>VZQC01014771.1:291021-424421 GCA_009823505.1 Rhizomys pruinosus | reverse complement strand
CCCTCTCCCTCTCCCTCTCCCTCTCCCTCTCCCTCTCTTCTCCAAGTTCTTATGTATCCCAGGCTGCTGTCAAACTTGCAATGAGGCTGAACATGTCCTTGAACTTGTGACTCTCCAGCTTCAGTCTCCTGAGTGTTGGGATTACCAAACCTAGTTTTATGTGGTGCTGGGGGTCAAACTAGGGCTTCATGCATGCTAGGCAAGCACTTTACCAACTGAGCCAGATCCCTCACAGCCCCCCCCCCACGCCAGACAGGGTCTCCCTGTAGCCCCAGCTGTCCTGGAACTCACTCTGTAGACCAGGCTGGCCTTGAACTCACAAAGATCCGCCTGCCTCTGCCTCTGCCTCCCGAGTGCTAGGATTAAAGACATGCGCCACCACGCCCGGCTACAGCTTTTTTTTTTTTTGAGACAAGTTCTCATGTAGTCCAGGCTGGACTTAAATTCACCATGTGGCTAGAGGGTGCCCTTGAACTTGCGTTCCTCCTGCCGTCATCTCTCCTATTGATGAGATTACAGGCATGTGCTACCAGGCCTGGCTCTAAATTTCTACCCTTTCATTACCTCACAATAAGGATTAAATTTCTATATTTAATTTTTGGGACACATACTGAAGCCATGTCCAGACCACAGTGGCTATGCTGTCATCATGTGGTAGATTCTAATAAACAGTGGCTGTGCTGTCATCATTTGGTGTTCTAGGCACACTGTGTATGTGCTGGATGTCACAGATGGTGGGGAGGGAGAGTGGGGCTCAAACCCTGAAGGGGTGGTAAGGCAGCCAAAGAGGTGATTCAGAGGGGGGTTTTGAGGAATGAATAGGAGCTCAGTAGCCTGTGAAATTTCTCCTTAAATTGAATTGCTTTATTTCATATCGTGAATGGAAAGAGTATCACTTATTTGAAAGAAGATAGCCAAGAAACAACCACTGAAAACAAAGCGATGTTATTATATTCTAGCTCAATGCTCTTCCTGTCTCTATTTGTTAGAAAGTGAAATTAGCACATGGTGTGGATGTATGAAAAGACTCAGAGAGACTTTATCCTTCACGCAATGGGAACAACACATTTGCAGTTACTGAGGAGATGTTGGGCCCTATTTCAGCAGGACAACAGGTATCAACCAGATTGTCCCAGACAAATCAGCAAATTGTCCTGGAAGAGTCCCTTAAAGGGGCAACTTCTCCAGAACACAAGGCACATTCCTGAGCTGCCCCAAGTCATCCTGTCCCATACTTTGGGACAGCCTTGGGAAGGGTCTTGTTAGCAGAGGGAACAGCCTGTGCCAGGGTGGGAGCACGAAGCAGAATGTGAGGAGCTGTAGTGAGCACAGCTGTGGGCTGGTGCACATG
Source organism: Rhizomys pruinosus (assembly GCA_009823505.1). Lineage (NCBI taxonomy): Eukaryota > Metazoa > Chordata > Mammalia > Rodentia > Spalacidae > Rhizomys > Rhizomys pruinosus. Next base: position 423,070 of record VZQC01014771.1, on the reverse strand, counting down.
GGGCCGGAGCTCGAGCTGCCATCCCAAGCAAGACACTGGGACCTTGTCCTGTCAGCCAGTGGCTTGGAGAAAGCAAGAAATGGAACATTATGGAGGAGGCAGGCTGAGTCAGCCATGGTCCCTGCTCTCCAGGAGTCAGTGACCACGTGGGGAGGTGACAGTGACCCAGCTTGTAGGAGGCTGGGCTGATGGGTTGGCAGCTTAGGGAGGAAGGAACCTTGGCAGGGGGCTGGCATTCTGGTGGGTACTTGGCTTCATAGGGAGACCTAGTTACACTGGAGTGCAGGGGAACAGCCTAGAGTTTTCAGAGGCCTCTTCCCCCATGTACCCCTGGGATTTGGATGCGCTGTGGGATTCAGAAGGATTGCTAGGGGCTGGGGAGTCGTGAAGAACTGTGGCAGGGGACCAGTTGGTGCCATCAGGGCTCTGGGACCTGTGTTGGGGAGGGTGTAGATCCCTGGGGAGGAGGACTGCTTTGTAAGTCCCAGCCCTTCTTTGGAAGTGGTGATTACTGTGGTTATTTCATAACATGGAGGTCTGGGGTGCTGAACCATATGGAGCTTAGAGAACACAGTCTGACAGACATCCACAGTTGTGCCCTGCTGACAAGGAGCCCATGGATCCTGCTACAGAGCCAGGGTTAGCCGAGGGGACGCCCCCACCAGGATGACCTGGCCTGTGCTTGCTCAGGGGCTTCCCAGAGGGTGCTGACTCCAAGGTGGGCCTTGGAGGTCATGGAGCTGTAGGTCCTGGAGACTGACTGACTGTATGACAGACACTCTTAAGGACTAGGCCTCAGAAGGGGGCCTGCACACCCAAATTCCTGTGTGCAGCTGAGGAGGGCTTTCTGGAAGAAGTTGCTTTTGGCATGTGGAAGATTTCTGGGAAACTGAGATGGAGAGCAGAGCATTTTGTGAGGAGGAAACAGATTCACAGAGGGGGAAAAGGATGTTCCTGTTGAGTACAGGCCACGTCTCCTCTTAATTCTCACTATGGAGCCATGGCATTGGGGGTCAGCTGAAGAATCTGAAGCTCAGAGACATGAAGTTACTGCCTTAGGGGTGTCCGAGAGATGGCAGCAGAACCGGGGGGCGTGCGCACCTGCTTGGCTGCAGAATCTGCAGCCTCATCGATCAGGATCCCAGTGTGCTTTGCTTTCCCGTGGAAAGATGAAAACAGGACTGGACAGGTCGGCCTGGAGCTGGAGGTTTCTACGGCAGCCGTAGCACACACACACACAGAAATATGAGAAGATAGATGCCACTTTATTAAAAACAGGAGAGTAGTTGAGTAGGGACACGTGTCTCAGGCAGCATGTCTATGGGAAGGGCGGCCGGCAGGAGGCTGGGAGATTGCAGATTGGCAACCACTAGAGTCCTGGTCCAGCGAGCCAGCTAGATGGGCTGGGTAGAACACTTGGGGTTCCAGGGCCGCCCACACCCTTCCTGGGCCCTTCCTACCTTCCATGCCTCCTGCCTCAGCCTTCCCATGGGCCTGCCTTGTTCTGGGCCCCTGCATGTGTGCTGAATAAATGTTCCTGGCAGTAAATGCCACCTGGTCTTATATGTCTTCATCCCCTTCAGGGACAACTGGCTTTCCCAAGCAGGGAGATGAATTGCTGGCCTCTCCTGACGGAGGAGGGGAGGCGTGTGGAGGGGAGGGCAGCCAGAGTAGGCCCCCCGCTGTGCAGCTGCAGGCTCACTCCTTTCCTAATCTGGCCCAGCTCGGGAAACTAGAGAGGCACCTTAGAGCGAGGGGTGGGAAGTCGTCTGATTTCAAATAGGGTGGACTTTGGAAGCTACCAGCTCACCTGGGGTTATACTGTAGGACTGGTTAGCAAATGGTTTCTGACCAGTTTGAGGATGTGGGATCCACAGGGAACAGGGCAAGCCCACACAACAAAGAGGTCAGATGGTCTCTGACATGGTCTGATAGTTTTCTGCATGCCAGGCTGGGAGGGGGTACTGTCCAGACCCAGGGATGGACACAGGGTCTCTTCAGAGCAGTACCCAGAGCATTGTATGGTGCTTATGACAGATTGCATGGTGTCTCTAGAATGTGTCCTGTGATTGAGCATTGGGCTTGAGGGTGGTCTCACTAGGGGCTGGGAGCCTGTCTTGGAGCCTTAGTGTCCCTACAGAGAAGCTAACAGCAGTCTTATGCAGGCACTTTGCAGGAGACTGCTTCCAGTAATCCCTGGGCGGGTGGGTGGGGGGTCGGGAGCATGGATTGCTTTCGTGTTAACTTCTTGGTATTTTCCTGAGCCAGGCTCTGTGTTGGTGCTCATGAGGATCAGGGGGCAGACTCACAGGTAGCTCCAAAGGGCTCAAGGTGAGGAAAGACAGGTATTTCAGATGGTCAGAAGATGGGACCACCATAATGAAAGGGACATGGGGGGGGCAGCTGTACCTGGGGAGTGGTTAATAAGGAAGGCTTCCTGGAGGAAAGATTATTGAAGATGGGGTTTGAAGCTTGAGTAGGAGTCTTATGGGCAAAGAAAGTGGGGGGGATTGAACTGAGGGGGATTCGAGGCTTGACATGAGATGCTGAATAGGATCAGATGCGAAATTGTTCAAGAGGTCACCTAGCAGTGTGGCATGGGCAAGGTGGGCTGGGTAGGATCTGAGAGTGCTGGTTCAGAGGGGTTCATTAAGCTTTAGGGTTGTGTGTGCAGTGCGTGGACGCCTGCCGTGAGAAGTGGCAGGAAAGTAGGCTGTGGAGGGAAGGTCCAGAGTAGCCCCGGAGACAGGTAGATAGGAGCTGGAGTCAGTGTTGAAGGCGGAAGATCAATAGGCCCAGTGCTGTAGAGGGTCAAGCCAGACGAGGCCTGCAAGGTGTCCTCAGGATTTAGCAGCAAGGAGGATGCTGATGGCTGTCATGACAGGCCAGTTTCAGCAAAAAGATGTAGGCAGCAGTGAGACTGCGGTGGATCAGCGGGGGAGGTGACATTTGAGCCAGGAAAAGAGTGGCAGGTGAGAGAGTAGCCGCTGGGAACTGCCCAGCCGTACTGGAGGGGAGCGGAGGGCAGCAGCTCACAAGGAAGTGGGGAGCAGGGAGGGTCCCCCAGAACAGAGGAGACCTGGGTCAGTTAGTGCTTCTATGAGGAGAGGTTGCTGAGGAAAGCCCGGCAGGGAGGGGATAGGGAATGGATAGAACCTTCTGGGAAGATGGAGGAGAGAGAGCAGGGCAGGGTGGCCATGGGAGAGAAGCTGGGAGGTGGAGGGCGGTGGCCGGGGAGGAGAGAGGATGATGACGGCCGGGCTACCACAGAGAGGATCCAGGAAGAAACAAAGCCCAGAAGTGCTGCTTGAGTGCCCTACGTTCCCAGCGGACATGGAGGCCAAAACCCATCACATGGCCAGCTGGCTTAGCTCTAGAACCTTCAGCAGCCTGGGAGTGGGCGTGGAGAAGGTGGCTTATCCTCGGGCTCCAGGCTGAGATGGCTGAGCGGGCCTGGCTGAGGGGCGGGGGAGGCAACTGAGCATCTGCTGGCCTGGGCCTGGCCCCCCTGGGGGATGCTAGAGACTGGGTCCATGTGAGGCCCAAGGAGGAATGGAAGCTGAAGGGTGGCTGGGGAGTACACTGGGGGGCTGAGGCAATAATAGGGGACAAGGCCACGGTCTCCTTATTTCCTGTTTTGCTTTGTAGCTTGCTTGCGGGAGCCTTACATCAGTCCTGAAGGTGGGGTTTTGTGAGCGCTGTTCTTGGGAGGAGAGGTGACAAGGAACTAGGCAGAGGCACAGAGCGGGCTAGTGTTGGCCCCCAGTGGCCACATCCCATTTGGGATCCAGGGGATGTTCTTGCAGGGTCCAGATCTCAGAGATGGTGGAGAAACTTAAGAAAGTGGCTCAGGCCCCAAGGCTGGTGGCTAATAGAGAGAAAAGCTCAGAAGCTGTGCTGGGGGTAGTTCAGAGCCCACGAGGGTGAGGCAGTCGGTTTGCTGACCTGGTCAAGGAAAGCTTTCCCTTGGGTGAAAAGCCTGGACTGAACAGCAGGGGGCAGGAGGCACATAGCCCTCCGCTGTCCCTGTGTCTACTTGGTGCCTGCCCAGCTTTCTGAATTAGGAGGACTTCTCTTCTGGGGCACCCCGTGGGCCGAGCGCTGTGCCTAAACACTCTTCCAGTCCCACCTGCGCAGCAGCTCCTATGAGGGTAAGGCCTTTCCCTGTGCATTCCTGTTTGCCCTTCACCCCATCACCCATTTGAGGCTTTTAGTTAGATTTGCATGGCTGTAACAAATGCTCGGCTTATAAAGAAAAAAAATTTTGGGCTGGAGAGATAGCCTAGTGGTTAAGAGCGCTGACTGCTCTTGCAGAGGACCCGGGTTCGATCCCCAGCACCCACATGGTGACTGAGAACCTTCTGTAACTCCAATTCCAGAGGAACTCCAGTTCCAGGGGAATCCAACGCCCTCTTCTGACCTCCGCTGCATTGCACGACACGGGTGCACAAACCTGCATGCAGATGGTACATTCATACACATAGAAAAAAAAAAGAAAAAAAAAAAGAAAAAAGTTTTTTACTTACTTTTTGGAAAAAGTTACTGTGGCCTATAGTTTTGATTTGAGTCCATGGTCAGTTTTCCTGTTGCTTTTGCGTCTGTGGGGAGGCAGCATATAGGGGTTTGAGGTTAACAAAGGAAACCACTCATCTCCTGGCTGAGAATGAAAAGCAGACAGGGAAGGGAAGGGATCTGCTTATCCCCTTCCATTCCCAGGAATCACAAGACGTATTAAGCACCGCCTCTTAAAGTTTCTGCCACGTTCCAATAGCAGCAAGCTGAAGACTGAGCCTTTAATATGTGGGTCTTTGGAGGGCATCCCAGGTGCATGGCACACAGTGGGAGAGGCTGCAGGAGCTACTGTTTGTGCATCGGGGCAGGCTCGAGCCCCCAGACCAAGTGGGGCTGTCCGGGCTTGGACCAGAGTTGTCAGTCTAGCCCTTTAGTGAGAGGAGGGTCTGCTGCATGTAAGCCCCTCCCCTAGCCCCTGGGTTACAGAGCTGGGGCCTCTACATCACAGTCCATTACTGCTTATTGGCGAGTGGGGGTGGGGGTGGGGGAGTCATCCTAGGCTGAGGCCCAGCCCCATGTGATCCATGGTCCTCCAGGAGCAGGTCTGGGGCAGAGTCAGCGGCTTTGGTGACTGCTTACCATTTCCTAGGAGGTAAAGGAGCTAAGCTGCAGGTTCTCCATGCTCCTGGACAAGTCACTTCTCTGGGCTTTCGATTCCCCATCTCTCAACAGAGATGATGACAGACACTTCTTCCCAGTGCAAAGATTAAAGGAGACAGGTGTGGGGCTGGAGAGATAGCCTAGCGGTTAAGAGCACCGACTGTTCTTGCAGAGGACCTGGGTTCCCCAGCACCCACATGGTGGCTGAGAACCATCTATAACTCCAATTCCAGGAGAACTCCAGTTCCAGGGGAATCTGACGCCCTCTTCTGACCTCCGCGGCATTGCACGACACGGGTGCACAAACCTGCTTGCAGACAGCACATTCATACACATAAATAAATAAAATTAAAAAAAAAATAAAGGAGACAGGTGTGGGCTTGGGACAACACAGACACCTCTCCAGAATTCATTAATATGTTTAGTATTGCTCTCTAGTCTCCCACCTGGCAGAGGCAGAGGTGGACAAGGTCGTTGTGAGTCGGTGTGGCCTTCTGGGTCTCAGTTTCCTTATCTGTAAAATGGCGATTGGGAGGCAGGGGGCAGGATGTGATGCCTCTGCATCGGCTGCAGTCGGTTTCAGGCCCTCTGGCTAAGGACCAGCAAGGCTGCCCTCTCTGTGCCATTGTGCCAGCACTGAGCCCCCGCCACCACCTCCGTGTTCCAGGTGAGGAGCCGGAAGAGGAACCGAAGGTGAAAACCCAGTGGCCAAGGTCCGCAGATGAGCCTGGGCTATACATGGCGCAGACAGGTAACTCGGGCGCCCCCTTCTCTGCGGCGGGCCCGACTGTGGCGTCTGGTGACATGTGTGCTTGGCGTGTGCCCATCTGTGTCTATGTCCTGCAGCTTAGTCTTATCTGCCCTGTGAGGCCTGTGGGCAGGGATGGGTTTCCTCCCAAAGAGCCTGCCACTTGGGGTCAGGGTAAGAGGGTCCCCCAATGCCTGCCCCCCATCCTGCGGGTGCTCCCGTGTCCCCATCAAATTGTCCGGGAGGTGTCCCCTGCCGCCGACGCTGTCCCTCTCTCGTAGGCGACCCGGCAGCTGAGGAGTGGTCCCCGTGGAGCGTGTGTTCCCTGACGTGTGGGCAGGGTCTGCAGGTGCGGACCCGCTCCTGTGTGTCCTCCCCTTATGGGACCCTGTGCAGCGGGCCCCTGCGGGAGACCCGGCCCTGCAACAATTCAGCCACCTGCCCAGGTAGGCCATCCTCTTCTCTTCATCTACCAGCAGGGTTAGGTCCTGCCTGGGACCCCAACACACAAATCTTTCAAAAATGCTCCCTTGCCCCTTCCTTGCCTTCAACATGCTTGCCTGCCCACAACACCATGCCTAGCTCAGACACTACGCCAGCTTGGCACAAAGCACTGGGGACAGAGAAGAACCGGGACACACCAGTAGGCTCTGCTTTGGGCAGGTCACTTCCCCGTTCCCTACATCCTGGTAGTCAAGGGTGGTGTTTGCACGCTGCCCCCCCAAACCCCCCCCCCGTCCCCCAGTTCCCTTAGCCTCCACCTCACCGGCACCTCTTGCAGCACCGCAGCTCCTGCAATTGCTTTTTCTTGCCCTTCCCCGACTTTTGCGAGGTTGGCCTGCCCTTAGACCTAAGATGTTTGCCACTTTATTTTAAAATGAAGCCCCCCCTTGAAGGTCTTTCTGTTCTGGGCCCTTTCCCACCCCTCCTGCCACTGGTCGGGGGAGGCCTCTGCTACACCCTTAGGCTTAAATCAGTTATGCACACAGGTGCGGAGGAAATGCGTGTGCCTGCCTGGGCCAGGTGGTGACTGTGAGAGGCAGGGCAGCTCAACCAGGGCTGACGCTTTGCTTCCCCAGGGGTGAAGCGCTGGCAGTGAACTTAAAGTCGGGCCTCGCTAGGGAGGGCTCTCGTGCTTGGGCTGTAGCACGGGGCATTGCTGTGTTCCAGCGTGTTGTGTCGATCGGTGTCCATGTAGAGGTTCATGTCTGTCTGTGTGTCTATGCACTTGGGGCTGGGAGGGGCACCTTTGTCACCCCAGTCCTGCCTTGTTGGACTCAGGCTCTGGGTCTGGGGGTGGTGGGAAGGGGAGAGGAGGGTTGGGTGGATCTTAGATCCTCTCCTGGGTTTTCCTGTGCTCGCAGGAGAGGAAGACCACTGGCTGCCCTGGGTTGGCTCTAGTCACCTGCCCCGAGGGGTCACAGGGTCTGTCTTGTGTGAGTTGGGACCAGAAGCCTGTGTCTGCAAAGGGGACGATGGTTGTCCTGGGACCCTGAGCCATCCCCCTGGCAACGGAACCCAGGGCACAGCCAATAAGGAGTGGTCATAGGGTTGCGGAGCTCCGGGTTGGTGGGTGGACGGGCAGGTGCTGGTTGTGGGCGGAGCCAAGGTGCCGCCCAGACACCGGCCACGTGCTTCCTTGCAGTGCACGGCGTGTGGGAGGAGTGGGGTTCCTGGAGCCTGTGCTCCCGCAGCTGCGGGCGGGGGTCCCGGAGCCGGATGCGGACCTGCGTGCCCCCCCAGCACGGCGGCAAGGCCTGCGAGGGTCCCGAGCTGCAGACTAAACTCTGCAGTATGGCCGCCTGCCCGGGTCAGTAGCGCCAAGGGGCTTCTAGGCAGGCGCTGCCCAGCTGGGTGGGAGGGATCGGGAGACCTAGGGGAGGAAGTCAGGTCCAATACCCTACCCCTGGGAGCCCCGTGAACTCTGACCACGCATGGGAGACTGGAGAAGTATACGTGCCAGGAGCCAAAACGCAGAGCCCCAGCCATGACTTGTGGTTGGCACACTGTGACCCCATCAGAAGGAACCTGCTTGCCAACGCCCAGGTTGCCCTGGACACAAAGCTAGGCTTAAGTGTAAAGATCCCAAGGTTCTCCCTATAGCCTATGTTGTCATCCAGAAGAGAATTGTCTCCTGGGGCACGTCCTCAGCACTGTTTGGAGAGATGGCCTGTGTTCCTGGAGCTGGTGACAGACAGGCAGGGAGAATGAGACCCAGATACCACCCACTCACTGTAGCCCCTATTGAATGCCCAGCCCAGTGGGGCCTGGCCTGGCACGGTTCTGAGTGCCCAGCAGGCTCTGCCATCCCCTGTGATACTTTGCCCTTGCCAAGCCCACCCACATTCTGCTCAACGGTCACCCCTGCTTGTGTCTCCCCATGCAGTGGAAGGCCAGTGGTTAGAATGGGGTCCCTGGGGCCCCTGCTCCTCATCCTGCGCCAATGGGACCCAGCAACGAAGCCGGAAGTGTAGTGTGGCAGGTCCAGCCTGGGCCACGTGCACGGGGGCCCTCACCGACACTCGGGAATGCAGCAATCTTGAGTGCCCGGGTGAGTGCTTAGTGTGTGTGGGGGGTAGCAAGCCCTGGCCTTGGGGTCACCCATGGCCTCTCACACACTCCTTCTCCCACAGCCACCGATGGCAAGTGGGGGCCGTGGAATGCTTGGAGCCTGTGTTCCAGGACGTGTGACACAGGCTGGCAGCGCCGCTTCCGAATGTGCCAGGCCACGGGCACGCAGGGCTACCCTTGCGAGGGCAGCGGAGAAGAAGTAAAGCCCTGCAGTGAGAAGAGGTGTCCAGGTACTGCTTGCACCTTCAGGGCTTGGGGCAGATGTGTGAGTCAGACGAGCCCATTCCCACCCCCACTTCCACAGCCTTCCATGAGATGTGCAGGGACGAATATGTGATGCTGATGACGTGGAAGAAGGCGGCAGCCGGCGAAATCATCTACAACAAGTGTCCCCCCAATGCCTCAGGTAAGGGTAGGAAGCTATCTTTGTAGAGCCTTTCCCCACCATCCATCCTCTCTGCCCCCTTCTCAGCCCCCAGTCCCTTAGTCTCTATGCAGGAGTGCTTGAATGCTCGGTCCCAATGCCCAGCCCTGTCCCATCCCTTTGCAGGTTCTGCCAGCCGCCGCTGTCTTCTCAGTGCCCAGGGTGTGGCATACTGGGGACTGCCCAGCTTTGCCCGCTGCATCTCCCATGAATACCGCTACCTGTACCTGTCTGTGAGTGTGCCTGCTGTGTCTGGGGCACCACGTGATGTGTGCCTCAAGCTCCCGTAGGGGGTGGTGGGAGCCTAAGACTCACTCATTCCCCCATGCTTTGAGATATGCTGCACTCACTTCTGCCTGGAACTGCCCCTCCTTGTCTGGAACTGCCCCTCCTTGTCTGGCAAAATCCTACTCATATGTCAAGGCGGAATTCTCTGGTGCTGTCCCTATTTCTGGTGTCTACCTCTGTGTTCCAGTATCCCCCTGAGCTTCTCAGTTACTATGTGTTAAGAATATTGGCCGGGCGTGGTGGTGCACACCTTTAATCCTAACACTCAGGAGGCACAGGCAGCTGGATCTTTGTGAGCAAGGCCAGCTTGGTCTACAGAGTGAGTTCCAGGCCAGCTGGGGCTACAGGGAGACCCTTTCTCGAAAAGACAAAAAAAAAACAAAACAAAACAATACTTTAGCTGGGGCTGGAGAGATGGCTCAGCAGTTAAGAGTACTGACTGATCTTGCACAGGACTCAGGTTCGATACCCAGCACCCACATGGCGGCTAAGAACCGTCTTTAACTCCAGTTCCAGGGGAATCTGACACCCTCTTCTGACCTCCTCAGCATTGCACAACATGGGTGCACCAACCTACATGCAGATAGTACATTCATACTCATAAGAAAATAATTTAAGCCGGGCGTGGTGGCGCACGCCTCTAATCCTAGCACTTGGGAGGCAGAGGCTGGCGGATCTTTGTGAGTTCAAGGCCAGCCTGGTCTACAGAGCGAATTCCAGGACAGCTGGGGCTACAGGGAGACCCTGTATCGAAAAGACCAAAAAAAAAATTTTTTTTTTAAAAGAGTACTTTAGCCAAGCATGGTAGCACACAACTTTAATCCCAGTGCTTGGGTGGCAAGTGGATCACTGTGAGTTCAAGGCCAGCCTGGTCTACATAGTGAGTTCCAGGTCAGCTAGGGCTACAGGAAGACTCTGTCTCAAAAAAACAAAAACAAAACCAAAAAAAAAAACTTTAATCAGGCATCAGGCATCAGGTTTGGACTCACAGGACTTTAATCCCAGCACTTGAGAAACAGAGGCAGGTGGATCTCTATAAGATTGAGGCCAACCTGCTCTACATTAGTAAGTGTAGGCTAGTGGGACTGCAGGGAGACCCTATCTCAACACCTCCCCCCCCAAAAGAATACTTATTTTAAGTATGCTCTGCTAGACTGGGGGCTGGAGGAGGCAGGGACAACATTGAATTTATCTTTCGTGCTTCCAGTATCCAGCTTAGGGCTTGCATGGGGGAAAGGATAGTGTTACAAATAGGCTCTCTCTCTCTGTGTATATGTTTCTGACCAAAGAGGGTATTGATGGTACGTTTGCATTGAGAGTTTGTGTCTGAGAGAGCACATGTACATTATGCTTCAGAATGTTCCTGAGCCCATAGGGATAGGAAGGTACCCGTCCCCATGCCGGCTTGTCAGTCTGCATTTGGATATCTGAGTATGTTCTTTCTCTAAGAGCTTCTATTTCATCCTCTCCAAATTACCTGTCTCCTCCTTGCACTCTCTTCCTGGGAGCCTCTTTGAGTCCATCTTTCATCACGTATATGCCCTCTCTTCCTGGATGCAGAGAGTTGGTGGATGGGAGGAGGACGGGCCACGGTTTAGTCCTAGTTGCTGATACTTCAGTGACTGGGCTGTACATGTCACCTGCAGCTTCGGGAACACCTGGCCAAGGGGCAGCGCATGCTGGCAGGTGAGGGCATGTCCCAGGTGGTGAGAAGCCTGCAGGAGCTACTGGCCCGGCGTACGTACTACAGCGGGGACCTGCTCTTCTCTGTCGACATTCTAAGGAATGTCACTGATACCTTCAAGAGGGCCACCTATGTGCCCTCAGCTGATGATGTGCAGGTACCCTTCCCCACTGGAGAAGGAAACAGGGCTGAGGATAAGAGACGCTGAGCCCCCATGGCAGGATCTGTTTGGGGCAGCAAGGTGGTCGTGGTGGGGCCCGAGTTCCCACCAGCATTTCTCCCTCCCCAGCGCTTCTTCCAAGTGGTGAGCTTCATGGTGGATTCAGAGAACAAGGACAAGTGGGACGATGCTCAGCAGGTGAGGGCCCAGCCTCTGGGTTTGCCGTCTCACGACCCACTCTTCCCTTGGACCCTTACACCTTCTCTGTCCCCAGGTGTCCCCTGGCTCTGTGCACTTGCTCCGCGTCGTGGAAGACTTCATTCACCTGGTTGGCGATGCCCTCAAGGCCTTCCAGAGCTCTCTGATTGTCACGGACAATCTGGGTACAAGGAGGCAGGCAGGGGAGGGGGTGCTGGATGTGACAGAATCCAGACACCCTTGGGTGAGGGATGGGGCTGAGGACCCTTCCTAGTTTGCTCTTTTATTTCCAGGCTCTGCCTTTCCTCTATGTAACGCCATATTTCTTTCTGCCCCCCCCCACCTTGGCGTTCATGATACTAATCTCCCTGCCTGTCTGCCTTCCCTCATGTCTGTCTCTTCCCTTGGCTATCCCTCCTCCTGTCTGTCTTTGGTGTGCGCCCTGCCCACCTTCCTTCCACTGCAGTGATCAGTATTCAGCGAGAGCCCATCTCAGCCGTGTCCAGTGACATCACGTTTCCCATGCGAGGCCGCAGGGGCATGAAGGACTGGGTGCGGCACTCGGAGGACCGTCTTTTCCTGCCCAAGGAGGTGCTCAGCCTCTCCTCCCCAGGGAAACCAGCCACACCTGGGGCAGCCCCCGCTGGCAGCCCAGGCAGGGGGAGGGGCCCGGGAACAGTGCCCCCTGGCCCAGGCCCAGGCCCTGCCCACCAGCGCCTTCTCCCAGCTGACCCAGATGAGTCCTCCTACTTTGTGATCGGTGCTGTGCTCTACCGTACCCTTGGCCTCATCCTGCCACCCCCCAGGTGAGTCCAGCAGAATGGAGAGGTCCACCAGCAGCCCTGTTCCTAAAGAGACCCCTCACCTGGCTTCTCAAATACCTCCAGGGGTCAGTAGGTAAAGGGCTTACCTTGCAAGCCTGAGGACCTGAGCTTGATCCCCAGAATCTATGTAAGCTAGGTGTAGTGGTATGTGCCTAATTTTCTGGGTGGGGAGGGAGAGACAGGTACATCTCTAGGGTTTGTTGGCCAGCCAGGATTGCCTACTTGGTAAGTTCCAGGCCACTGAGAGGTGGGTACTGTGTAAGGGGCAATATCCAAGGTGTTCGTGCAGCTGCACGGGCCTCACCCCCACCCAAAAAAAACTAAAACAGGCAGTCCCCAGAGACTGTGCCAGTGTCTAGGTCTTTGCTGGTGACCAGGTGCTAGACCTCACCTGAAGTTCTAGGCCCTGGAAGAGCTCTGTGCCCTCTCCTGGAACATGGCCACCACAGTCCTCATCCACACAGGCTTAGAGTTTCTGACTAGATTTGGGTACCTGCTGGTGGGAGCTGACCTCAGTCCTTGTCCCCCAGACCTCCGCTAGCTGTCACCTCCCGGGTGATGACGGTGACTGTGCGGCCCCCCACCCAGCCTCCAGCTGAGCCCCTCATTACAGTGGAGCTTTCCTACATCATCAACGTAAGTGGGGGCCTGGTAGGGACCCTGGGTATCTGCCAGTCTAGGCCTGAGGCCTGTCTGATGAGAGATGGCAGGCCAGACCTCTAACCTGTGGGAGCTGCTGTGCCAGGATAGATGGTGGTCAAGGGCAGTAAGCGTCCCACTCTACACTGAGTGCCTTTTGTCCACAGGGCACCACAGATCCCCACTGTGCCAGCTGGGACTACTCTAGAGCGTGAGTTGGGGGCAGCCCTAAATCCTCTCATCAGACATGGTCTTCTGCCTGGAAGACCAGAGGGTGCTTTGGTGTCATCATTGGTCTGAGGGGTCAAGAACACATCCTGAGGCTCCCTTCTGTCGTCTCATGGATGTAGCCTTGCCCTGGATTTCACCTGTCCTGGGAAGTGGTCGGCACTGGGCATGGGGCTGCAGAGCTGGGCTCTGGGATTTCACCTGTCCTGGGAAGTGGTCAGCACTAGGCATGGGGCTGCAGAGCTGGGCTCTGGGTTCACGCCACCTTCTCCTCCATTTAAGAGATGCCAGCTCAGGGGACTGGAACACTGAGAGCTGCCAGACCTTGGAGACCCAGGCAGCCCACACTCGGTGCCAGTGCCAGCACCTGTCCACCTTTGCTGTCCTGGCTCAACCACCCAAGGATCTGGTGAGTATGAGAAGTGCTTGGGTGGGGCAAGGGTCTGTGGCAGTGTTGGCAGGCATCTGGGTGACCCTAGAGGTGGCCCAGCTCACGTGCATGTGTGCTGTCCCACATGGAAGCTGGGGCCCCTGACAGGAGTGGATGACTGTGAATGTGAGCGCACCCAGGTGTCTCTGTGTGGATGACTGAGTGTGAGTATGCATCTGCTTGTGTGACTGGGTTTGATCTGTATACACATGAAAGCAGTAGTATGTGCCCTTCTGCATGTGAGGAGTGTGCCTGCCTGCATCAGAGAGGGAGACCGGGTACCCTACCTCTGCCCTCTCCCCCCAACTCATTTCCCACAGACTCTGGAGCTGGCAGGTGCTCCCTCAGTTCCCCTGGTGATCGGCTGTGCAGTGTCCTGCATGGCTCTGCTCACACTGCTCGCCATCTATGCAGCCTTCTGGAGGTGAGTCTGATGTTGAGCTGGGTGGGGGGTGGCCAGCCATCCAGGTTTAGGCAGGCGGCCAATGCCTCCACCTCTGCCTGCTGTGCCCTGTCAGGTTCATAAAATCAGAACGTTCCATCATCTTGCTGAACTTCTGCCTGTCCATCCTGGCTTCCAACATCCTGATCCTCGTGGGCCAGTCCCGGGTGCTGAGCAAGGCAGGTGCAGGCTCTTGGGGGTGTGGACCGAGGGGGCAGAAGGTGATGAGGTGAGGACAGAGAGTATGTGTGTGTGAGAGCGTGTGTGTTTGTGTGGATGTCCTGGCGGAGCAGATATGGTTGTACACCCCAGCCCCATGCTAGGGAGAGGGTGTGTGTGTGTGTGTGTGTGTGTGTGTGCATACTAGAGGGCGTTGGTGTGTGTATACTCAGTGATGAGTGTTTGTGTACACCAGTGAATGTGTGCGTGAGTGCCTGGGCGCACGTGTTGGGCGGGTAGCACTGGCCCCCTCTTGTCTGCCAGTCTTCCTTTGCCATCTGCCTGCGGATGCTTCGTGCTGACTATACCCCATGCTCCTTGGCCTTCTCTACATAGTGCCAGCACTGTGAGAGCCAGGTGTGGTGGCCTGCTTGGCCACGACGTGGCAGGTGCTCCTGTGCACCCTTCCCCATTTGTCAGTCCTATCTGTGCGTGGGTGGCCTGCCCGCCCGCCTCCCGGGATGCCTAGCGCTGTGTGCATGTCACCAGGCCTGTGTCGTGCTGTGTGTGGGTGCAGGAAGGCGGGGGTGCCTGGCAGGGCTTGGGTGGGGGGCGGGGCTCCAGTGGGCGGCTGGCCATGCAGCGCCCAGGCCCAGCAGTCTGTGTGGGAAGCTGGCAGCTCCCACCCTGGCCGCCGCTCAGGGCCACTCCCCCCTGCCCCTCCCTGCAGGGTGTGTGCACTATGACTGCTGCCTTCCTGCACTTCTTCTTCCTGTCCTCCTTTTGCTGGGTGCTTACCGAGGCCTGGCAGTCCTACCTGGCTGTCATTGGGCGGATGCGTACCCGCCTGGTTCGCAAACGTTTCCTCTGCCTGGGATGGGGTGAGCGAGGCCAGCACCCTGGGGCGGCAGGGACAGCCAGGGAGGCGCTGCTTGAGCCAGCTTTGGTGGAGACAGGGGTCAGCTGGGGAGGGAGGGGTCTCTGAACACCTTCGGCCTGCTCACCTGGCCTCCTCCACTTCCCCAGGCCTGCCTGCCCTGGTGGTGGCCGTGTCTGTTGGCTTTACACGCACCAAAGGATACGGTACATCCAGCTAGTACGTGGGCCTCCTGTAGCTGGGGTGGGTCTGTGGGGCTCCTGAACTGGGCATTAGGTCTTTTTTCCTTTTTTTTTTTTTTAGTTATTTCTGTATGTGTATGAATGTACTGTCTGCATGCAAGTCTGTGCACCCATGTCGTGCAATGCCGTGGAGGTCAGAAGAGGGTCTCAGATTCCCCTGGAACTGGAGTTCTCCTGGAATTGGAGTTACAGACGGTTCTTAGCCGCCATGTGGGTGCTGGGGATTGAACCCGGGTCCTCTGCAAGAGCTCTTAACCGCTAGGCTATCTCTCCAGCCCATTAGGTCTTTTCAAGCTGAGGCCCTGACCTGCGCTTGTTGCAGGTCTTTGGGCAAATTCCTCGTTATCTCCAGTCTGTTTCCCTGCCTATAATGCTAGGATTACATTCCCATGGGGATGAGCCTGATATCCTGGATGTTCATGGGAGGGGAAACTGAGGCTCTTCTAGACTCTGTGACTCCCTTTCATCCTGCCTAGGGCTTACAGTGATGTGGGCCTGAATACTCAAGGACTGAGGTGGTGGTGGAGGGTAAATGGGACCTGCCGGGTATCTGACGCCCTGTTTTGTCCCCCACCCCAGCTGCTGGCTGTCCCTGGAGGGTGGCCTGCTCTACGCCTTTGTGGGTCCTGCAGCGGTCATTGTCCTGGTATGTACCCCTTTCAGTATCCAGGGAGGGGTGTGGCTCCAGGGGTCGTCGCATCTTTCTGCCTTCTCCCTGACCTCCAGTTCCCACCTGCGAGTATCCCTGCCCAGAGGGCACCTGGTGATCCTGCCTCCCCCTTCCACTCCACGGCCCCAGGTGAATATGCTCATTGGAATCATCGTCTTCAACAAGCTGATGGCTCGAGATGGCATCTCAGACAAATCCAAGAAGCAGAGGGCCGGGTAAGGGGAGGGTCTCTGCAACTCCCCCTTTCTGGGAAACATGCAGGGAGGGGGAGCCGAGAGCACCTTGGAGACTCAGGGCTTGCCAATGCCAACCCCGGGTTCCCCAGCCTTGGGGCGTCAAGGGTGCAGGCAAGGCAAGCATCTGCAGTAGCCAGCCCCTCGCCCACCCTAACCCAGGTCTCTCTCTCTCGTCTGCCCTCCCCTCCCAATCCTTCTCCGGTTCATTCTGCCCCGTCTCCCGGCTTCCCATGTGTCTCCCTTTCTCCCGTGTCTGTGCCTCCCCCGAGGTCGGAGCGGTGCCCCCGGGCCAGCCTGCTCCTCCCCTGCTCAGCGTGTGGAGCGGTCCCCAGCCCCCTGCTCAGCTCAGCCTCGGCCAGGAACGCCATGTTAGTCGTGCCCCCTGGGGGGGCGGTGGGGGTGGGCAGGGGCTAGGGAATGGGAGGGCAGTGCCCATGGTTGGGGGGGTCGGGAGGGATATCAGCCCGGTGCCCTGGAGAGCTCGCCTTGTCCTCCCACCATCACATGCTCTCGGGGGCTCCAGGATGTGGTGGCTGAGGGCATTGGGAGTGCTGCCCCCCTATTTCGGGTTCTTCTGCCTACCCTTCCTCTTGTTCCTGCTGCTGCTCTGACACAGCCGCAGACTCCTCCTCCTCCTCTTCCTCCTCTCACCACCAAGCTGAAGGCTCAGAGAGTGCTAGGCCCTTAGAGTTTTCGAGCTATAGAACCTTCGAATTAGAATGATAGAATCTTAGAATAAGACAGTCAGAAGCTAAGAATGTTAGAATGAGTGAATCATCGTCTTATCATCTGTCATAGAATCTGAGTTGAATTTTCGAGGCCTTGAATCTCATAATCAAATGGAGGTAGACAGTTATTT
This sequence comes from Rhizomys pruinosus, assembly GCA_009823505.1. Classification (NCBI taxonomy): domain Eukaryota; kingdom Metazoa; phylum Chordata; class Mammalia; order Rodentia; family Spalacidae; genus Rhizomys; species Rhizomys pruinosus. The sequence continues at coordinate 406,219 of VZQC01014771.1, read as the reverse complement.
TACTGAGGCCCTCCACCCCCAGGAGTGGAGAATCTTAAAGCTTGAGCTGCGCAAGAGTAAGAAAGGCCTGGAGCTGTACCTCCAGTAGAGTTCAACCAGCAAGGGCCCAGCTTTGTCACGCATACCCAGGGGCCTGTGGAGACAGCTGGTCCTGGCATCAGGAAGCTCTGAGAAATTCCAAGGAGCAATGAGCTCTCTCTGCTTTGGACTACCACCTGCCTTTCTGCCCAGTGTGCTAAATCAGCAGATCAAAGCAGAGGCCTTAGAGTCTGCCCGCCAAGCTCCGTTCTCCCTGCCCAGCTGGGCATACTCCAGTTTACTCATCTGTCAATTGGGATACTCATCCCCAGGCCTGTTTATGGGAGTTGTTTTGATCACAATTTGAAATAATATATGTAAAGTGTTCAGTGTAGGGCCTGGCAGAGAATCGGAGGTTAATCAATGGCAGCTCTTATTACTGTGATTAGAAGCCTCTCTGGGTCTTGGCTCCGCCTCCAGGGCTTCCGAGACACCGAGTGTTCCCACAGCCCCAGCCTCCGAGCCGGGTGGAACAGCCCCAACCCAGGCAGGTCTTGGCCCTGCCCGTCTCTGGCTGTCTCTGTAGAATGGTGCCGCTCAGCTCTGTCTAGAGTTGTGCACGGCTCTTCACTATGGATGTGGGGGAGGGGGGCGGAGTAGGCAGAGTGGGCTGGGTGTAGCCCCCCCCCCAGAAGGGCAAGGCTTCCCTTCCATCTCGTTTCTCGTTGGCGGTGGGGACGGCATATTGGTCAGGGCCTGTCTGCCTGTTATGTCTGCCTTCCATTGGCAAGGCCAAGGATAAACAGGTTTGGTCCTGACCCCAGATACGATCCTTCTACCCTGAGCTCTGAGCAGCTGCCAGGAGCCAGAGTTCCTCTAGGGGAGACTGGGGGGCACCTCCAACCTCACTGGGCCTGGCCCTGGCTTCTCCACAGGAGTCCGTGCTGTGTTGTCCTCCACGTGTTCTGCCTGTGTACTCTCTGTCTGGTGTCTGTCTGTCTCCATACTCTCCGACTGTGGCTGTGGCTGTCATCTCTTTGTCCCTGTCCTCGCCTTTCCCCTACCGTCTGGAGTCTCTGAGGATGTAGCTCTGGCCTGTGTCTTTTTCCAAAGCTCCCCAGGTGCTTCTGTGCAGATTGAGACTCTGAGTCCCCCTCTGCCCGCGTCGGTCCGCGTCGGTCCGCGTCGGTCCGCCTCTGTCCGCCTCGGCCCGCCTCTGTCCGCCTCGGCCCGCCCCTGTCCGCCTCGGCCCGCCCCACTTCCATCCCGTCTCCACTTTCTGTCTGAATTCCAGTGTTGCCTTTGCTCTGGCTTAGCCCCGGTGTCTGTGTGTCCATCCTTCCCACTCTCACGCATCCCCCTCTCCCACCCAACCCGTCCTGTCTGGCCCCACAATTCTCTGCTGTCCGTCTCTGTCCTGTTTCTCCAGCTCCAGTTTCTTGGCCTCTCTCCACTTGGAGACTCCTGTGGTCCTGGAATTTGGGGTCCGGCCAGTCCCCAAGCTGAGTAGAGGCCTAGGCTCCTGCTGCACTGTTCTGTCGAGTGTCACTCTGACAGATCTTTGCCACTGTCTCCTCAGGGCATCGCTGTGGAGCTCCTGCGTGGTGCTGCCCCTCCTGGCCCTCACCTGGATGTCAGCTGTCCTGGCCATGACAGACCGCCGCTCCGTCCTCTTCCAGGCGCTCTTTGCCGTCTTCAACTCGGCGCAAGGCTTTGTCATCACCGCTGTGCACTGTTTCCTGCGCCGAGAGGTGCTAGGCTTCTCCTCTTGCCTGCCCACCCACCATGCCTGGCTCTGGCTTCTCTCTACTGTGTGGTCCAGGGTGACCGGGTGCTTCAGGCTCTTGTGGGGACCCTTGGACAGCCTTGAAGTCCTGGGCCTCCTACAACTCCCTCTCTCTGACTGCCCCACCCAGGTGGCATCATTTTTGGGGTGGATGGATGCCCGTCTCTCCTTCCGCTTATGCCCAGGGCACCGGGGATGATAAAGCCAGCCCGCTGTGGTGGGAATTCAGTGGTGGCCTTGGGCCCAGCAGGTGCTCTCTGCTCCTAGGTTCAGGATGTGGTAAAGTGCCAGATGGGTGTGTGCCGGGCTGATGAGAGTGAAGACTCCCCTGACTCGTGTAAGAATGGGCAGTTGCAGATCCTGGTGAGTGAGGAGGTCTGAGTGTGCTCCCCATCTTCCTCCTTAAGCCCCTCACCCTCTCCATCCTATCCATGACAAGGAGGGGACAGAGGCCGAGTTTAATTCCTGAGACAGCAGGATGGCAGTGGACAAGTTCTTCCCCGTTCAGCTGTCCCACCTGCACTGTGAGGGTGCCATGGGTGGCCCCTCGGGTGGGAGCACTGAGGAGCTGGGGAAGGAGGAGCCTGATCTCTTCCTACCCTGACGCATGGCTCTTCTCTCTGCCTGCCTGCCTTCTCCCTCTCCGCCTATAGTCAGACTTTGAAAAAGACGTGGATCTGGCTTGTCAAACAGGTGAGTCTACTGCATGGAGCCGAGAAGTCTTAGGGACGGAAACATAGGGGCCCCACACCCTGTCGAGGGAAGCTCCCGTGGGGAATGAGCTAACGGAGAGCTGCTTTGGCCTCAGATAGGCCTGAGTCTGAGTCACAGCTGGGAAGGCTGCTTACTGCTGCCTCTGGGAAAACCACTCTCCCCTTGAGCCCCGGCTCACAAACCTGTAAAGGAGAGAATGGCCCTGTCCTAGGTAAGGAGGAAGGCTCAGGGCCCACACGAAGCAGGCAACTTTGAGCGTACTGCCTTGGCATATACTGGCTGCTACATTACATCACTTGTGCGGCTTTTACTGGCATCTCTTTCCAATCTTGTCTCTAGGGTAGATGCTTCCTGGAAAGTAGAGAGGGCAAGGCATCTTTGACAGACTTGGGGGCTGTCGGGTAGACGTTAAGTCATGCACCAGGATGCTGTGGGAGCTGGGTCTTAGCTTTGTTTCCCGCCCTGCCTCCCTGGGCCCCTTCTGATGTACGAGAGAGCATCAACCATCTCTCCAGGCCTCAGTTTCCCTCTCTACCCAAGCTCAGAGGCTTGGCACCTACCCAGCCTGGGCAAGTGCGTGGGGGCGGGCCTCTCTTCCTCAGGATTCACCCTTCCTTCCCACTACTGCCCCCAGTTCTGTTCAAGGAGGTCAACACTTGCAACCCATCTACCATCTCCGGTACGCTGTCTCGCCTGTCCCTGGATGAGGACGAGGAGCCCAAGTCCTGTCTCGTGGGTCCTGAGGGTGGCCTCAGCTTCTCACCGCTGCCTGGGAACATCCTAGTGCCCATGGCAGCCTCGCCAGGTCTAGGGGAGCCACCGCCCCCCCAGGAGGCCAACCCTGTGTACATGTGTGGGGAGGGTGGTCTGCGGCAGCTGGACCTCACATGGCTGCGGCCGAGCGAGCCCGGCTCTGAGGGGGACTACATGGTGCTGCCCCGGCGGACTTTGAGCCTACAGCCTGGTGGTGGAGGCGCAGGGGGTGAGGAGGCCCCAAGGGCCCGACCGGAGGGGACGCCCCGGCGAGCTGCCAAAACAGTAGCCCACACTGAAGGCTACCCTAGCTTCCTGTCTGTGGACCACTCCAGCCTGGGACTGGGCTCTGCCTACGGGTCTCTCCAGAACCCCTATGGGATGACCTTCCAACCACCACCACCAACACCCAGCGCCCGCCAAGCACCTGAGCCAGGGGAGCGCAGCCGGACCATGCCCCGGACTGTGCCAGGCTCCACCATGAAGCTGGGCTCTCTGGAGGTGAGAGACTGTGGGGTTTGGGGAGAAAGTCTGCCCACTGTGCGCCTGAGACTGCGTCTGAGTCACAGGATGCAGCCGGAAAGGGACAGCTGTCAGCCTCCCCAGAGCAGTTCTGGAAGCTGTGCCTTCTTAACTCAGCTCTGAGGGAGCTCTGAACGCTTCCGTTGTGTGCTGAGGGTCAGCTTCCCAGTTCATTCACTTGTGCTCTGGTGCTGACTTTGGGGTCAGCACAAGCTCTTCTTTCAGGCACCCGCCTCAGCTGCTTAGTTGCTAAAGCTTCCCAATGGACTGAGCCTGGACTTCTGTAGCACACGAATCTGAGTCCAGTCTGGACTCTGATGCCTGGCAGTGAAAGATGCTGAATGTATCACGTGATCTCGTGAGCCTCCACTTCCTTAGGTGTAGATGGGGGATAACACAGAGGTCTCTCTGGAGCATTGTTTTCAGGATTGAGTGATATAAGGCTTTTATACCTGTGTGTGGAACAAGTAGAAAGTGCTAGAAAATTGGGAGTTGCAGTTATCACCGAAATGGGCCCAGAGTGCCCCCTTGACCTCTAACTAGAGAAAACGGAAGCCCTTCTGTGGCCCTGACTACGTTTTCTGTGGATATCCACCTTCCCTCTAGTCCGTTCTTTGCAGAAGATTCCTGAGAACAGATTGGTAGAATGCTAGAACATTCTAGAACTCTTATTTAGAGGGATGAGGGGAATTGTGGATAAAGAAAGGGTTGGAGTCACAACTCAGATACAATTATCTGCTTGTATCTAACCTCAAAAAGTTGCTCTCTCTGTCCCTGCACAAAGGAAACTTAAGTTAGCTGGAGAGGTCGCAGGTTTAGTTTTGTGCCCAAAATGTTCCTTGAACATTTGGTGCCTGCTCCTGCCGCAGATGGCAACAAAGCAGTAAGGCATTAACAGAGACAGAAGAGACCACACTGGCATTGTAGGGTGTGTTTAGCATCGTGGCATGTCTTGTCCTGAGGAGGTGCTGGACTCCTCGTGTGGGAGGTAGCCATAAATGTGGTAGCAGCTTGAGGGCTCAAGGATGATGTCCGGAATAGTATGGGCCACTGAAATGCATGGCAGTGGATGCACAGGTGTGGGTTTGGGTCACAGGCTGTGTTTGCATTGCCTTTGGGGGCACTGGGGGTAGGGGTGCTGTTACCTGTGGAGAGATATAGCCAGGGAAGGCGTACAGACACAAGCTGGGTGGATGGGGGGGTGGAGGGAAAAGCAGGAGATCAGAGCCAAGAGCTGGTGGTGGGGACTGTCACCAGGTTGGTCGGGTCTTCGGAGAACAGGTGATTGGTCTCATCATCTCTGGAGCCTGGGGCCGAGTGGACCTCATGTTCCCCACCAGAACGCTTCTCGTGAGCCCTCCCCATGCAGTCATTCTCAGACTCTGAGGCGTCCTTCTTGAGTGGCACTGGATGTTGCTGGGCTTGTTGGGTGGTGGCCTTGGGAAGGCGAGGGTCAGGAGAGCATCAGAGGAATCAGGGAGACAGGGACTGGTTTGACTTGAAAAGAGGTGAGATGAAGTCCAAAGGGCCAGGCCTGAAAAGCCCCAAGTTCTCCTTGCAGGCCAGTGAAGGATTCCAGAGAGAGGGAGAGAGCATGGGGCAGGGGGGGCTGGAATCCAGGCACAGAGCATGCGCGTGGGTTCTCTGACCCTGAGTAGCGGTGGTCCTACCAGGACGGAGGCTGCCTCTCAGCATTTGATCTGTTGGCATCCCACGTGTGCTCCTAGGAGCGCCTGTCTGCATGTCCCGCCATGTATGTGCGTTACAGCCCCCCACTATTGTGCCACGACCCCAAGGGACGGGTCAAAAGGCTTCCCAACTGCAGAGCCTGGACAGGGAGGTGCTGCGGAGCCCGGGCCCAGGTTCCCTGTGAAAAGCTCCCCTCTTTCATTGTCTGCCTGTTGTTCCTTAGCGAAAGAAGCTCCGCTATTCAGACTTGGACTTCGAGGTAAGTGCTGGTGGTAGGAGTGGGGTCTATCTCAGGAGGGCCCACTTCAAAAATTTTCCCAAGACCCATTGCAGAGACCAGTCCTTGGCCCCCAAGCCTCTGGATTCCATGGGATCTTCTCTACTATCCTACCCAAACCCATAGCACAGGGGCACAAACAGCCAGCTGTGTCCCAGAGTGGCCAGTGGCAGGCCAGTAGGCCATGGGGCAGGGTGCTGAGGTGGGTCCACAGTGCTGCCCCAGGGGAGCACTCCTCTGACATCCAGTGGCCCCTAGAAGGTGATGCATACCCGGAAACGGCACTCAGAACTCTACCACGAGCTCAACCAGAAGTTCCACACTTTTGACCGCTACCGCAGCCAGTCCTCAGCCAAGGTGAGGACCCCTCTGTGGCTGCTCCTGTCCACGGCACCAGGTCTGACCTAGTGCATGGCCCCTGAGGGGGCACCCTGACTCACCACCCTTCTTGGCAAGAGAAGGTGGGGGAGTGTAGCACTGGACAGGATGGTGCATGTGTTGCTAAGTACCCCTGGTCGGGGGTGGGGTGGGGGTGGGTGAGGGGGGCCATGTAGGACTCATGTCCCCTCCCCTCCCCTGTCTGAACAGCTGCAGCCTGCCCACCAAGGGCCTGCCCACTGTGTAAGCAGCAGTTTGAGGGTTGCTTGGAGGTAGGAAAGTATCATAGAGAGTGAACATTCATGGGGCGCCCCCAGGATTAGAAAGGAGAGTGAGCAAACAGGACACATGGTCTCAGGGTTCCATCAGCACAAGGGGTAGGGACCCCAGCTTTTGTATCAGACTCTGCTCTGTAAAGTTAGGCAGTCTCAACCCTCCGGGGACTGTCTTGGTTTGGTTTGTACGGTGGGCGAGAAGGCCCCAGAGCATTACCACAGGTTACCCCTACAGGAGAAGCCCAGCCCCGGGGACCATCCAGGCCTGTCCCAGCATCGGCGACATCAGAGCTGGAGTACCTTCAAATCTATGACACTGGGCTCACTGCCCCCCAAACCCCGAGAACGGCTGGCCCTGCACCGAACAGCAGCCTGGGAACCCACAGACCCACCAGACGGCGACTTCCAGACAGAGGTGTGAGTGCCACGCCGGACTGCCCACTGCACAGAAATATATATCTCTCTATTTTCACACTCCACTTTGGAACTACCCAGGAGCCAGCGCCCCTCCCCCTTCCCAGGCTGGGCAGGAGGTGCAGAGGACTCAGTCCGGCTGGGGGAAGCCAGACATGGCGTGGCCTGGGGGCCAGGGCCTCTCCTTGTTTCTCAGAGGCCCCTCAGCCACCCACCGGGGCCCCATCTTTGCCCTGGTCTGTCTGTCCCTGTCCCGGGCTGGGGAGGGGGGAGGGGAACTTTGTTGGGAATAAACTTCACTCTGTGGATTTGGCTGCCGAGCTGTCATTCCGCCAGGCAGAGGCCTGGCTCTGGGACCCCAACTTTGCTCCCTCATCTCCGTGGTTGTGCACTGGGGTCAGGCCAGGCCGAGCCAGGTGGGGCCAGCTGTAGTCGGACCTGTCTTTGCGTCTGACTCCCTTGGTGACTCGTGGACACACACCCCTTACCTGATCTGTGCAGTGGGACCCCTTGTGACTGGGTGATTGTCACACTCAAGGCTGCCATTCATTAGGACACGGGCCAGGCGGTGTGGGCTGGACTGCCACAGGAAGGGATCACCACACATATGCACTCTGTGCTGGAAGGGTTTCTTTTTGGTTACACATTTTCTCATTATAAAATGAGGTCGGGGGGCTGGAGAGATGGCCTAGCGGTTAAGAGCGTTGACTGCTCTTGCAGAGGACCCGGGTTCAATTCCCAGCACCCACATGGTGGCTGAGAACCGTCTTTAACTCCAGTTCCAGGGGAATCCGACGCCCTCTTCTGACCTCCGAAGCATTGCATGACACGGGTGCACAAACCTACATGCAGACAGTACATACACAAAAATAAATGAATAACTAATTAAAAAAATATATTAAAAAAATGAGGTTAGGAATTGGAAGTGACTTGGTCAGGGCCACAGTCCGAGGTAGAGCCAGTATTCACAGCCAGGTTTGACGGAGGCTGCATTTCAGCTCAGCTTTTCAGGAGTTGATCTTCATGGCTGCAGGGAACCTGGGTAGCAATGGAGCCTTGGGTGTGGGGTGGAGGTGGGGGGGGTGAGGCCTGGCTTGGTGGTGGCAGGTGGAGGTCTGAAACTTACCGCAGGACTGCATTCTTCACATGTCTGAGTTCCTGGACTCCCATGGTAAGTATGGACGCAGCGAGTGGAAAGTCATGAGGTACACTGGAGTGCTTCCAGGCAGGCAGCAGCTAATACTGCAGCAGTGGCCACAGGTACTGCAGCTAGCCTGGTCATTTAGCAACATGGCCACCTCTGGGCCCTTCCTAGGGAATCTGAGATACACATTCAAGGCCCTGGAGGAGCCTAGGTGGAAGCACAGAAAGCAGGGACCCACCACGGGGGGGGGGGGTTACCCCGCCGACGGTCGTCCTCCTCCCATCGGATGAAGGAAGGATGTGGGCCATTCTGGCAGGTATGCAGGCTTTGACACAGGTTTTGCTGTCCTGTTGGACTCCTGCCTGTGCTGGGCCCTGGTCAGAGGAGGTGTGGGAACGGAGTCTTCTCAGGACTGCACACCTCGCATGCCTCGCCCTCTGCACTCTCCCAGCTCCTTGGTTGGGGCAGCCCCAGCGTCCAGGCCCCATTTCATCTGCATCATCTTCCTGGCATTTGTTGTAAATCCCTTGTTTTATAGATAAGGAAATTGAGGCTCAGAGGGAATGTGACTTTCTCCAACTCCCAGTTTTTTGTTTTTTGGGTTTTTTTGTGTGTGTGTTTTCGAGACAGGGTCTTCCTGTAGCCCCAGCTGGCCTGGAACTCACTCTGTAGACCAGGCTGGCCTTGAACTCACAAAGATCCGCCTGCCTCTGCTTCCCGAGTGCTAGGATTAAAGGCGTGCTCCACCACACCTGGCTAAACTCCCAGTTTTTTAAAAAAATAATTTTTAAAATTTTATTTATTATTTTTATTTTACGTGTAAGAGTGTATTTCCTGCATGCGTGTAAGTGCACCAGTGTTGTGCAATGCCCACTGAGGTCAGAAGAGGGCATTGGATCTCCTGGAACTGGAGTTAGGGATGGTTGTTAGCTGCCATATGGGTGCTGGTAATTGAACCCAGGTTGTCTGCAAGAGCAGTAAGTGCTCTTAACCACTGAGCCATCACTCCAGCCCAACTTCCACAGTTTTTTATTTTTATTTTTTTGGTCTTTTTGAGACAGGTTCTCCCTGTAGTCCCAGCTGTCCTGGAACTCACTCTGTAGACCAGGCTGGCCTTGAACTCACAAAGATCTGCCTGCCTCTGCCTCCTGAGCGCTAGGATTAAAGGCATGCTCCACCACGCCTGGCAACTTGCACAGTTTTAATGAGGGGTACCTGGGTTCAATCTCTGGCCACCACAGGCGGGGGGGCGGGGGGACCAGTCTCCCAAGCTTGTGATTAATTGGGATGTAGAAGAAGGTGGGAAGTCAGTGCCAGCCAGCCAGATGGGCACAGGGGAACTTTGCTTACTGAGGAGTGCACACAGGGCCGAGATGGCCATGGGCATCTGAGGGAGGCCTTGGGTGATGAGCCGAAGCTCAGAGGGTGTCACACACACCAGCAAGCAGGGTGTGTGTGTGTGTGTGTGTGTGTTTCTGTTAGGCTTCCCCCTCCCATCACTATCAGTCTGCCTTGCCCCCAGAGGGGAAGAAATTTCTCTCTTGAATTCCAATTAGAAAATCCCCAAGGATAAAAGCACTCTGATTGGCCCCAGGCACTGTGATTGGCAGCCTCTTTAGGAGCCCTGGTAGAGAGAGGGGAGGGGAACAGGTCTCAAAAAAAAGGGGGGGTGTGTTCCTAGCAGGGGGCGATAGGTTTGCACAAACAGAATCCAGCTTCCGGTGGAGCCGATCCCACTCCGTCCTTCCAGGCCCTTCTCTGATGGGTTTCTTGGGGCCTTTCCCATGCTGCTTCCCGTCCTTCCCAGCCCTGGGCTGGCTGCACTCGCTCTCCCTGTGTGCTTGCTAGGGCTGAGCTGTGGGGAGCGCTTCTCCCTTTCTTGCTTTCTTTGAAGAGGAAGTTGGGTTCACCTTGCTGATTCTGCGCTCTCAGCATCCGCAGCTGCCAGGAAAGACACCGACAGCCTGGCAATCTGCCTGGTCCACATAGTCAGAACTGAGCTGCGCCAGGGTAGGATGGCACCCTCCCTGCTCCCCTGTCCTGTGTGGCCTTTGGCATGTCGCTGGACATTGGCTTGGATTTCCTTTATTTGGAGGGAGGGGCTAGAGATGGGACCCCGAACTTCGTGCTTCCTCGCTGAGCCGTACTCCCAGCCATTCTTGAGCTCCATATCCTTGGCCCGGTAGCCATTCATTCTATTTGGGCTCACTTCTTTTTTTGTTTTGGTCTTTTTGAGACAGGGTCTCCCCGTAGCCCCAGCTGTCCTGGAACTCGCTCTGTAGACCAGGCTGGCCTTGAACTCACCTCCATACCCATGCATGCACCTTTCGTTCCTCCTGCTGAACTGGTAAATTCCATCCTTCCAAACCCAGCCCAAGATGGCTTGTTTGTGATGGTGTCTCTGAACCGCCAGGCCCAGCTATTGGCACTCTCGTTGGGTCCTCTGAGGGCATCATCACAGCTGCTTTGAGACCTGATCACCACACAGAATGGCCACCTTGTGTGCCCACTTGGTTCAGGCATGTGCTCTCAATTGGGGAGCGGAAAGCCATCCTCAGCTGACCACTGCTGAGTAAAAGGATGGAAGGCACAGCCTGTTGAGTCTTTAGTTTCCTCCTTTATACAATGAGGACACTGATACCTGAATGGTCTCCCTCACTAGGTAGCAGACATGATTCTAGAGGAATTGTTTTTTAATTTTTTAAAAAAATTTTTATTTATTTCTGTATGTGTACGAATGTACTGTCTGCATGCAGGTCTGTGCACCCGTGTAGTGCAATGCCGCGGAGGTCAGAAGAGGGTGTCGGATTCCCCTGGAACTGCAGTTCTCCTGGAACTGGAGTTTCAGATGGTTCTTGGCCGCCATGTGGGTGCTGGGGATCGAACCCGGGTCCTCTGTAAGAGTGGTCGGTGCTCTTAACCGCTAGGCCATCTCTCCAGCCCTCTAGAGGAATTTTTTTTTCAAGTGGGTACTGAGGATCAAAGCCAGGCCCCTGTGTATACTAGGCAAACATTCTAACCAGCTGGGGGTGGGGGCGGGTAGCTCAGTGGATGGCTTTCCTCCTATGTGTGAGGCTCTGGATTCAATCCCCTGCATTGGTGGGTGGGTAGAGGGGGGATGGATGGTGACATATTTTATAGGCATTTTCTACTTTTCCAAGATGTTCCTTCTTGGGCTTCTGTGCTGTCTCTAGTACCCCAGGTGGGGTGCTGCCTCTGGTGCTGAAAGACACCCCTTCTTTTCCCCACAAGAGACAAGGAGGCAAGACTTGAGGCCCACCAAGCTCAGCTCCAACTTTTCCTCGCTTTAAAGGTTGTGGCATTCCTAGGGTGAGCACACCATGTTTACCTTCATGAGAATAGGTATTGGGGATGTCCCCCCAAATACAATAGAAACTGTGCTTCTTATTTATAATTTCCTAGGAACTTTTTTTTTTTTGTCTTTTTGAGACAGGGTGTCTTTTTAGTCCCAACTGGCCTGGAGCTCACTATATAGACCAGGCTGGCCTTGAACTCACAGAGATCCACCTGCCTCTGCTTCCTGAGTGCTGGGATTAAAGGCATGCACCACCACACCCAGCTTTTTTTTTTTTTTTTAAGTTTTTAAAGTTCAGCAAAGTATGGTTGCCCACTCCTATAAACTCAGCACTCAGGAGGCTGAGGCTGAGCACTATGAGTTTGAGGCCAGCCTAGGCTGCATAATGAGTTCCAGGCCAGCCTGGACTATAGAATGAGACCTTGTCTGAAAAATCAAGACACAAAGTTTAAAAAGTTGATGGGGCTGGAGAGATGGCCTAGTGGTTAAGAGCACCAACTGCTCTTGCAGAGGACCTGGGTTCGATCCCCAGCACCCACATGGCGGCTGAGAACCGCCTGCGACTCCAATTCCAGGAGAACTCCAGTTCCAGGGGGAATCCGAGACCCTCTTCTGACCTCTGTGGCATTGCATGACACAGGTGCACAAACCTGCATACAGACAGTACATTCATACACATACAAAAATAATTAAAATAAAATAAAAATTTTTTTAAAAAGTTGAAAGTAATTTTAATGATATATTTAACACAGTGTATTAAAATATGATTTCAAAATATTTTATTCATTACTTTTATTTGATGTATATGAGTATATTGCCTGCATGTATGTAAATGTACTTGTGTCATGAAATGCCCACAGAAGTCAGAAGAGGGTGTCAGATTCCTCTGGAACTGGGGTTACAGACAGTTGTTAGCTGCCAAGTGGGTGCTGGGAATCAAACCCTCCCCTGCAAGAATAGCCAGTGCTCTTAACCACTGAATCACCTAAAATATTTGCTTTTGAGACAGGGTCTCGTGTGGCTTAGACTGGCCTTGAACTTGCTACGGGGCTGGGGGCCTCGAACTTCTGATCCTCCTGCCTTCGCCTCCTGAGTGCTAGGATTGCAGGTGTGTACGCTGTACTTGGCTTAAATATGATCATGTCCGCATAAGATCATGTATAAATTATCAAGATCGGGAGGCACAGGCAGGCCGATCTCTGTGAGTTCAAGGTCAGCCTGGTCTACACAGTGAGTTCCAGGCCAGCTGGGACAAGAGGGAGACCCTGTCTCAAAAAGACCAAAAAAAGAAAAATCAAGATAGTTTGCTTTTTGAGACAAGAGAAGGCCTTGCTATGTAACTTGGGCTGACTTTGAACTCACAGTCCTCACTTCATGCATTCTTTTTCATACTTGGGATCGTGTGTGTGTGTGTGTGTGTGTGTGTGTGTGTGTTACATAACACATCCCAGTGCTCTTGTTATTATCCCTGAAAAGGAGGCACCTTACTGTGATCTGCCCCATTCAGCCCCGGGAAGAGCCCCAGGAGGTAAACTAGGCTAAGACCCCACCATAGTGCCAGCCTGAAGGAGCTCAAGTCAGTGCCCCTGGAATCTAGGTGTCTCAGGGATGTAGGTAGGCACAGAGGTGGTGTGGGAAAACAGGAGAAGGTTCTGGGGGCACCTGTGGGCTGCTATCTGATTTCCTGAGGTTCAGGAAAGGGTGTCCTCCACCCCTACCTAGTCAGGCTCTCTTCTTTTACTTGAGACCCAGATCCTCTGAAAAGGAGAGCAGATTGGGCTGGCATAGATTAACATACATTGAACACACGCATTGAAACTCAATTGGGTTTAATTTTCTTCCATTAGGTGCCAATTAAAAGGAAATTAGGTGGTCTGGGTGGCCTGAGGGAGGACGTGGGGCTGATGTCGCCTCTCTGACTGACTTCCCTCTGGGCTCCTCATGCTCACCATGCCCACACGTTTCCTTAGGGCTCCCACTGGCATTTTCTTTTCTTTTCTTTTTTTGTTTGTTTGTTTGTTTGTTTTTTTGGTCTTTTTGAGATAGGGTCTCCCTGTAGCCCCAGCTGGCCTGGAACTCACTCTGTAGACCAGGCTGGCCTTGAACTCACAGAGATCCTCCTGCCTGCCTCTGCCTCCTGAGTGCTAGGATTAAAGGTATGTGCCATCACACCCAGGTTAAAGATGGTTCTTAGCCACCATGTGGGTGCTGGGAATCGAACCCGGGTCCTCTGCAAGAGCAGTCGGCACTCTTAACCACTGAGCCATCTCTCTAGCCCCCCACTGGCCTTTTCTAGGACCAATCCCAGTACCTCCAAATTCTTCCCTCCATTCTGCTAATGCCACCTATTCCTGGAAGACCACTACCCTCCCAGTTTCCTCCCAGACATATGCCAAGTGGGTGGGGCAAAGGTCATTCCATGGAGGGTTTGGGTCTTTAGTGGGAAGCCAAGGAAGGTGGAGCAGAGACGGGGCATGATGAGGTTAATGTATTAACAGGCTTTCTCTGGTGACTGCAGAGAGACTAACAATGACCATTTTTAGGAAGATGTTAGAGGCTGCTACTGAGGAGGAAGGCAGTCTATGCACGCAGTGTGCACGGATTTCAGCCTTTTCCTGTGGATGGGGCAAGAAAAGGAGCCAAGAACGGCTCTTAGTGGGCTGGCTGACCACGCCCGCGGCTTAGGAGCACTTGGGGAAGACAATGATTGAATTTGGTCTTAGACATGTTAACTTTAAGATACTCAAGGGGGAGACATCAAGGAGAAAGTAGACGGTTGGACACACAGGGCTGGAACTCAGCAAACTGGCTAGAGACAGTGACCCGGCAGGAAGCCGGGTTGGAGTGGGCTGTCGAGCGAGTGGGAGGTAAAGCAATGAAGGCAATGTCGACAGTTCTTGATGTGGAGCTTCGAAAGGGGAAGGAAAACTTCAGGCTGACGTGGGCACTGACGGTGAATTCTCTGGAGAGGATGTGGTTACTCCCTCCCTGAGTTCCTACATAATGACAGAACAGAAATAACCAGCCCTAGCATGCTAAAGGCAGGGTCCCAAGACCCAGTAATGGGGCTCATCACAGAGATCCATTCTGCTCACTGCTTGGGCTGCGGGCCAGCCACAGTTCTTGAAGAGGGGAGGGAGTATTGGGGGTTGGGGCATTTGACAAAACCTGGGCTCCACAGCTTCGAGGAGGAGGAAGCCTGACTCCATGAAGAAGCTCCCACACAGGGAAAGAAGTAAGCATAATACTCCAGTCCCTTCCTGAGCAGGCAAGAGCAGGGGCAGCCATCTCCTCAGGCCTCAGCCTCCTATAGGGCCCACTCCAGGCTGGTATATCCCTGTCTCCTATGGTGGCACTGCATGGCTCCAGCCATCAATCCAGGCGTCCCTAGAGTCAACCAGGAAAGTCAATATTTAATTTTGGCACCATGTTAATGCCATCGATTGCCAGCCCCTCCCTTCCCACTTCCTCGGGCTCATTTGTCTCTTCCTATTCACTGAATGCACCGGCTGGGGTGCTAGATCCCAGTGGAGGTGCACCTCGGCGTGGAGTTGGAAGCTGGCCTGCATGTAGGGGTGCTGTTCTAAGATACCCCACTTCCCATCCCCCTGAAAATCACTACTCTACTGTGTCTGAGTTTCCTGAGCCTCACCCATATGGAGGTAGGGATGGAGGTAAACTTTGATCTTAGCTGGGGACTGTGTCTAATTCCCTTAGGTCTATACACAGACTTTGACATGAGGGTCTCTCTCTCTCTCTCCCTCTCTCTCTACATCTTAGAAGAAGAATCTTCAGGGGAACATTGAGCTTAGAGCCCAGCTAGGAAGCAAAAAGAAGGCTGGGCCAAGGGCAGGGTGGCCTAAAGGCTGGGCTGGGTCCAGCGCCACTTAGCTCTTTTATTGAGACTACAGGTATGAGCTACCATGTCCTATTTTACCTGGTGCTGGGGATTGAACTCAGCTTCCTGCATGCGAGGAGGCACTCTACTGGCTGAAGTACATCCCCAGCCCTTCCACTTTGTTATTTTCTTAAAAAAATATTTATTTTTATTTTATGTGTATGAGTGAGTGTATTGCTTGCATGTATCTAAGTGTGCACCCAGGTCCTGCAGTACCTGTGGAGGACAGAAGAGGGCGTTGGATCCCCTGAAACTGGAATTACAAACAGTTGTTAGCCACCATGTGGGCTCTGGGATTGGAACCCAGGTCTTCTTTTTTTTTAAATTTTTATTTATTCTTTATGTGTATGAGTGTATTGTCTGCATGCAGGTCTGTGCACCCATGTCGTGCAATGCCACAGAGGTCAGAAGAGGGCGTCGGATTCCCCTGGAACTGGAGTTAAAGATGGCTCTCAGCTGCCATTTGGGTGCTGGGGATCGAACCCAGGTCCTCTGCAAGAGCAGTAGACACTCTTAATCACTAGGCCATCTCTCCAGCCCCGAACCCAGGTCTTCTGTAAGAGTAGCCAGTGTGCTTAACTGCTGAGGCATTTCTCTAGCCCCTACTTTGTTCTTTAAACATAAATATTTTGAGGGGCTGGAGAGATAGCCTAGCGGTTAAGAGCACCAACTGCTCTTGCAGAGGACCAGGGTTCGATCCCCAGCACCCACATGGTGGCTAAGAACCGTCTGTAACTCCAATTCCAGGAGAACTCCAGTTCCAGGGGAATCCGAGACCCTCTTCTGACCTCCACGGCATTGCACGACACGGGTGCACAGACTTGCATGCAGACAGTACATTCATATGCATAATGCATACAAAATAAATAAAATTAAAAAATAAAAAAAATTAAAAAAAAGAAAAAGACCAAAATAAATAATAATAAATAAATAAATAATAATAAACTATTTTAAAAAATAAATATTTTGAGCTGGGCGTGATGGCGCTCACCTTTAATCCTAGCACTCAGGAGACAGAGGCAGGCGGATCTTTGTGAGTTCAAGGCCAGCCTGGTCTACAGAGTGAGTTCCAGGACAGCTGGGGCTACATAGAGACCCTGTCTTGAAAAGACAAAAAATAAAAATTGTTTATCTTATCTTTTCCCTGCATGCATGTAAGTACACCACCTGCATGCAGTGCCCACAGAACTAGCATTATAGCCTACTATGAGCTGTCATGTGGGTGCTGGGAACCAAACCTAGGTTCTCTGCAAAAGCGGCCAGTACTCTTAACTGCTGAGCCATCTCTCCAGCCATGTACTTGTTCTTGTCTGCTCTGTGGATCAGGTGGTGTCCTGTGCTTCTCAGACCAACACCGCATCACTAAGGGATGCTCTAATAAGACCTGAAACTTAGTCTTTGATAACCCAGTGGGCAGTCTAAATCCAACTTGGGACACAGCGGAGGTAGATTATACATACATATATATATATATATATTATATAATATATATATATATGTATATATATAATGTTAACATATATTATATAATGTATAATTATATATAGTAATAGTAATCAATAATGATATATATGTATATCAATTTGATGAACATACCCAGAATTTTATTATTGAAAATCCAAGAGAGTCCATTTTTAAAATTTTTTTATTTATTTTTTTTGTATGTGTATGAATGTACTGTCTCCATGTAGGTGGTGCACCTGTGTCTTGCAGTGCCTCAGAGGTCAGAAGAGGTGTCAGATTCCCCTGGAACTGGAGTTAAAGACGGTTCTTAGCTGCCATTTGGGTGCTGGGATCAAACCCCGGTCCTCTAAGAGCAGTCAGCACTCTTAACCGCTAGGCCATCTCTCCAGCCCCAAGAGGCCATTTTTTACCTTAGCATATGTGGACATGTAATCCATCATGGAATAGTATAGCTTCCAGTATCTGTATGGGAAGCCAAAGCTATTCTCAATACATAGGAAATCTGCATGTGTTTGTCTGACCCTGATGACCCTCAACCTGAGCTGTCCAAGGACTCCTCAGTGGCCCATGTGACCTACTCTGGGCTATTGAGTCAAGCCTTGGGCTAGGAGGGTGTGATTTGGCCATTCAGTCAACAACATCTGTGCTGGGCCTTGGGTGGGGCACTGATAACGTGAAGAGAAAAAGTCAGAGTCTGAAAGAGGGGAAGCCAGGGGAAGACACAGATTCTGTCCAAGGCCTCTGACTGCTCTCTAGATGGAGGTAAGCCTCTTCTCGGGGTCTGGTCCCCACTACTGCTCTTCGGCATTTCCTCTACCCACTCTTCTCCCCAGACTGAGCTGTGGCTGCCTTGGCTACTGGGTCTGTGTTCCTGGTTTCTTTCACCCCGGAGCCTTTGATCTGCTGTATCCTCTGCTTGAAAGACCGTATTTTCCTGCTTTACGGCTCCTGCTCTTTTTTATGGTTTTGTTTTCACGACAGTGTCACACTCTGTGGCCCAGGCTGGCCTTGAGCCTATTATAATCTTCTGTTGTCTCAACCTCTGGAATTCTGGAATTGCAGGTGTGTCCACACACAATCATACCCAGCAATGCCTTGCTCCACCTTTTCCCCAGAAAGGGCGTGGCTCTCTCCTTGCTTTCTCTGAATAATTAAAAACATTTGCTAACTTTATTTATGTGTGTGTGCAAGTGCACAGGCATGCAAAACCAGATGCGTGCATGGCATGGTGTGGACGTAGAGGTCAGAGGAAAACATGGGAGTCAGTCTCTCCCTTCCACCGTATGGGTTCCAGGATCAAACTAGGTCATCAGGCTTGGCAGCAGCCATCCTTGCCTGCCGAGCCACTCCTCTGCCCCTTNGGTGGTGGCCTGCTTTAGCATAGCCAAAGGCTAGCCTGGTAGAGCAGGTTCTTGGACCTCCTTAGGTGTCTCTGCATTCCAATGGGCTTCTGGATCTCACAACCTGACAGACACGTGTTAGCATTTCTCTGCACTTGATCTTCAACCCCACAGAGACATTTAAGATTAACTTTGTAACTGCAAGGAACCCGTTTGTCAGAGCATTAAAGCCAAGTTACTGGATACCCATTCTGTGGATGTTACTGCCATTAAAATGTAGCTCAACTGAGGGAACTGAAGCTGGTGAAGTGCAGAGGTTGCTCAAGAGAGCAGAGACCCAGACTGAGCTTGGCAAGGTGACTTGATTGGAGTTAGTTTTCCTCCCCAATAGCCATTTGCTCTTTGGAGGACATAGTTTTTAAAGCTTAACAGTATAAGTTTTTACTGCTCTCTAATAGATCCTTGTTTATGAACTAATATGGAAAGATATTCATGTATTACATTTACATATAGTATCATACATATGTTCAATTAAATACATTTACCTCTTGAATGAGAAATAACTGGAGATGGAGATGTATATATATATATATATATATGTATATATATATATGTTAACATATATATATATGTTATATATATATAGATATAGATAACATAATATGATATATATGTATATATCAGCTTTGATGAACATACCCAGAATTTTATTATTGAAAATCCAAGAGAGTCCATTTTTAAAATTTTTTATTTATTTTGTATGTGTATGAATGTACTGTCTGCATGTAGGTTGGTGCACCTGTGTCGTGCAGTGCCTCAGAGGTCAGAAGAGGGTGTCAGATTCCCCTGGAACTGGAGTTAAAGACGGTTCTTAGCTGCCATGTGGGTGCTGGGGATCAAACCCCGGTCCTCTAAGAGCAGTCAGCACTCTTAACCGCTAGGCCATCTCTCCAGCCCCCAAGAGGCCATTTTTTACCTTAGCATATGTGGACATGTAATCCATCATGGAATAGTATAGCTTCCAGTATCTGTATGGGAAGCCAAAGCTATTCTCAATACATAGGAAATCTGCATGTGTTTGTCTGACCCTGATGACCCTCAACCTGAGCTGTCCAAGGACTCCTCAGTGGCCCATGTGACCTACTCTGGGCTATTGAGTCAAGCCTTGGGCTAGGAGGGTGTGATTTGGCCATTCAGTCAACAACATCTGTGTGGGCCTTGGGTGGGGCACTGATAACGTGAAGAGAAAAAGTCAGAGTCTGAAAGAGGGGAAGCCAGGGGAAGACACAGATTCTGTCCAAGGCCTCTGACTGCTCTCTAGATGGAGGTAAGCCTCTTCTGGGGGTCTGGTCCCCACTACTGCTCTTCGGCATTTCCTCTACCCACTCTTCTCCCCAGACTGAGCTGTGGCTGCCTTGCTACTGGGTCTGTGTGTCCTGGTTTCTTTCACCCCGGAGCCTTTGAATCTGCTGTATCCTCTGCTTGAAAGACCGTATTTTCCTGCTTTACGGCTCCTGCTCTTTTTTATGGTTTTGTTTTCACGACAGTGTCACACTCTGTGGCCCAGGCTGGCCTTGAGCCTATTATAATCTTCTGTTGTCTCAACCTCTGGAATTCTGGAATTGCAGGTGTGTCCACACCATCATACCCAGCATGCCTTGCTCCACCTTTTCCCCAGAAAGGGCGTGGCTCTCTCTTGCTTTCTCTGAATAATTAAAAACATTTGCTAACGTTTATTTAGTGTGTGTGCAAGTGCACAGGCATGCAAAACCAGATGCGTGCATGGCATGGTGTGGACGTAGAGGTCAGAGGACAACATGGGAGTCAGTTCTCTCCTTCCACCGTATGGGTTCCAGGCATCAAACTAGGTCATCAGGCTTGGCAGCAGCCATCCTTGCCTGCCGAGCCACTCCTCTGCCCCTTAATCATTTCTTTTTTTATGTCACATAATCTTAGTCCTTCTATAGTACACCTCCTTCTGATGTGATATTACAGCTAGCAGTCCTTTCTTGTCCTCCGACTGGCCTGTGAGCCCCTGAGTACAGAGTCATACTCACTGACATGCATGTTGTCACGTCATACAAGCTTGAGAGATATCCAGATATACTGGATGAAGGGATGAGGAGACATTGGTAAGGGAATGTCCAGGCAGCTGAGGGTCTGCATCTCTGCAGACAGGTTGTGTCTGTGTCTATGCCTGGAGTAGGTGGGGAGGGAGGCTGCCGGCTGTGCAGACCTGGGAAGGGGGGAGCCCCACAGGACACCGGCCTCCGGGCATGCATATTGCAGAAGGCTCATTCTTTGAATATTAACTCGCTGCTGGACCGGCAGCCCTGACTGTTTCTGAATTTTTCACTGTCAAGGCCAATGGCTGACTGGGGATGGGGGCTGGGAGGACCAAGCATCTGGATCCAGAAGGCCACATACTCTCTTATGTGAGGGTCGCATGCAACTGCTTAGGCAGGGGTTTGCTCCCAGGTGGCCTTGAGTGGTGCTGCGTGCAGCTGCCTCTCTGAGCATGCTCGCTTTTAGGTGGCCTCTGGTCACACAGGCGAATTGGGTTTTCCATACCATCATTGCCAAGCTCAAATGAGGAAAGGAGGGACCCTGTGGACCATTGAATTCCATCTCTTCTATTGTGCAGAGAGGCAGACTGAGGCCAGAGTCCATACCACCAGTCTATGCAGGATGGGGCGGGGGGGTACTGTCACTATGCTGGGCACGAAAGACTCGCTACACTCCAGAAGGCCAGGAAGCCAACCACGGGGAGGGCAGAGACACGGGTGTGAGCAACAGGTTCCAGAGCAGGAGGGATCTGGGGAAGGGTGTCAGAGATATCAGAGAAGGAAAGACTTGTGCTGAGCTTAGAAGACTAATTGAAAGCTCAGCAGGAAGAAAGAGGAAAGGGCACTGGAAAGGGTGCCGGGTAAGCAAAGGCAGGGACGCATGAAACAACCTGGCAAGTCTGGGGAATTGCAAATACTGCTGTTAGCTCTAGAGAGGAGTCTGCATGGAGGATGGGTTGCAGAGACAAGGCTGTGAGGAAGGTGGGCTAGGATCCCAGGAGGCTTTGCAGGCATTGACAGGGGCTTGCAGTTTAGTTTATCTGGAGAGCTATAGGGGAATCCCTGAAACAGATTAGCCTTTTAGAAGAGTTTCTAGCTATTGAGGAAAAGTGAGTTCATTAAAAAAACACTGGGCACTTATGATGAGCTAGGCACTGTGCTGGATGCTGGATCCTGAGGACGAAATTCTGAATGAGGCATGCACCGCCTCAGCTCTGTACCAGAGATATACACAGACAGATGCAGCAGGTAGGAATCTTGGCGCCCATAAGAAATACCCTGTTTCTGTATTCTCTTTAAACCTCATCCAATCTGACTCACTCTAAACCTTTTCCTACGAGTTGGCAGAAAGTCCCTTCTCACCCATTATTGGAGTCCCCTCTTTCCTTCCCATAGGCATGGGCAAGAATCTGATGTTCCCACCATACCACAGAAGAGCTGCCCCCTGTCCTGGCCCATCTTAGCTTCCTGGAGATGTCTCTCAGGCTAGTCCCTGTGGGTTATTGAGGTTCAGCTGCTCCCCTGCTACTCGGGGATACCGAGGCTAGTATCTTAATGCCTGGGCTCCAGCATCCCCACGAGATCCCTCCCCATCCCTTATAGCTTCTGTCATCCATCAAGGATATCCCTACTTATGGGACCCCCACTGCTGTCCCCTGCAGCTAGTTGCCACCTCATCTCTCTCTGTCCTCTTCGGCTCATCCCTTGAGGGCATCTAGCACAGTTGCTTCCAGAAGGTTAGCTTCTTCAAAGGTAGGCAGGAGCCACCAGACTTCAAGCAGCTTCTCTGTCCTACCCAGCACAGTCCCCTCAGGCTAGGAAAATCAAAGGCTTTGGCAACCAGCTTGGAAGTGGGAGGTGGGAGACAGAGGAGCAAACCAATTAATGTCTCCATAAGCCGCCCTGCAGAGTGACTGGCAGTTAGAGACCTAAGGGGTGGCTGCTCTTTGGGCAGCAGGTGTGCACTGGGGGCCAAGAGTGCATCTAACTCACACAGAGGAGAGGTCCTTCCAGAGGGAGCCTCAAATGGCAAGGTTTAGGCCAAGCTCAGAGAGTGCTCAGATGGAAGGCAGAAGGAGCCAGGAGAGGTCTGAGTCTCACAGGAGGTCAGGCTGAGGTGAAGAGGCTGCAAGGTCCCGAGTCAAGGTGTGGGATGTATCTGAACGATGCGGAGCCGTGGGGGATGTTTTAATAATGAGACACACACAACTGGATTTCTGTTGCAGAAACTCTGCTTGTCTATGAGGAATGGGTGGGGGCACAGAGTAAAGATCAGAGGGGCCAAGTTGGGAGATGCTCCAGGGACCAGGAGCTGGGAAACAGAGAAAGCAGGTTGCAGGAAATCGTGAGCAAGAAAAGACAGGAAGTCTTGGAGCCGGGAGGAAGATGGGCCTGTTTCCAGTGGGAGAAAACCCTGTAGACGACTATCCCCCGGGAAGGTGGTGCACAGGCCCTGGAGGGACCCTCCGGGAGAGGAAGGCAGCCTGGTGCTATCACACCCCCCCCCCCCCCAACAAAGCAACTTCTGCCCTCCGCGATTCTCCAGCTTCCCACTAGATGGTGCCGGGAGAACGGGGCTCCGCCTTCCATCCTCCGCCCCCAAAAGCCTGGTCCTAGGACTCACAAGGAGAGCACAGTGTTTGCTCCTTTCCACTCGCAGGCCTGAGGTTTCCGCCTCTGGAGTAGATAGGAACATGGCTTTAGGAACCTCTGCCGGGAGACCCTGTCTTGAAAAGACCAAAAAAAAAAAAAAAAAGAACCTCTGCCTAAGTGCCATCCTGTGGTTCCCAGCCGGGGTGCACCTGCGCCAGGAGCGGTCTCAGCCCCTCCAGCCTGCCTCTACCCGCCACCTCCTCTCCGACCCAAAGCCGGGGTGGACAGGGCGGGGACTCATTCCTCTCAGGTCTGACCCATCCTCCTGCGTCCACGGCCTCTCTGGACCTTGGAAGAGGATGGAAACGTGGGCCTGGGATGAACAGGGCCCAAGTAGGAGGCAGGGCTTAGCATAAAGGGGAGTCAGAGCGTGGTCATTAGGGGCGTGGATATGGTAATGAAGGGATGTGATGGACGGTCCAATGGGATTTGCTTCTGACAGCCTTGCAGCTTGCTCCTCTGTTCCATCTAGCCAGCTTTGTCCACAGAGGCCCGCCCGTCTGGTCTCCCGTCCACTAGCCAGACACCTCCTGGCCTCACTTAACAGAGGTTGTGCCCAGCTCCCTGGTGGGAGGGAGGAAGGGGACACATCTTTGTGCCTGAGCAGCACCCCCTATGGTAGCAGCACCCCTTGGGAGGCCTAGGGCTGGAGGAGGAGCTGGTCAGGCCCGTTGGGCCTCAAGGTCCCCCCTTCTCCCCGTTTTCCTGCTGCTCTGTAGGGCTGGAGCCCTCTCTAAAAATAGAATGAGGCTCTGGAAAGTGCCCACCCAGGAGGGGTCAGGGAGGCCTGAGTCACCGTGCAGCGGGGAGGGCCTTCCCTAGGTCCTCCCCCACCCACCCCACACAGGAGGGGTCAGGGAGGCCTGAGTCACCGTGCAGCAGGGAGGGCCTTCCCTAGCCCCCCACCCACCCCACACAGGAGCAGAGGCAGTCTGGCCGGCTGGCATCGCTCTTGGCTAGACCCTGCTCTTGGACAGGCAGTGCCGGCTCCTAGGCCCTGTGAGCAGTAGCAGCCACAGCCGGGAAGGATTAGGAGTTCCTTGGCCAGATTTATTTGGTTGTTTTTGTGTGTCTGGTGGCCAGCGCCTACCCCTGACTGGACAGTCATGTCTGTACCTGCCCTCCACTACCCAAATTCACCAGGCTGTTCTAAGCTTCTGGGTGGGGGCCTGGTCCAGACAAAAAGCCCCAACATTGATCTTGAAGGTTCTGAGGCAAACACTCCCAGTCTACAGATGAGAAAACTGAGTTCCAGATAAAGAAAGGACCAGCACCCAGCAGACCATTATCATAGTTAGATTCAGTTGCCAACTTGACACATCTGGAAAAAGGGAACCTCAGTTGAAGGATGGTCCCCCATCAGACTGCCCTGCGGTCATGTCTTCGGGGGCATTTTCTTTTCTTGCTTTCTTTTCTTTCTTTCTTTTATTTTATTCTTTTATTTTATTTTTGTCCTTTTGAGACAGGGTCTCCCTTTTAGTCCCAGGTGGCCTGGAGCTTGCTATATATTCCAGGCTGGCCTTGGACTCACAGAGATCTGCCTGCCTCTGCCTCCCGAGTGCTGAGATTAAAGGCGTGAATCACCACTTCAACCAGCCAATAAATAATTTTTAAAGTAGCAGTGGCACCTGGTTCAGTCCCAGCTCAGCCATGTCTGACACCTATTTCTTCCCCCCTCCAATGCAGAGGCAGAGTCGTGGCTAAGTGTGGGGAGCTCTTCTCCCTACAGGGGCTCAGCTAAGGTGGTGTAGGGCACTTGGACAGATATGAAACTGAGGATGTACTGGGCCTGAATGGCAGAAGAGGTGACATCCGGGGCCTCACACAGGCAGCTCCTTAGCCCATTCCCCATGTTGAGGAGACATGTTTGAGCCATTACAGTTTTAAGCTTTTCAGACTTAGAAGATGGAGCAACTCATGAGTCCCCGAGGCCATCCCTCCTTGTTGCCAAAGAGCATGAAGCCACCCAGAGCCAAATGTCCCCAGGCAGACCCTGGCCTTCAACCCAGATCCCCAGTCCCAAACACTTCCTCCCAACCACTTGTCCTCTTTTGCCCCCCAGTATTACTGTCGGGCCTTTACTGAATGGTCAAAACTGACAGACCTTGTGGTTGGTTTTTATTTCTTTATATATTATTTAGGCCATTTCACAGAAAAAGCTATCTTTTAAACTTCTTTTTTTAATTTTATTTATTTTTGTATGTGTATGAATGTACTGTCTACATATTGGTCTGTGCACCCGTGTCGTGCAATGCCGCGGAGGTCAGAAGAGGTGTCGGATTCCCCTGGAACTGGAGTTCTCCCAGAATTGGAGTTACAGACGGTTCTCAGCCGCCATGTGGGTGCTGGGGATCAAACCCGGGTCCTCTGCAAGAGCAGTTGGTGCTCTTAACTGCTAGGCTATCTCTCTAGCCCTGAAAAAGCTATCTTATATCTGTCAGAGCTATCATTGACCTCTTTTTTTTTTTTTATCATTGACCTCTTAAAGCTACATAAAGTCAGCTGGGTAAATAATGAAATGGAGTAGAGGCAGGAGCTTGGGGGGGGGGTACATCAGAGATGACCATAGCTGTGCGGAACCAAATGAGAGCCCTCAGTACATTTCCAGCCCCCTGAAATGATGATGATGGTGGTGATGATAGTTACCATCTTTGTGTATTTCCCACAGACTTGGCTTAATCTCATATAGCATCTCATTTAACTCTTTCAACAGATCACCCCATTCAACAGATATGGAAATGATGGTTTAGAGATGTGAAGGGACTGACCTGAGAAAACAAAGCTAAGAAATAGCAGAGCCAGGGTCAGACCCTTTCTATCCATCCTGGTGAAAATCTCGGGTTTGTGCCTTCGCCTGTCCCACTGCTATAGCTTGTGTTACTACTGGCCAAGTGGTCAGGCCTCCCCAGCCTGGCCCCAGACATCACTGGGTGGAGGCCAGGCATCAAGCAAAACTTCTCTCTACCCAGAAATTCCAGAATTTTACGAATTTATGAGTCCAACTGTCTGAGGCTGTTGCACGCAAAGAAAGAATGTGGGAGTCCCTGGCTGCTCCCTTCTTCCTCATGCCTCACGGGAGAGTCACTAGTTTGGTCCCCAGAAGGAGCTGAGCCACCTCCTTTATCATGTGTTTTTAATAACACCTCAGCTCTGCCACTGATTGTGGGCAAAATGGTAGCAAAATCAGGTCCCTCTAGGCCTGGAGATGCAGCAGGACACCGGATGTTCTAAGAAGTCAGTGGCCAGTCTCTGGTTATCTCTCCCTCCTCCAGCCTTTGCTAAGATCTACCCCACCACCAGGAAGACTGGTCCCATTTGCCTTCAAAGCTAAATGCTGAGGAAGGAAGGCAGCCAGGAAGGTGTGTGTTCAGAGGTGGTTCCACACACTCATTGTATGTCTGGAATAGCTAACATGCATCGAGTTTCAGGAATGACACTCAGTATTTTATGTGTACCCTTTTAGCAACCCTCCTTGTGAAGTAGGGACAATTCTCTTTTGCCAGTGAAAATGACACCTTACATGGTGGAGTAACTTATCAAAACTCCAAATGGTAGGAGTGAAATTTGAACTCAGTTATGTCCAGACCACTATGTTAAATTTTTATGTGAATTTTATAAGTGAATAAACTTTTTTTTTTTTTGACAGAGTCACATTATGTAGCCCAAGCTAGCCTTGGACTTGAGACCCACCTCACCTCTTTTTTTTTCATGGCAAACTAGGGTTTGTTTTTTTTTTCTAATTCTTTTGATTTTGTGCATACATACTTCTCCACCTATATACCAAAACTGCCTAAGTCTGAAAATAAATGGCAGCTTAATTCTAGAACCTGTTAAGGGATTCACAATAAAAGAGCACAGTTGTTTTCAGATCATGAGGAACACAACATTAACATTTCTTAGTTTGTCTTACAGCTAGGTACTTGGTGCCAGCATCCACAGATGAGGGATACCATTCGTTGTTTGTTTTTCTGAGACTGTGATACTTCAAACATAATATCTTCTACTTCCATCTATTTACCTCCCACCTCACCTCTTTTTTTTTTTTTCCACCATGTGGGTGCTGGGAATCGAACCCATGTCCTCTGCAAGAGCAGTCGGTGCTCTTAACTGCTGAGCCATCTCTCCAGCCCCCCCACCTACCTCTTAAGTAGGAACACAGGCCCAGGGAATCACACCCAGCCTTACCACCTCCTTTAATCCTTTAATTTTTTATCTTTATTTATTTATTTTTATTATTTATTTATACATACTTTTTTTTATCAAATCTAGACCCGTGTCCCCCCCATCCTCCCATCCCTCCAGAGCTCATACATTCTGCCAACATGCTATTCATCTCTTTCTCAGTCTTTCTCAATATCTCCATGGGGAAGTTGACTGTTTTTAGCAGAAGTTCACTGTTTTCAGTCAGTTCTTTGATGCAGTCCTTTCTGTTTGTTGTTGTTTCCAAGATGCACACTCCCAACTGCTTTGGACAAAAGCTCAAGGGTCATGCACAGGAAATACTTACAACTGGGTAATTGGCACTAGCATCCACAGATGAGGGATACCATTCTTCGTTTGTTTTTGTGGGGACTGTGTTACTTCACTCAGCATGATGTCCTCTAGCTCCAGCCATTTTCCTGCAAAGCTCATGATGTCATCTTTCTTTACTGCTGCATAAAACTCCATTGTGTAGATGTACCACATTATCTCTATCCACTCATCAGTTGAGGGACATTTGGGTTGGTTTCCAGCTCTTTGCTATTGTGAAGAGGAGCTGAAATAAACATGGCCGTGCACGTATCTCTTGGTGGGGTGAGTCTTGGGTACATGCCTAGGAGTGTGTATAGCTGGGTCGGGGTGGCAAGTTCATTCCAAGTCTTCCAAGGGTTCTCCACACTGCTTTCCATATGGCTGCACGAGTTTACATTCCCACCAGCAGTGGATGAGTGTTCCCCTTTCCCCACAACCTCTCCAGCACTTTTATCATTTGTTTTCTTGATCCTAGCCAGTCTTATTGGAGTAAGATGATATCTTAAAGTGGTTTTTTTTTTTTTATTTGATTTCCTTATGATTAGTGATGTGAACACTTCTTAAGGTGTTTCTCAGCCATCTCTAACTCCTCACTTGGAAGTCTCTGTTCAAATCTTTGCTCCATCTATTTTGAGGTGGTTCATTTGTTTTCTTTCTTCTTTGTTTTTTGAAGTAGTTTTATATATTCTGGAGATCAATGCTTTGTCAGATGACATCTGTGGTGAAGGTTTCCTCCCACTCTGTGGGATTTCTCTTCACTTCCTTGATTGTTTCTTTTGATGTACAGAAGCTTCTGAGTTTAATGAGGTCCCATTTGTCAATTGTCGACCTTAATTCTTGCACAGCTGCTGTCTGATTTAGGAAGTCTTTTCCAACCTAATCTTATAGTTGTGCCAACTTTTCTCTATCTATGCCTTCAGTTGGGTTTCATGTTGAGATCTTTGATCCATCTGGAGTTGACTTTTGTACAGGGCGAATGAGGTGGGGTTTAATTTCATTCTTCTACAAGTGGTGATTCAGTTTTGCCAACACCACTTGCTGAAGATGCTGTTCTTTGCTCCATTGTGTCTTCTTGGCCCCCTTGTCAAATATGAGATGGGCTGAAATTTTATGTGCTCAGGTTTGGATCTTCGTTTTGTTCCATTGGTCAACAGGTCTGTTTTTGTGCCAATACCAGGCTGTTTTATGACTATAGCCCTGTAGTATAGTTTTGAAGTCTGGTATAGAGATACCCCCCGTGTAGCTCTTTTCACTCAGGTTGTTTTGGCTATTCAGGGTCTTTTGTTTTTCCAAATGAAATTTAAGCACTTTTTTCCCAAGCCTGTGAAGAAACTGTTGGGATTTTGATTGGCATTGCGTTAAATCTATAACAGAGTTTCAGTAGAATGGAACATTTTACAATGTTAATTTCCCAATCCATGAGCATGGGAGGTTTTTCCATCTTCTGATGTCTTCTTCAATTTCTTTCTTTAAAGGTTTTAAAATTTTTTGTTGTAGAGATCTTTGGTGTCTTTGGTTAGGTTTGTTCCTAGTATTTATTGTTTTTGAGGCTATTGTGAGTGGGAGGTCTCTTTGAATTCTTTCTCCAGTTTTTGTTCTTGGTGTAAAGAAAGGTTATTGATTTTTTTTAGGTTAATTTTGTATCCTGCCACTTTTGCTGAAGCTGTTAATTCATTTCTAGGAGTTTTTCTGGTGGAGTTTTTAGCATCCCTTTAAGATAAACAATCATATCAATCAGCAAAATAGGGATAGTTTTGACTCCTCTTTTCCAATTAGTACTCCTTTAATTTCCTTTTCTTGTCTTTATTGCTCTAGCAAGATGTTTCAAGCACTATATTGAAGAGGATGAAGGCAGCTTTGCTGGAGTTTCTACCTTTAAAGGGAATGTTTCTGTCATTTCCCATTTAGGATGATATTGGCTATTGGTTTTCCTGTATATGGCTTTTGATTACATTGAGGAATGATCCCTCCAATCCAATTCCTTCTAGGACTTTAAGCATGAAGGATGCTGGATTTTGTCAAAGGCTTTTTCAGCATCAATTGAGATGATGGTGTGGTTTTTATCTTTTATTCCATTTATGTGTTTGATGAGTTTATTGATTTTGAATATGAACCATCCCTGCATCTCTGGTAGGAATCCAACTTGGTCATGATGGATGATTTCTTCTTTGATGTGGGTCTGTATGCAATTTGCCAGTATCCTGTTCAGAATTTTGGCATCTTGTGTTCATTAGGGAGATGGGTCTATAAATCTCCTTTTTAGTTGTATCTTTGCCTGGTTTTGGTAATAGGGTGATGCTGGCTTCGTAGAAGGAATTTGGGAGAATTCCCTCCAATTGTATCCTTCTAAACATTTTCAGTAATAATGGTTGTAAGTCTTTTTTGAAATGTTTTATAGAATTCTGCTGTGAAACCATCTGGGCTGGGCTTTTTCTAGTTGGGAGGTTTGTTACATCTTCCATTTCTACATGTTTATGGGTCTGTTTAGGCTGTGGATCTCTTCTTTGTTGAGCTTTGGTGATTCCCAGGATTTCAGATATTCATCCATTTCTTCTAGGTTTTCAAACTTGGATTGAGTATAGGTTCTTAAAGTATTCCCATATGATTTTCTGGATCTTTTCCTTGTCTGTTGTGATATTCCCTTTTTCGTCATGGATTGTATTGATTTGGAGTTGTTCCTTCTTTCTTTTGGTTAACTGGGCTAGAGGTCTGTCTATCTTGTTTATTCTTTCAAAGAACCAACTTTTGGATTCATTGATTTTCTGGATCTTTTCCTTGTCTGTTGTGATATTCCCCTTTTCTCATGGATTGTATTGATTGGAGTTGTTCCTTCTTTCTTTTGGTTTAACTGGGCTAGAGGTCTGTCTATCTTTTGTTATTCTTTCAAAGAACCAACTTTTGGATTCAATTGATTTTTTTGTTATTGTTATCTTTGTTTCCATTTCATTGATTTTCTGCTCTGTTTTGTTATTTTCTTCTTGGTCTGCTGCATTTAGGGTTCATATGTTGTTGCCTCTCAAGTGCTTTTAGCTGTAGTGTTAGATCATTACTTGTGCTCTTTCTGTTTTTCTAATGTAGACACACCAGGGCTATAAACTTCCCTCTTAGACTGCTTTAAGGTATCCCAAGGTTTTGTTGTGTTATATTGTCATTGTCATTCAGTTCCAGGAAGACTTTTATTTCTTTTCTTATCTCTTCACTTACCCATTCATTATTCAAGAGTGTGTTGTTAGTCTCCATGTGTTCTTGATAGGCAGTAGGGCTTATCCTGGTGTGTGATGTTGAGCTCTATTTGCACTGTGGTCTGATAGAATGCATGAAATTATTTCAAATCTTTTTGTATTTGTGGAGGTTTCTTCTGTGTTCCCAGTATGTGGTCGATTTTTGGAGAATGTTCTTTGTGGGGTGCTGAGTAGAATGTGTATTCTCTTGTATTAGGGTGGATATTCAGTAGAGTCTATGATATCCATTTGGTGTATCATATCGTTCGTTCTGTTTATTCTTTGTCCTGTTTGACCTATCCAAAGGGACTCAGTGGGGTATTGAAATCCCCTACTGTGAGTGTACTGGGGTTAGTGTGTGACTTGTGGTCCTTGGAGAATTGTTCTTTATAAAGTTTTGTTGCACCAGAGTTTGGAGCATATTACATTCATAATTGTGAAATCTTCTGGTGGAATTGTTCCTTTTGATAAAAATGTAATGCCTTCTTTGTCTCTTCTGATTTCTTTACTTTTGAAGTCTATTTTGTCTGATATTAAAATTGGGCAACACCTGCTTTCTTTTTTGGTACCATTTGCTTGGAATATTTTTTTCCATCCTTTCACTTTAAGGTGGTGCCTGTCCTTGAAGGTAAGATGTGTTTCTTGTAGACAGCATATCGATGGTTCTGTTTCCTAATCCAATCTCCCAGTCTATGTCTTTTGATTTTGGGGAATTTAGTCCATTAATATTTAAGGTTATGATGATAGGTTTGTGTTGCTTTCTTTTGCCTTATTATCCATTTGATGGTTTGGGTTTTAGTTCTAGCTTCTGCATTTATGCTTTTTATTTGATTTCTCTTTCTAGGTGCCTGGGGTTGGTTGTTCCTTTCTTCTGTCCTTTGAATTGCTTCAAGTATCTCTGAAGGGTTGATTTTCCGGACATGTATTCTTTCAACTTGTTTATGTCATGGAAGGTTTTTCTCTCTCCTTCAATTATAGTAACCTGGGTTGGCATCTATTGTCCCTTAACACTGGGAATGCTTTGCTCCAGGTTCTTCTTGCTTTCATAGTTTGCGTTGAAGAAGTCAGTTGTAATCTGATAGGTTTCCCCTTATAGGTCACTTGTTTTTCTCTTGTGGCTTTAAGGATTTTGTCTTTATTTTGGTGTCTAGCATTTTAACATGATGTGGTGGAGAGTTTCTTTTTCTGATCTTGTCTGTTTGGAGTTCTATGTGCTTCTGTATTTGTATTGGTTTGTTCCTTTTTTAGTTCGGGGAAGTTTTCATCTATATATTCTGTTGAAGATCTGATCAATACCATTCTCTTTGGATCTTCGACTTCCTTCCACTATTCCTATGATGCGAAGGTTTATCTTTTCATAGTGATCCCACAGTTCCTGGTTGTCCACTTTTGTATTATTTTAAATTTTTCATAATCTTTCCTTGAAGTTTTTTAGTTCTGTTTATCTTCCAGGTCTGATATTTCTTTGTTCTGCTTCCTCCATTTCTGCTTCTGAGGCTTTTTCCACTCTCTTTTCCTCTTTTGATGATGTGTTTGATTTCCTTTTCATTTCCTCTTCGTTGATTTCTTTGAGTATTTCTACTTCTTTTTGGAGCTTCTCAATCTCTTCTTGTAGCTCTTTGCTTCACTGGTTGGTTTCCTTATCTTTTGCAGCATGGGATCTTTTCAGTGTTTCTACTTCCTTTCGGAGTTTGTCATTCTCTCTCTCTAGGTCCTTCTTGAGTTCTTCATTCTCTTTTCTTAGTTCTTTGATTTGTTCTTTATAATCTTGTAGTTCTTTAAATATGTTCCCAATTGTGTTCTTATTATCTGTCTCCTGGGGCATCCCCAGAGGGATCGCACTGCAGGAGTCTTCCATAGGGTTGGTAGAGCTTGGTGGTGGATTATCCTGTCCCTTTCCTGTGTTGTCTCTTCTTCGTGTTCCTGGTATATGGGCTTCTCCTTGCCTGTATTCCAATGTGAGTCTTAAATGCCTCTTCACTGTGTTGAAGACTTGCTTTGCTTGCCTCCTTCAGGTGCCTTCGTAATCCCAGTTGGGGGGAGGGTGCTCTTCAGCCCGCACTCTGGTACCTTGGGCTGGCCTCAGGAGATCTCAGATCTCAAGAGTCACACAACCCCACCTTTAATACCGGCTGGGAGGATAACTCTGCCCCAACAGCCACAAAAGCCAATCAAGCTAAAGACAGCACCTTTAATCCCAGCTGGGAGGATAATTCCGACCCCACAGCCACAAAAGCCAATCAAGCCAGAGACAGCTGGATTAAGGGATCAACAATCAGCCTTGCTGAGGCACCCAGTTCCTACCTGTCTCATGCTTTTCCTTCCACTGGTCTCAGGAGATCTCAGATTCCTTTAATCCTTTTAATTGAGTGACAGATGAAACAATTATCTCTGCTTTGAGAGGAAGAGCTAAGGAATAGCTCCAAGTTACAGTCAGCAAGATCCAGATCAGGATTGGAACCTCAGATCCAGACAATAGGATCACGCCTGCCCAGAGTTTTCAACATGCTGCTGGGTCAGCATCACCTAGAAGCCTGGTAGAAAATTGAACTCTCTTGGGGCTGGAGAGATGGCTCAGCAGTTAAGAACACCGACTGCTCTTGCAGAGGACCTGGGTTCGATTCCCAGCATCCACATGGCGGCTAAGAACTGTCTCTAATTCCAGTTCCAGGGGAATCCAACACCCCTCTTTTGACCTCCACGGCATTGCACGACACAGGCGCACCAATCTACATGCAGACAGTACACTCATACACGTAAGAAAATAATAAATTTTTAAAAATTAAAAAAAAAAAGAAAATTGAAGTCTTTGGACTCAGAAGCTGGAGGCAGGGCCCGACGTTCTATGTTCCGAGCCTTCCCTAGGTGAAAGCAGCTACGGCTTCACAGCATCTGAGGGGCTGTAATGGCTGGGATTGTGATGCTGGACCCTCTCAGGTCTTGAGGAGAGCTGAGTGCTGAGCTCTGAACTCTGCTCCCAGTCAGGACTCTGAGAGTTAAATCTCGAGTCTCTGGTGCCCTGGTGTAGTTGCAACAAGCGTAGCTCCATACCTCCTAGAACGTTGCAGGGTTAAATGAGACAAAGGAATGAAAGGACTTGCTTGCATGCTTCTTTCCCAGATGGCACTCTGTCCTTTGTAATGTCCCCAAATGACCAGTTCAAATCCATGTTCCATCTGTGTCCTCTGTGTGACCTTGTGCTGATTACTGTGCTTCTCTCTGCCTGATTCTTCGCCCTCAGTAGGGCTGGTAATCATGTCCGGGCCTCCCGTGGTGTTGTGAAACTAAATTGAGTTTTTCCGCAGACAGTACCAGCCAGCACTTGAGACGGACTCAATAAATGTTAGCTGGGGTTATTAAAGGCAGAGCTAGGATCAAACTCTGGAGTCTTGGGTCTTCTAATAACTTCCATCCCTGTTCAGAGTAGGATTCAGAGTTTAAAGGAGGTTGAGGACATGAGGATTCAGCTGAGCTGTACTTGCCCTGGAAGCATGGGTGGGTTTCTCAATCTCTCACTTCTGACTTTGGGTCCAGATGATTCTTTATTGAGTCGAATGTCCACGGCATTGGAGAATGTTTACAGAACCTCAGCTTCTACTCTAGATGCTGCTGGCATGCCGGGTCCTCCGGCAGGTAGGGCAGAGAGGAGTCCGGCCAGCCTGTCTCTCCTCCGGGGCTGAGCGGGATGGTGAGTGTCGACGACCCGGGGGTCAGGAGTCTCGTCATAAGGCCAGCTGATAAGGGCCCCTCAGTTGTAAACAAGCCTGGCCCGGCTGCCTTACTTCCTTTCTCAAGAAGTTGCCGAGGGCCTCATGGGCCAAGACAAAACAGGCCCAACACTGGCACTTTCTTTTTTTGTATTGACAATCAAGGATGTCTCCATATGGGACTGGAGGGATGGCTCAGTGGTTAAGAGCACTGGCTGCTCTTGCAGAGGTCCAGGATTTAGTTCCCAGCACCCACTTGGCAGCTAACAACTGTCTGTAACTCCAGTTCCAGGGAGATCAGACACCCTCTTCTGGCCTCCATGGGTATTGCATGCATGTAGAACCCCTACATACATGCAGGCAAAACATTCATATATATTAAAAAAAATAAATAGGGGCTAGAGAGATGGCTCAGTGGTTAAGAGCACTGACTGCGTTCGATTCTCAGCACCCACAAGGAGGCTAAGAGCTGTCTTTAACTCCAGTTCCAGGGGAATCCAATGCCCTCTTCTGACCTCTGCAACATTGCATGACACGGGTGCACCAACCTACATGCAGACAGTACATTCATACACATAAAAATAAATAAATAGGGCTGGAGGGATGGCCTAGTGGTTAAGAGCACTGACCACTCTTGCAGAGGACCCGGGTTCGATCCCCAGCACCCACATGGCGGCTGAGAACCGTCTGTAACTCCAATTCCAGAACTCCAGTTCCAGGGGAATCTGACACCTCTTCTGACCTCCGCGGCATTGCATGACATGGGTGCACAGACCTACATGCAGACAGTACATTCATACACATACAAAATAAATAAAAATTTAAAAATTAATAATTAATTAATTAAATTAAAAATAAATAAAAATAATGCCTGTATACATTGTCACTGTGTATCTTCTGGAGGGCAAAATTGTCCCTCTGCTGAGACCCACAGTGGTGAAATAATCAGGCAAGGTGCTTGTAGGTACTTTAAGACCTAGCCAGGCGTGGTGGCGCACACCTTTAATCCTAGCACTTGGGAGGCAGAGGCAGGTGGATCTTTGTGAGTTCAAGGCCAGCCTGGTCTACAGAGTGAGTTCCAGGACAGCTGGGGCTACAGGGAGACCCTGTCTCGAAAAGACCAAAAAAAAAAAAAAAAGACCTAGAAATATGAGTCAAACTGGGTTCAACAGTTGACCTTGTGTTACAATGGGACTAGGGAGGCCCAGGGATCCATAATGGGTAGAGGTATGATTTCTGGATTTGCATTTTCTCCATGGGACATTCAGATACGGGTGGACAGAACCCAAGGGGCCTGGACTTGGGTCCCAGGACAGACGAAGTATCTTCCTCCCCAGCCCCTACCTGTTCTGGCCACTGCCATGTCTACAGCTTTGCTCCCTAGAAGCTCCAGCACGGCCACACTCAGTAGGAGCCTGGTAACATGAGCAATTTGGAGATGACCTGACTAGGCTTCACTGGTGGGTAGACAGTGCCAGGGCCTAGAATGTCTGCGAGGGGCTTGCCATGGCCCTGCAGGCCAGGTGGTCACTAGTAGAGAGCTAGCCTCCCACTGGGACCATAAAGCTGCCAGCCAGTGGTAAAACGGGAATGCGGACAGACAGCTGTGGGAAGGCGATGCTGCTGCTGATTTAGTATAGAGAAGAGCATGGAGAATGACAGAAAGAGTCAAAGCCAGCCAGGGACAGAATGGAGACAGACCTAGTAACAGAGTACGGCCCATGTGGTGGTGCAGTACCAGGGAGCCTGACGCAGGAGGATCATGAGTCTAAGGGCAGCCTTGGCTAGAGAGAGGGAGGATAGGGAGATGGAGATGGAAACAGTAGGCAGATACCCTGGAGCTAGGAGGAGAGGTGGTATGGCGACAGAGACAGGGAGAAAAGCGACACTACAGAGGCAGATACGTCAGAGACAGACAGGAGGTAAGGATGGAATCCCACAGGAAACGCGAGAAAAAGACAGAGAGGAAACCAGAGTTAGAAACAGAGATAACAGCGAAAGGGAGAGTGGGACAGAGTCACAGGGATGGAGGAAAGAGAGCCAGAGAACCAGACGTGATGCACAGAGAGGAGGAGACGGTGGAGCTGGGCCTGAGGCGCACGCCCCCAAGGCCAGCCTGGGAAGGTGAGGCTAGAGGGTCACAGTTCAAGCCTGGTCTACATAGTGAGACCCTGGAAAGGAAGGAAGGAAGGGAGGGAGGGAGGGAGGGAAGAAGGAAGTACAAAGAGGCAGTGGACACTGTGGGATACAACAGAAACATTAGAAACATGGAAGGAGACAGGAAGGGCCCGTCTTTGGGTCTCAGTCTCTCCTTTGACATATGTGTTTGTGTATGTGCCTATATTGGAA
Organism: Rhizomys pruinosus; assembly: GCA_009823505.1. NCBI lineage: Eukaryota > Metazoa > Chordata > Mammalia > Rodentia > Spalacidae > Rhizomys > Rhizomys pruinosus. The sequence continues at coordinate 369,724 of VZQC01014771.1, read as the reverse complement.
TACCTTCTCGGGCGTGCCTCTGTGTGTGTGTTGCCTTCCTGAAGGTGCCATCTGTGTCTGGGTGCAGGGTGGCATGGTACAAGTGCCTTTATCCACTCATTAGCTTGTTGGTGCCTGAAGGGTCCCAGGCTCAAAGTGTACTAGGAAGAGTGGAGAGGGTCAGTTAGAAAGATAGCACACAAACACGCCACACTCACACAGAGCTTCCCACTGGGCCATGTGACAGGGAAGTCACAGAGGGCCATTCTCCAGAACCCTAGACAGCAAAGAGCCAGCCCACAAAGATTGGGGGCAGAGTTTCCCAGACAGAAAAAAGCAGGTGAAAAGCCCTGTGCCAAGCCAGTGTGGTGGATTCAGGGTTGAGAAATGAAGTGAGGGGCATAGCTTTGGGGGGCATAGTTCTACCCAGAAGGCAGAGGCTAGATCTTGAAGAACTTGGTAAGGTTGAGGGACGGATTTGGGTTTTATTCTGTGTATATAACAAGCCCCAGAAAGCAGCTGATAGAGGCTGGGAAGGGGTGACCAGTCTGCTGGGGTCAGAGGTGGCCTTACTGGGTTCTGAGCAGTGGGCAGAGAGGCTGGGAGCTCTTTCGATGGCTCTGGCAAAAGGTGCTAGTGGCTTGAGCAAGTGTGATAACTGGAACTGTGGGAGAAGAGGACAGATGTAACCTGTACTGGGGTAGAGGTGACAGGAATGGATGAGGGAGGGGGAGCAGAAGGCTGAGCAGTGAAATTAATTATGGTGGCATCTGCCAGGATGAAGAAGCAGGAGAGATCTGTGAGGAGCGATCTGGAGCCATCCATCAGGTGTGCTATGCCCTTCTGTGTGTTTGCGTGTGTGTGTGTGTGTGTGTGCAAGCGCATGTGTGTATGCGTGTGTATGTGTGTGCATGTGTGTGTGCGTGCGTGTGTGTGTGTGTGTGTGTGTGTGTGTGTGTTACTCCTGTAAAAGAGGAAACCATCTGGGCCACCTGTGCCTGGATGTGTAGGGGCTCCTGGGTCTGCCCTGGGGCTGCCTTGGCTCTTTACCCTCCCTGAGCCCCAAAGACCGCCCCTGCTAAGTGGGGATTCCCAGCTGGGGTAATGGGAGGGCCCTTGAGCACTGCCAACATCTATGTGCATTACTCCAAGCCCAGGAGGTCTCAGCGGCCCCACCCAGCAGCTGCGAGCAGTCTCCAGGGCAGCTGGTGGCGATTAGCAGCGTTGATTACCTTGTGGCGATGCCATCTGGGGTGAGGGCACTGAGCCCAGCCCCATGGGATACCCTGCTTGCTGGCATTCAAGGCTTTCTGGGGATGAATACATGCTAATATGTTAACATAGCTTTACATATGTATGTGTAGTCATGTGTGCATGTCTGTGTGGGCCACTGCTTTGCAGATGTGTCTGCTTGCATAGTTGAGTAATGATGCCAGTGGGCACATGTCTGTGTGTCTGTGTACATGTCTGTGTTTCTATGTGTATGTCTGTGTACACATGTCTGTCTGTGTGTATTTCTGTGTGCACATGTCAGTGTGTCTATGTACACATGTCTGTGTTTCTATGTGTATGTCTGTGTACACATGTCTGTCTGTGTGTATGTCTATGTACACGTCTGTGTGTCTGTCTGTGTACACACGTCTGAGTTTCTATGTGTATGTCTGTGTACACATGTCTGTGTGTCTGTCTGTATACACATGTCTGTGTACACATATCTGTCTGTGTATCTATGTGTATGTCTGTGTACACATGTCTGTGTACACATGTCTGTGTGTATGTCTGTGTACACATGTCTGTATGTCTGTGTGTATGTCTGTGTACACGTCTGTGTGTCTATGTGTATGTCTGTGTGTATGTCTGTGTACACATGTCTGTGTGTCTGTGTGTATGTCTGTGTACACATGTCTGTGTGTCTGTGTGTATGTCTGTGTACACATGTCTGTGTGTCTACGTGTATGTCTGTGTATATGTCTGTGTGTGAACATTTTTTTTTTTAAGTACTGGGGAGTCAGCCCTGTCTTGAGCATGGTGGTAAGTGTTCTACCACTGAACTAACACCCCCAGTCATTTAAGAAACCTACTTTGAGACAGGGTTTGGCCTTGAACTTGCCTCACCATCTCAGTATCTTGGGGTACACCACCCAACACCCCACCATATGCATTTTGAGAAGATGCACCTGTCCTGTAGTCTAATTCTATAGGGTCACATCTGCCATACAAAGATGTGTTGTATGTGCACATGTCTGTGTGAGCATCACTGCAGATGCATGTGGAGGGGGTACATATAGGGGTTGTGTGAGAACCTATCTGCCTGTGTGCCCATGTGTGTGTCAGAGCAAAGAAGAGACATCAGTATGTGAGACTGATGGTGGATCCAGGCAGAGGGTGTGTTCTAGGTTTCTTAGGGGCACATTTGGGGTGCCATCGAAAGGCCTCTGGATACCCCCTTTCTCAGATCCTTGCTGGTGCAGTTTTGATTGCTCTGGCCCAGACACTTCCCATCTGGGGCATGAATGAGTGAAGAGTGGGAGTGGCTAGGCTGGCATGGCGGGGGTAACCTGTGCTGCCTAGGCTTATGGCCATGATCTCCACTGCAGGATGCATGGTCTGTGTGGTGCTGGACAAGTTGTGTAGTTCCTGTGCTCCTGGCCTCCCTTCAGCAAGATGGGAATACGTGTAGAGGCTGACCTGTGTTCCCTTCTTTCCTGCTTGCTCAGAGTGCCTCTTCTGAAAGCCCCGCCCCCTGCACTTCCTGCCTGCTGAGCTCAGCACTTCCCGGGCTCAACCACCACTGCCACCACCACATCTGGGCCCAGGCTCAGGCAGGGACCACAGTGGGGCGCCTCCCTGGCGTGGTTGGGGTTTCCACTGACTCAGCGCTTCCAGGGCTGGAGGTGGGAAATCTCAGGCCTGTTAGCCCCTTGTCTGGGTCAGATGAGACCACAGGGTTACAGTTATATGGCCTGCTCCAACAGGAACCCCATGCCCAGAAGACAAGGCACTTCAACTGCCCCCCTCCACCCTCAATATCTACCCTGCTGCTCATGGGACTACTAAATCCATTTTTCCCAAGGTTTTCTTTCCTTGGTGCTAAAAATTTGTTTGCTGTGTCCAGGGAGAGATCCTTGTGAGGGGACTCACCCGGTTCACCTCCCCAGGCCTCAACAGAACTCCCCTGTCCCCTTCATCCTCCAAAGTCCAATTGTTCATTCAGTCTTGATTCCTTTTGCTTCTTTAGAACCTGGGTATAGAGCAAACCCCTCCCCATCACTGTTGGATAAGCTTAACTGCTATCCCCACCCCCACCCACCCCATCCTCTGCCAGGGATCCCCAAAATAATGAAAACAGCAGCAAGTATCTCTCCTTACATTCCGAGACCACATCTAAGCACTTCTACAGATGTTAATGACTTTCATTTAACAAAGCTGTACCAGACAGACGCTGTCATCTCATCTCACAGATGTGCAAGTAGAATTAGAAGTAAAAAGTAGATTTGAGTCAGGGTTGATATGCAAGTCTGTAACCCCACCAACACAGGAGGCTGACACAGGAGGACTGAAAGTTCTAAGCCTGCTTCTGCTACAGAGCAAGCTCAAAGTTAGCCTGAGCAACTTAGTGAGAACGTGTTTCAAAATAAGAAGTAAAAAGTGGGCCTGGGAAGGTGTTGAGGGATGGCTTAGCCAGTCAAGTGCTTGCCACACAAGGGTGAGGACCAGAGTTTGGATCCCCAGCACCATAGAAAATGTGGGTATTGGAGAGTGTTGCACATATTACCAGCTCTGAGGAGATGGAGACAGGAGGATCTTTGGAGTCCATTGGGCAGTTAGTCTGGCGGAATTGGTGAGCTCCAAGTTCAGTGAGAGACCCTGTCTCAAATAACAAGGTAGGGGGGCTGGAGAAATGGCTCAGCCATTAAGAGCACTTGCTATTCTTGCAGATGACACAGCTTCAGTTCCCAGCACCCACATGTAACTCCAGTTCCAGGGGATCCAACGTCTTCTTCTGGCCTCCTCAGACACCAGACATACATATAGTGCACATACATACATGCAAACAAAACACTCATACAAATAAAATAAAAAGAAATGAGGGGCTAGAGAGATGGCTCAGTGGTTAAGAGTACCAACTGCTCTTGCAGAGGACCAAGGTTCAATTCCCAGCACCCACATGGCGGCTAAGAACCATCTTTAACTCCAGTTCCAGGGGAATCTGATACCCTCTTCTAACTCCCACAGCACTGCACGACACAGGTGCATCTACCTACATGCAGATAAACATTTAAAATATATATATATGTGTGTGTGTGTGTGTGTGTGTGTGTGTGTGTGTGTTGGGGGGCTGGAGAGGTGGCTCAGCAGTTAAGAGCAATGGCTGCTCTTGCAGAGGACCCAGGTTCAGTTCCCAGCACCCACATGGCAGGTAAGAACCATCCTTAACTCCAGTTCCAAGGACTCTGACATCCTTTTTTGACCTCCTTGGCATTATAGGACACGGGTACACTTACATAGTCTCTGGCAATACACTCATGCACATAAAATAAAAATAAAACTTTAAAAGAATGAAGTAGAGAGCAATTCAAGAAGACACTTGATGTTGACCACTGGGTTTTGTACACACATGTACACACATGGACGTGCACACCTGCACAAACATATATATAACACAGACACACACAGAGGGGTGATGGGGATGTAGCTTAGTGGTAGAACACTTCCCTGGGTTCACTCCTCAATACAAAAAATAAAAATAAAGGGGCTGGAGAGATGGCCTAGCGGCACCGACTGCTCTTGCAGAGGACCCGGGTTCGATCCCCAGCACCCACATGGTGGCTGAGAACCATCTGCAACTCCAATTCCAGGAGAACTCCAGTTCCAGGGGCATCTGACACCCTCTTCTGAACTCCGCGGCATTGCACGACACGGGTGCACAAACCTACATGCAGACAGTACATTCATACACATACAAAATAAATAAATAAAATAAAAAAAGAAGTAACAAAAAAAAATAGAAATAAAAAATAAATCCAGGGTTGGCAAGAGGGCTCCAGTAAAGATGCCTGCTGCCAGGCCTCGAGACCTGAGTTCGATCCCTGGGACTCACGTGATAGGAGAGAACTGTCTCCTGAAAGTTGTCTTCTGTCCACGTGTGCCATGGCATGCGTGTGCACACATAAGTTAAAAAGCCATTTGAAGCCACAGAACTGGAACAGGGATCCTTGCCCTTCCAATTCCAAGGATTACACTTTCTGTAGGGATGGGGACAGCGCACTGGGGGTTAATTTAACACAGGGCTTGGGAGGGGATTCCATCCTCCCCCAGCGCAGACAAGAGACTGCCTAGGTCCAGACACTGGAAAAAGCAGGCCCCTGAGGCTTGGTCAGCAGCCACGTCATGGGTTCCCGGGTCTTGGAGGAGGGTCCTTACCCCTCCCCCTATTTCTGGGGTCCCAGCCAGGGAAGAAGAAGGAGGATACAGAGAAGGCCCTTCTAACTCCAGGCCTGGCTCTCGGCGGGTCGGTCCCTCCTGCCTGCCCGCTGCCGGCGCCCCTTCCAGGGCAGCTCCGGGCACGCAGGGTCCCGCCTCGCTCCAGCTCGCTGGCTCACCTGGCTGGGGAAGCCGGAGAGGCGGGCCGGGCGCTCGGCCAGGCCAGGAGCGGGGCGCCTCCGCCGCCACCCGGCGGGTCCAGCCTCCCTCCTCCTCCAGCCTGGCGGCTCGGCCCAGCTGTGTTCCATTAGCCTCCTGGCAGGCCCCCAGCCCCCTGGAACCGCCCCTCTTCCCCTCCCGCAGTGGCCGTCCCGGCAGGCAGGCGTGCGCTGCGCTGCACTCGGCCGACAGAACTCTAGGCTCCGGGAAGCTGGGGGCGCACGACCCTGCAGGGAGAGATCGAGGGACCCCCAGAGGGTCGGCAGACTCCAGGCCCTGTTGCCCCTGGCTGGATGCCCTGGGGCTGCCAGGATTGCTCAGTGAGGGGTTCCCCCGCCATTGGTAAGTGGGTAAGGATTACGCTGCTTGCCGCCTCTAGGCTGAAAGGGCCCTTTCTGCCCACCACTTGCTGTGTGACCTGGGCCGAGTGGCATCCCCTCTCTGGGCCTCAATCCACTTCTCTGCACCTAAACGAGCCGGAAACTTCATCCTGGTCTTTTTGTCTCTTCCCCAGTCTGTGCCTGTGTGGAGCGGGGCGGGATCTCCTTCCAAGCATCTCTCTAGCTAGCTTTCCCTCTCTGAAGCCTGACACTGGGAGCAGGAAGCTAACATGAGCACATCCATGCTCACGCCTCCACATGCACCTACACAGCCGCCCACAACCGGAAGCCCTTCCATTGGCCGGCAGGAGGGGAAGGCCATGGTAGGGGTTGGGAGCGGGACTTGGATTCCTCTAGGATGGGAGAAGTACACAGTTCTATCGTCCCACGGAGTCCGACCCCCAAATATACTGGAGGAAAGGGTTCCTTCCTCCAGGACTGGGGGAGAGAAAATAGGATTCCTCTAGAAGGAATGGAATTACACTGCATAAGAACTTCCCAACAGGCAGGCCTCCTGGAGGGACGGTCATAGGCCGGCTCGGTACATGTATGTATGTGTAGACTCTTGGTTTATCAGATCTCATGTTCTGTCAGCATGTGTGTGTGCAGCGAGGGGTGATTGCATGCCCAGGTACATATGCGCCTATGGCCCCGTGATGTGCTGACACACACATGACCCTCTGTGCTCATAAGCTGCCCATCATGGAAGAGGCCAGATGATATATAGCTGTGCTGGCCACTTGCTGAGCCTGCATTGATTTATCTGGACCCATCCATCAGGGTTTAATAAAACTAAAAGACGCGCATCCATCAGCAGGGGAGGTTGGCGGTCAGGTCCTGAGCTCCGGCGACCTGCTCTCCCGCCCCCTGTACACAGAAGGGGAAGCTTCTTTGGCCCACACACAGCTCTGTGATGCCTGCCAAGAGACTCAGTCCAGTCTTCAGCCCCTGGCCTTGTGGGTGCCTGGTGGGGCTACTTGCGCTGAGCTGGGTGCAGTTTGACAGGCTGCTGTATGTCACGCAGTGCATGAGTTATTAAAGTTTTGGGATGCATCCAAGCGTTTTGATTCATAGCCTCTGCTCCAGCTCCGTGGTCTTCTAAGACCCTCCACACCTCTTTTCAACCCAGTAGCCACCTCTTGGCACAGCCAGATGCTGCCTGAGCCCTGTTTGCATGCTCCAGTCAGCCTTCTGCTCTGGCTAGTGGGTGTTGGGCTATACCGGTGGTTAAATATTTTGATTAACACCCCTGCCTAGATCCTTGCTCCAGGCCTGTGTGGGGCCCCTGAGGAGACTGGTGCCTGGCTAGACCTCCTCGCCACTGTAACCCCTGGTGCCTAGGATCCGCACACAGCTGTCCTGTGGGGATTCAGGAGCCTCCCTTTACTGTCTCTGGTTCTCAGGTATTGTGGCTGTGGCCCATCCCGTGGGCCAGTATGTGGGCATCCTGGGCTCCTGGCCTGTGGCTGCTCGGGCTCTGCACCACCTTCAGCCATGGGGCAAATCTAGGTGAGTTGACATAGTTCTGCTTCTGACTCTCTGAAGTACTGGGGTCTTTGCCCGTAGGTGACCATGTACAGTCTGGTAATGTGGGCATTTATGGGTGAATCTAGGGCTTGGGCTCAGGGTGGCCTGAGGTGTTTATATCTTCAGGCCCATAGAGTGAGCTGGCACGTGTGTGGACTTCTTGTCTTTGAGCATCTCTGGGTTTGCATCTTGGCACAACTCGGTGCGTTTGAATGCACTCTGTCCTGAGGCGAACAGGCCCTCGGCACAGCACTTCTTGATGGATGGGAAGGAGTGGGAGCCATACTGTCCCTGCAGGAGGCAGCGCCTCTCGAAAGCTGCCGAACCCCCTGCTCCTTCCTGTGGTGAAGACTCCATCCTCCAGCCACAGGCTCCTCCTCTACACCAGCCTGGGTCTCCAAGGCCCAGACTCTGGACAGGGAGAAGGGCAGAGATTTCCAGGAACCAAAGCCAGGGGAAGTTAACCAGGCAACGTGCCCAGCCTTTCGAGGTGTCCTCTGGGCTCGGTGGTTGTACCTCCTAGCCAGGCAGGAGGAGAACTCCTAAAACCCAAGTCCAGGAGGCCAAGGGAGGCCGGAAGACCACGTGCTAAAGCAAAGCAGGAGGTCTGCACACCCAGGGTGCACGTTTCTGTGTGTCAGGGAGAGTTTTGCTGCTCTCCCTTTCCAGGACCCTTGGGGGAGGGGGCAGAGGATTTCAACATCTGTAAGGAATCTGGGCCCATTGCCAGGGCTGAGTCACCCGCTCTTGCTTCTAGGCTGAAGGCAGCAATGGTCTTTCCGGCCAGACCTGGGGGTGGAGATTCCAGTGGGCCACTGTGCCCAGAGACACAGGGCTCTGCCTTTGAACCGGGCTGGACAGGCAGTTGGCTATCTTTTGGGAGATGACTTTACTAGCTTGGCCAGGCATTCCCATCTGTGTCCCTGGGAAAGTCCTTTTGATCTTAGCCTGTCTCTGATTTAACACTGTCATCAACATGTCTCATGGGAAGAGAAGCAGCCCCAGGGAAGAGGTTCATAGCCACCAGCTTGTCTCCTTTGGGGCTTTGGAGACCTGTGTGTGTCCAGAGACTCACTTGTATGTCCTTAATATGCCGTGTGGAGAGTCTAAAACCCTGGTGGGGGGCTAGAGAGATGGCCGACCGCTCTTACAGAGGACCCGGGTTCGATCCCCAGCACCCACATGGCAGCCAAGAACCGTCTGACCCTCCAATTCCGGGAGAACTCCAGTTCCAGGGGAATCTGACACCCTCTTCTGACCTCCGCGGCATTGCAGGACACGGGTGCACAAACCTGCATGCAGTCAGTACATTCATACACATACAGAAATTAAAAAAAAAAAATTAAAACCCTGGTGGTACTCTTGAACTTGTGATCCTCCCCCCCACCCCCAGCCCGTCTTTTCTCCCTGTTACACTAGATAAAAATGCAGGTGAAAAGTCAGCCTGTTAGCTCACATCTGTCTCTGGTTTGTCTGTCAGCTTTGTGTATGGGAGGTGGAACTCCACCCATTACAGAGGACATGCATACAGGGCAGGCCTAGGGGCATGGTTATGTACAGCTCATTCATGTACAGTCATGTCTGCACGTAATACCACATGTACATGAAGCTGACATTTCCTCATTCTGCAGTGCTCCTCTGCTTCCACCTAGCACACCCATGCACATGAATATCTATAGTTCATCGCTGTCTGGGGTCAGGACCACCCAGGGTCTCTTTTCCTCCCTCCCTCCCTTGTTGGCCTGGCCCTGGTTGCAGGGTTCCTGGGGGCTCTGGTCCTGTGCCACTGTTGAGTCACTCAGCCCCAGGCCAACTCTTTCCCAGGTGAACAGTGCCCACCTTCGCAGCAAGAAGAACTCAAGCTGGAACACAGCAGTGACCTCTCGGCCAATGTGACCGGTGAGTGTGGCCTCTACCCACTGCCCCCTTACTCTCTTCCTCTTCCTGGAGTACCCTGCACTAGTTGCCAGTCCACCTGAGCCCTTCCTCTGGTGCCTCCCCCAAAGGCTTTAACCTCATCCGCCGACTGAACCTCATGAAGACGTCTGCCATCAAGAAGATCCGTAACCCCAAGGGGCCACTCATCCTGCGGCTGGGGGCTGCCTCGCTCACCCAGCCCACACGGTAAAGGTCTCAGGGTGACCTCAGTCACACCTCTGCAACCCAGGCCCAGGACCTCTCTAGGGGTCATTTTATATACCATTCTGCCAGAAATCAGCCTGTTGTCTAGCCCTGGGCTTGAAAGTGGGCTCTGTATATGTGTGGTGTCTGGCTGACCCAGCCCAGCTCTGGTTGGCAGGGGATAGGACCAGGTTTACATCCTCTGGGTACCGTGGGAACTCCAGGATGGTGGAGAGAGCTTATGTCTGTGTGGGTATGCACTCCTGTGAAGTCAAATCCCCAGTAGCCCCTGGGTGGTCTACCCCTGCTTACCCCATGTTCTAGTTTGCTCTTCCATTGCTGTGACAAAACACACTAACTACTGCCAACTTGGGGAGGAAAGGGTTTATTCAGCTCACATCTCCTGGGTCACAGTTCATCACTCAGGGAGCCCAAGGCAGGAACTCAGGGCAGGAACCTGGAGGCAGGAGCTGAAGCACAGGCCATGGAGGAATGCTGCTTACTGGCTTGCTCTCCTGGCCCATGCCCAGCCTGCTTTCTTATACCATATACAACAACCTGCGTAGGGGTGGCACCACCCATAGTGGGCTGGGACCTCCCACATTACTCAACAATCAAGACAATATTCCATAGACATGGCCACAGGCCAGTCCAATGGAGCCAATTCCCCAACTGAGGCTCCCTCAACCAGGTGTGTCCAGTTGACACTAAAGCTGTCCAGCAACACCCCTGCTCTTCTCTATTCTTGTTGCTCTGCTCACGTTGAACCCCTTCCATCTTCTGAGAATCTTGGTCCACCTGCCATGTTGGTTTCCCTGAAAGCCCCCTTGCCAAATTCTAATGTACTGCTGAGACAGTAATCTAAGGACTCTCCGTTAATGTCCTCCAACCTCACCAAACCCCAGGGGACTCCGTGGGGACAGGCATCTTCTATGTATCTTCACCACTGGGCTCCCTAGCAGCCAGCCAGCTCTTGGTACCCAGAAGGTCCTCAGTAAGCATGTCATAATGAATGTGTGCATGGGTTAGAGTTATGTGCTCTGCATGTCCCAAGAGCCAGCATGTTCGGGCCTGGGCGTCACCGCATCACTGAGACACAGAGCACCCAACCTCTTGGTTCCTTTGCAGACGAGTGTTCCCTCAGGGCCTCCCTGAGGAGTTTGCCCTCGTCCTGACAGTCCTCCTGAAGAAGCACACTTTCCGGAATACATGGTACTTGTTCCAAGTGACGGATGCAGATGGGTACCCACAGGTGAGCCCCTCCCCGACCCCAGCTTCTTTGTTTCCTCTCCTGAGACATGAGCTTGAGACCCCCCCCATGTTTGCTATGTCATGGCTCTGGGGCTCTGAATCTCTGGCCTTTCCCTTTCCCGATGTGTCACAGATTTCCTTGGAAGTCAACAGCCAGGAGCGGAGTCTGGAGCTCCGCGCACAGGGCCAGGATGGAGACTTTGTGTCCTGCATCTTCCCAGTGCCCCAGCTCTTTGATCTGCGCTGGCACAAGCTGATGCTGAGTGTGGCGGGACGCGTGGCTTCCATGCACTTGGACTGTGTCTCAGCCTCCTCCCAGCCCCTGGGACCGTGGCGACCCATAGGTCCTGGAGGCCATGTATTCCTGGGCTTAGATGCTGAGCAGGGCAAGCCTGTCTCGGTGAGTGCTAGACCCGGGGTCTGACCTCTGCTCCCACCTTAGGGAGTCTGTGTCTGACTAGGTACTTCAGTGCTCAGTCCTCCTTTGGACTCTTTGCTGTCCGTATGCAGCCTGAACATACCAACCTCCAGGGCCTTCTCAATCTGAGTCCTACACAAGCCTGCAACAGTTCCTTCCTTCCATCTCTCTATGCAGTTCGGTTCTGGCTGATTCCATCTTAGTCTGCTGGATCACCTACTATGCTTGCCTGTCTGTGTCTTTGCTTATGCAGTTCCTTCTACCTGCAGTGGTTTTCCTTGCATATTCATCTGTGGGCTAGGCCCAGCTTGAATGGAGCCTCTTCTTCCTCCCTGTCCCCCCCACTCCCCATCTCTCTGTATTTGGTGACGGCCCTATTCTTAATGGTCTCCCTGGCCAGCCTGGAAAGACCCTAAAGTCAAATCCTAGGGTGAAGACATCTTTGAGCCTCTTCAGGGGCCATAACACAGAGTTATTTGATCGTCTGAAATAAAATGAGCTCGTGTGTTCCCTGCAGTTTGACCTTCAGCAGGCGCACATCTACTGTGACCCAGAGCTGGTGTTGGAGGAGGGCTGCTGTGAGATCTTACCAGGCGGGGTGAGTGGCCATCCCTGACACACACTGTGCCGGAGAGGGGGCAGCCTGCAAGTGGACAGTGGAGCTCTCAGGACACAAGTGCCTCTGTATTGACCCGGGCCTTTCCTCCATACTGAGCAGTGTCCCCCAGAGACCTCCAAGGCCCGCCGGGATACCCAGAGCAATGAGCTTATCGAGATCCACCCTCAGACAGAGGGTAAGGTCTACACCCGCTGCTTCTGTCTGGAGGAACCTCAAAACAGCAAGGTAGGTGGGTAGGGTAGACACAAGGGAGACTGTCCCACCCCTGACCTGCCTGAGGCCAGCCACCAGGCTCAACTGGCCATGTGCCCTGAGTGGGGAACAACCTTGGCTGTCGGGACAACTTGTGTTTTACCCCATGGGACTCGGAGGTAGAGAGAGGGCCCATGGGGCGACCCCGTGCCTGCTGCCTGTTAGCACTGAGCATTATGCCCCTCTAGCTCTGGCTTGGCCGAGACTGACTAATGCCACCTAGACCCTCCTGTGCGAGGGGAGGTCCTGCGTACGGTTTCTCCTGGACAGAGACTCCTGGGCCCAGAGGCCTGGTTGCTCTGTTTGCCCAGGGCATGTTCACTCGCCCAGCACCATGGCCAGCTGCCCTGTCCACTCCTGGGTTCTTTGGAGGTGGCAGGAAAGCTCCATCCCTTCCTCAGTCCCAGTCTCTGGCTGGGCAGTGTCCCTGCCCACCTGGGCATCATGCCCAGCCTTTGGCTACAGGAACACAAGATCTCATTGATTCTCAGCCTGTTTTCTCCGACATCACATGAGTGGGTGTGGGGTTGGGAAGAAGGGGCGGGTGCCCGCGGGAGCAGCTTCGGGGACCTGAGAGAAAGCCCTTGATGTCTGGAGAGTTACCAGATGCCAGGCTGAAGGGGGTACCTGGGGTCCATGTGCTCTATCTGGATGCCCCTTTCCAGCACAGGCCCCCAAACTGCCCTTTTGTCTGCCCAGGTGGATGCACAGCTCATGGGAAGAAGCAGCCAGAACACAGACAGACAGACAAAGGTAGAGATGGTGGGCGGGAGGAGGAGCCCGCGCTGCCCTCCGTCTGCCCTGCGTGCCCTCTGTAGAACCCTCAGAGAAGATGCTGCCTCCCACTCTTTTCCTGCCTGGACAGAGCTGGGTTGTGTGATGCCAGCTCTGAGAAGCAAAGACAGATGGGGTGGGACAGACAGTGCTGGACAGACAGTGCTGGGCATTCTCTAGAGAGCTGGCTCCTGTTGGCTTTGGGGCAGAGGGTTGGAGCACTGCTTGATCCTGGGTTCCCTTCCCACTCCCATACCCCATTCTTCCAGGCCCACGGGGAGACAGCAGCGGATGAGGTGAGAGCCTCCTGTCTGGGTTGGCGGTGGAACTCTGGGAAGGGGTGTCAGCATGAACTCTTTGGATAAGGCTTTAGGGCATGGAGCCTGGGCATGGGGGGTGATGGGTGACTGTGCAGCCCCCAGAATTCCATGGCACCCAACACTGGGGCCTGTCTGCCCTGGATTGTAGGCTTCTGGCTCCACGCCTCTCTGAGTCACACCGAGGACTTGTTCCATGCTCTTCGTCCCCACCACCCTCTGCTTCTGTCTGTCTGTGTGTGTTGGGCAAGGATGGAATGGAGGGATGATTCCAGAGGCTCAGAAGCTCAGAACTGACCTGCAGGTCTGTTCTTCCTTTTCAGTGCCCGCCCTGTGTCCATGGTACCCAAGTGAGCAATGTGAGTGCATAGAGGGGGGCAGGGAGCGTGGGTGTGGCCTGGAAGGGGATGTTGCCTGGAGTAGGCTGGAGCTTCCTGGCTGAGGACAAGGGGGGCTTTGTGCACTTTCCTGCTCCTCTCCTGACTCCTAGAGCTAGGCTTGTCCTTCCCTCCATGCGCTCCAAGCCAGGGGTGCACAGAGGACAGCACTGGCCCTGAGATCTTGGTGGACTGTTATGATGGAACGTCGTAGGGCATCATGGAATTGGTGGTGGCCATGTGGAATCAGGACCTGGTTGTGGATCCAGCTTTGCCCACTCCTCCAGATCTCAGCGTCCCTTTGCTTGGAAGGCTTCACATGTTACCTCTCAGGGGAGAAACAGCCCAGGGTCGCCCAGCCCTGCACTGGTCCCCAGAGCCACACAGAGCACAAAGCCTGAGCAGTTGCCCTTCTTCTTCCTTGAGAACTGGTCTATCCCAGCCCCAGTCCAGGGTCTGGAAGGACCGAGCCTGGCACTCAGTGTGAACCAGCTGGGACCCACTGTGCCTCTTTTGTGGGCAGCATGAGTTAACCACATTCTGGGCTGATATGTCACTTTGGTCCACTAAGAATATGAGCTCCCCGGCTTTGGGGTTGCATGGACGTATCCCCACTGCTGTCTGACTCTCTTTACGTCCAGCCGCCCAATCAAATCTGGTAAGGCCTAGGTCCCTAGATGTGCAGATGTTGCCATGACAACTAAGCAGCCATGTTAGCCTAACAACAGGGGCTAAGGCTAGGCAAAGGCAGGCTGGTTAGAGAAAGTAGACTAGATTCCACTGCTGGGTTTGCAACCTTAAGCAGTAGAATCAGCATGCTAACTGCCCCGGAAGGAAGAACAGGGGCTGGGACTCAGAATAGGCAATGGCTGCTTGCCTCGTTCTGTGTACGCCCGTGGACTTGCCCGCCCGCTCTGTGCCCCTGGCCCCCGTCTTGCTCTCTGATGTGCAATGTTCTCTGTTCTCTTAGGTCACCCTCGGTCCATCTGGCCCCAAGGTAAGTCCTGGCAGAGAACAGAATTCTTCTGACTTCTTCGGTGGCTTCAGTTCGTCCCATAGCATGTGGCTCTGAGGTTCTGTGTTTATATCAGGACTACCTGAGTGTGTGTGTGTGTGTGTGTGTGTGTGTGTTGGAAAGAGTAGGTTGTGCGTGAATGGAATCCCGTGCTATCCTTTTCTAAGGCCCTGCTACATACCCCTGCCATCTCCCTGGGGCTCCCACAGTACTCATTCTACTGTAGGGTGAGTGCTCTCATTTACTTCAGGGGAAACTGAGGGCTCGCTGTGCCGTGCCAGATATGTAGACTGTATCAGAACGATTTCATGGGGGTGTGGCTGTATATTCTGACAGACATCTGCATGTATGTGATACACACGCTGAGAATTGAACCATCTACACCTGTGGCCCTAATTGCCGCAGAGCTTGTGAGTGGGGAGGTGGCCCATGTAGGCATACGCTGTGCTTACATGCGCTTGTCAGTGTGTAGACTCTACTCAGCCCTTGCCCACAGCAGCCCCTGTCTTCCTCATATAGCACCTTCAGGCAGGAGCTGAATGGACCCTATTTTATTGATGCAGAAACTGAGGCTTGGGGAGGTCATGTGACTTGTCCTCGGTCTTGTGTTAGCAAATATTAGGCTTGTGTTCAGACAGCTTGACATATCTGTCATGGGATCATGTCACCATGTGTGTCTGTGCACATGTGCCCCTGTGCCCTGGATATGCACATGTGAGCTGGTGTGCATGCCTGTGGGTGTGGAGGAAGGGACACCTTCTGTGTGTGACCATAGGCTTGCCACATAGGCTGTTGGTGTATTGGTACATGGTGGGGGGTGGGGTGTGACCATAGGCTTGCCACACACCCTGTTGGTGTATTGGCACATGGAGGGGGTGGGGTGTGACCATAGGCTTGCCACACAGCCTGTTGGTGTATTGGTACATGGCGGGGGTGGGGTGTGACCATAGGCTTGCCACACACCCTGTTGGTGTATTGGCACATGGAGGGGGTGGGGTGTGGTTGCCGGGAAAGCCAGGCCGAGATGACTGTGTGCAGGGCAGCCCACCTGCGTGGTAGATAGGTGGAGGCAACCGGGGTGGGAGCGCCCCCTGTAGGCTCCAGCACGGCACCTCCAGGCCTAGCTGTCACTCTGGTTTCACCCACAGGGAGGGAAAGGTGAGCAGGGCCTGCCTGGTCCGCCAGGCCCCAAAGGAGAGAAGGGAGCACGGGTAAGTGTCCAGGCCAAGTCCACCCAGTGCCTGTCCCAGCCCTGGGTGTGGGGCGTTGTAAGCCGGCATCCCCTCATCTCAGTGGGAAGCCTGACCAAGTTGGGGGGCGGGGTCCTTCAGGGCTTAGTGTGTAGAAGCTGTTTTCTATGGATATCTGGGCCTTTCCTAGACACAGGTTTCTAGTGACCCTCTCCCCTCTCCCCCATGAGGCCCCAGATCTTAACCCTGTTCCTTATTCACAGGGTAATGACTGCATTCGAGTCTCCCCAGACTCCCCACTTCAGGTAAGATTAGGAAGTGAGGCCTGCTTGGGGGCTGGGGCGGGGCTCGCCTGGGCCTCTCTCAATCCCTTGTCTCTGTTCAGTGTGCAGAAGGCCCGAAAGGAGAGAAGGGGGAGCCCGGAGCCCTGGTGAGCCTGGGACCACAGTGGGGCGGGGTTGGCCGGTCCCGCCTAGCCTCACCTTTACTTTTCACTCATTATTTTGTGCTCTTTCCTCACCTCAGGGACCCCCAGGGCTACCAGGCTTAATAGGCCAGAAGGTAACAGACCTAGTTTTGGAGGGGTGGGTACCAGGGTGGCCCACAGGCCCCACAGATGAGGAGTGATGTGTCCAAGGTCTTCCTAGAGGATGGTGACAGTTGGCAGTGTTAACTGTCCACTGTCTCATCTCTGCTAGTCCTCTGCCCTGTCTAAACCAACCCTACCCAGAGAGAAATGTCACATGCTTGTGGAGTGAATGGTTTGGCTGGT
The DNA here is from genome assembly GCA_009823505.1 of Rhizomys pruinosus. Taxonomy (NCBI): domain Eukaryota; kingdom Metazoa; phylum Chordata; class Mammalia; order Rodentia; family Spalacidae; genus Rhizomys; species Rhizomys pruinosus. Next base: position 353,089 of record VZQC01014771.1, on the reverse strand, counting down.
TTGGAAGTTCTTCCTGTTGTCTGCCCTCCTGTGGAAGTCATTCCATATCAGGGAAGGCAGAGGAGATGGGAGTCTGGAAGGCAGTTGCTTCCCCGCTGCCCACCCCCGTCCCACCCCCCGTCCCACCCCCCTGTCCCCCCCGTCCCACCCCTACCCCCACCCCTGTTGGAGCTGCCCTGCTTTCTCCCCCTCAACTCTGTCCACTTTGCCTCTTCCTTTCCCAGGGCCAGAAAGGCGAGAAGGGCGATGGAGGCCTCAAAGGATTGCCGGGAAAGCCAGGCCGAGATGTACGTAGGGTGCTGGGGAGCCTCGCACCAAACTCTAAAATGCTGGACCCCAACCCGGAGATCCAGCCCCTCCCCTTGGCCAGAGAGGGTGGGACTGTGCTCAGGAGGCAGAGCAGGTCGGATACAGAGAAGGCCTTTTGACTCCTGGCCCTAGACACCTGCTGACATTTGATGGCCTTGCGGCACCAGGGTGGAGTCTAGTTTGGGAGAAGGGAAGGAGGGTGGGACAGGCAGTATTTATTTCCCTGCCTCTGAGGGGCAAGTAAGTGCCAGGCTGTCCCTACCTGTGTCCTCTTCCTCACAGGGCCGGCCAGGGGAGATCTGTGTCATTGGGCCCAAAGGACAGAAAGTGAGTTGCTCTCTGGGCATGGGAATGGGTGGCAGGGCTAAGGTGGCAGCTGTCTCACACTCACTTATTTGTGTGCCAGGGAGATCCTGGCTTTGTTGGGCCTGAGGGTCTGGCAGGAGAACCTGGGCCCCCCGGACCCCCTGGGCTCCCCGGGATAGGGATGCCTGGGACGCCAGTAAGTATTCCCTGCATTCTTTCGCCATCTTCTGCCAAGGCCTGTGCTCCATCCTGGCTGGGGCTGGGCGGGGGTAAGACCCCATTCTAGTTGTGATGACTGGAGCATGGGTTAAGGCAAAAACCCCTCATGCTGTAGAGAGAAAATTCATATCATCTTGTTTCTACCCTCAGGGGGATCCAGGTGGCCCACCGGGCCCTAAGGGAGACAAGGTAAGTACAGTTCAGTGGGCACCAACACAGGCAGGGGAGGGGAGCACAGTTGGCAGCCAGCACGTCCTCAGAAGAGGCCAGCACTGGACTCAGGAGGCTCAGCTAAGCCCGGGCCCTGGTTCGCTGTGTCTCCATTCTAGTACTAGCTGAGGTGCTGTGGCCTAGGTGGGCAGCACACCTGGAAATGTCTGTCTGTCTGCCGTGCTTCCTCTGACGCCCCCTGAGATCACTTCCTACACATCGCACTAGTGAGGGCGCTCAGAGCCCTGCCACAGACCCACACCAGGAAGGGGAGGGAGGGTCACCCTGTACGTAGAGTACATGGAGATGAGGTTGGGACTAGAGGGCTGGGTGGTGGAGAAGGGGGATGGGTAAAGGTGAAATGGGTGGGAACTTTGGACTTTCTTCTGACTGCAGGGCAGTTCCGGAATACCAGGAAAGGAAGGCCCTGGAGGGAAGCCTGTGAGTGACCACAGTGGGATGTGTGTGTGTATGGGGGACCACGCCCACTGTACCCTGGTCTGCTTTTCCAGGCTCTCTAGAGGGAAGGGGCTTAAGTCCTCAGCCCTTCTTGACACACCTGTCCCTCTACCGTGGCACTAATGTCCTTGCTTCTTTGCCAACAGGGGAAGCCAGGGGTGCCAGGGACAAAGGGAGAGAAGGTGAGTTCTAAACCTGACTAATCTATTATTCCTTGTGATTAGACAGCATGTGATTAGATCAGAAGCCTGCCTGGGGATCAGTTAGACCCAGACCTTGCCTCTGCTACCTGTGCAGTTTATGACCTGAGGGTCAGCTAGCTTCTCTTAGCCCATTTCAACGTCTGTAAGTAAGACAGAATCATCTCCCTTGCTTTGCTGCAAGGACATAGTTTCAGAGTGTCCACAACTCTTACCTTGAATGGATGAACCACTGGGCAGGAGGCCCTTGCTGGGTTCCTGCTGTCCATTTTGATGATGAAGACTCATGGAATGATCTGGAGGCTTTCAGCCTTCAGAAGCTTCTCAGCCTCACCCTCTTCTCTCATTATTTCACCCTTCTGCCAGGGAGACCCCTGTGAAGTGTGTCCAACACTGCCTGAAGGCTTCCAGAACTTCCTGGGGCTCCCTGGAAAACCAGGGCCAAAAGGAGAACCAGGTGATCCTGCTCCAGCCAGGGTGAGTGTCCAGGTGGCCAACTGAGGGACACATACAAAACAGACCGGGGGGGGGGGGGGGCGGTGATCATAGAGAGGAGTTGGGTAGAGGAACTGGGTACTTCTCTGTTTTTTTTTCTTTTTTTGTCTTTTCGAGACAGGGTCTCCCTGTAGCCCCAGCTAGCCTGGAACTCACTCTGTAGACCAGGCTGGCCTTGAACTCACAAAGATCCACCTGCCTTTGCCTCCCGAGTGCTAGGATTAATCAAAGAGAGATTAGGCCTCCGGTAGCTCAGTGGGGGTTTGGAACATAGAGCTTAAGGCTGGCTAGAGTGTCACCCAGGTCTCCATGGCAACCTCCCAGCACTCTGCAAGAGACTCTAGGATGCCTTTTGGGCAAGCTAGGGTGGAACTATTCCTTACTGTGTGTGAAGCCTGGTCCTGGGCTAGAAGTGGTAGAAAGGACTGGTCAGGGCTGGCTTAGGGTCCTGGCCTGGCCTCTCATCCCATTCCCTCACACACTCTCTTTCAGGAGGGCCTAGGACTGAAAGGTGACCGGGTATGTAAGAAACTTTCCCTGGGGGAAGTTTAGCCTGGGCTGTTTTCCCTTGTTCATTGTGTGAGTTGAGGGGCCCTGCCTCTGGGGTGTTGGCCTTGAATTCCTGGCTGTTCAAAGGGAGTATGATATGTCACACTGATGTCCTCATATATGTCTAGAAAGTTTGCAGTGTCCCGATATGCCTAGTCTTAGCCACAAACCATTTTTCCCTGCAGGGAGACCCCGGCATCCAAGGCATGAAAGGAGAGAAGGTGAGGGAACCCCCCACCCCATGTCCTGGCTGGCCCTCTGCCTATCTGGGAGATTTCTGATCCCTCTTTTCCTTCTCCAGGGTGAACCCTGCTCATCCTGCAGCTCGGGTGTAGGGGCCCAGCATCTTGGGTCCTCTACAGGGCTTGGTGGAGACGGGGCCTCCCATGGCTATTCTGTGAGTGACCTGTTTCTTGACATACTGGTGGCCGGCCTGGCTCTTTGGGTCCTGAGCTTCGGGGCAGGGACTAGAAGGGAAGCCATGAAGCAGACTTCCTCTCAGTCTGTCTCTTTAGCCCACTTCAGGGTGCCACGTGTATAGCAGAAGTGACTGTCTGGCATTTTGGGGGGCACAGAGTTTAGAATCTCAGTGTTGCTTTCTCTTCTGCCTGGAGACTGGGATGCTGGGAGTCTGGAGGGATGTCAGGGGAAGGTATATACTCCATCTCGGTTGTGTTTTCAGGGGGAATCTCGAATTCCTGGGCCAAGAGGGCTGAAAGGAGAGAAGGTAAGCCCTGGGTGGGGTGCCAGGCACACCTGCAAGGCAGAGGGAGATGGTCCTGCCTGGTCTGGAACTGTGGGTTCACAGGGAAATGCATTCATTCGGGTTTTGTTGAACAGAGCCAAAGAATTTACTTTCAAGAATCTTCCTGTTCTCCAACAGAATTCCTTAGTGTTGTATTTTTAATTTAATGATAATCTAAAACTATTAAGCACATTCAAGACTACCTTATGGCAAAATAATATTTAATGCTCCTTTCTGCTTCTTATGTGCCAGGCACTGTTCCAAGCCTTGTACATGCATTAACTTGTTTTCTCTTCCCCAGGGGTGATGGGGTAGACTTCTCTACTATTCCCATTTTTTTTTTTTTTTGGTCTTTTCGAGACAGGGTCTCCCTGTAGCCCCAGCTGCCCTGGAACTAGCTCTGTAGACCAGGCTGGCCTTGAACTCACAAAGATCTGCCTGCCTCTGCTTCCCAAGTGCTAGGATTAAAGGCGTACGCCACCATGCCCGGCTACTATTCCCATTTTATGGATAAGGAAAAGAGGCATAAAGAGACCGTAGGAATTGCCTAAAGCCCCATGGGTGTTTGGATGCAGAACTGGGATGGGAGCCCAGGAAGTCTGGCTCCAGAGTCTATAATCTCTAGCACCCAGCCGGTCACTCAATTGCAATGCCCACATTAACATTTGTATTTATGATTGTGTTAGAGACAAATGACAGCATTGAACTTCTAATAGAGTGTTGCTCAAATCAGGGGTTCTGTGGGTGTGGGCGTGGTCAAGTGGGAGAGACCCAGAGGTATGTGTTCGTGCTCGCCTCCAACAGGCAGACCACAGATGGCATTTCTCAAGTGGAGTTTTTGTAGCCCCTTTAGGCCCTTGCTTCTCTCTCTCTCTCTCTCTCTCTCTCTCTCTCTCTCTCTCTCATTGAAGATTGAACCCCAAACATGGCACATGCTTAGCAAACACTCTACCATTGAGCTATATTCCTTTTCATGTAGAGCTCTAAGAAGGCCTCTTTTTTTCTCATTTTGAGGCAGAGTCTCACTCAGTTACCCAAGTGGCCTTGAATTCACGGTGTACCTCAGACAGTCCTTGAACTTGTGATCCTCCTGTTTTGCCCTCCTTAGTAGCTGGGATTACAGACCTATGCCACTAAGTCTGGCTAGCCTTTTCAGTCTCAGCAAATAGCCCGTTACCTACTTGTGACCCGTCTCCCTAAGCCCAGCTGTGACTCCTTTCCTCACCTCTCTTCCCCCTCCACCCTTCCCAGCTACAAGTCCTGATGGTTCTGCCAACAGCATCTCCCTGGACTTCCCTTGCTCCTCTCCACACACATCACTGAGTCCCCATCCTCTCTCACCTGATGGTGGCAGCCTCCCCTGGCCAGCGTGTGGCCGCTGCAGCCCTTCAACAGCCGCTTATCACCAAGCAGCCAAGATGCCTTCGTAGAAAGGACTCCCATGACATTAATTCCTGCTTGCATTCCTTCTGGGACTAGACTTCGTGCCACAGTCCTGTTGGGCTTCGCTCTGGACAACCTTCCTTTGCAGATTCTGCTGGTTCCCTCTCCTCTGCCTTACCAGGATTTAGCCATGTGACCCTCCTTCCCTCCTTTCATTCTGGAGCATGTCAAGAGTGGCCCCACCTCCAGATTCTATACAGATGGTTCCCATTAGAAATGCAGAACATTTTCGCTCCTCACCGTCTTTCACTGGGGTGGTCTTACTATCTCTCTGATCATTACTGTGGTTCTGCTTCTCCGACCACCCTGTCTAAAATGAGACCCTCCCTTATTCTGTCTCGTCATCTTATTTCCTTCATAGTACTCATTACCATTTAAGGTTACTATTTTTAAATAGTAGTCTGGGGACTAGAGAGATTGCTCGGTTGGCAAAGTGCTTGCTGTGTAAGCACGAGGACCCAAGCTGGAGTCTCCACCGATCCCATAAAAAGCCAGCTGTGGCAGCATCTACCGGCCAGCCTGGATGGACTGGTAGGCTCCAGAGTCAGTGAGAGACCCTGTCTCAAAAAAACTAGGTGCAGAAACATTGACGAAGATACCCGATGTTGACCTCTGGCCTCTACCAGCATCCACACATATACACAGCATATACACACAGATAAATGAATGAATGAATACATAAATAAATGGGAAAAATCTGAGAATGTAGGACAATTGGTAAAGTGCTTGCCTAGCCTGCCTAAAACCCTGAGTTTTATCTCCAGCACCGTATAAACTGGGCACGGTGACACATACACGAGGAGAGTTCAAGGCTGTCCTTGACTATGTAGCATAGGCAACATAGGGTGGTATTAAAAAAAAGTGTGTAAGGTCGTGAGGCGTTTTTGTGTGTGATGTTCATGTAGCCAGGACCTAGCCCAGTGCTCAGGGCAATAGGCACTCATTGAGTAGCTTGTTGGATAAATGACCTCATGAGCCTGTGCTGGGCTAGAGGTGAAGCTGGGGTGGGGTTCTGTGATTGGAGAATGCTTGCAGAAACGTAGCTTCCAGACGGGCTGGTTAAGACTCCCTGGAGGGGGGCTGGAGAGATGGCTCAGTGGTTAAGAGCACCGACTGCTCTTGCAGAGGACCTGGGTTCAATTTCCAGCACCCACATGGCGGCTAAGAACCGTCTTTAACTCCAGTTCCAGGGGAATCCAACACCCTCTTTTGACCTCTACGGCACTGCATGACACGGGTGCGCAGAGCTACATGCAGACAGTATATTCATACACATAAAAAAATAAATAAATAAATAAATTAAAAGACTCCCTGGAGGACTTTGTGGAAGTCTGAGCCTCAGTGTCCCTGGGTAGGAGACATCCCAAAAGGCTCTTGCTGCACTTGGCACCCTGCCCTGCTCCCCTTTGACTTTATGTTCTCTGCCTGGCCCTCAGGGTAATCTTGGTGAGGTGGGACCAGCTGGAATTCCGGTAAGGATGTTTCAAATGCCAGCGGCTTAGGGGAGGGTGAGGTGGAAGGTGCTGTCCTCCCCCCTCCCCGCAACTAGGGAGGGGCTGAGCCGGTACACAGCCCAGACTGGTGAGGGATCATGAGTGGCTCTTTGTGTAGGGGCCACCAGGACCAGAAGGACCAGCAGGCATCAAAGGGGCAAAGGTAAGTTTGCGTCACCCCTCATGTGTAGCCAGGGCATACCTCTGAGGGAGACACTTCAGCTCTAGTTTGCTCTGTTCCAAATCCTGGGCTCCCCACTGCCTGTCGGGTAGATTCCAACTTCTTAGCGCATCCTCACTTCCATCTTTATTTCTTCCTTGTGTTCCCAGTCTCTCCCGAGATAGTCCACACAGAGAGGTACTGTGTTGGAATGGACTGCATTCTGCAGCTCCAGACCCTAAGCCCTGTTTTTGAGCCCCAGGCCCCAGGATCCCCTTAACCTGTTGTCCTTCCTTGGCAGGGGGAGCCTTGTGAGCCGTGCGCAGCCTTGTCTAAGCTTCGGGATGAGGACAGCCAGGTAGTTCGCTTGCCTGGTCCAGCTGGAGACAAGGGGGAGCCCGGGCCTCCAGGCTTCGGCCTGCCTGGGAAGCAGGTGAGTTCTGTCACCTCTGGAGATGCATGTGGGCAGAATACAAGAAACAGGAGTGGTCCCCCCTGCATCTGTGGACTCCCTGAGCAGAAGGGCAGAGTTGGGTCAACGCCTCTGTGCCCCATGCAAGCAGCCCACATTCCTTACACAGGCCTGTGCCTTTTGTCTTGAGACAGTGTGACAGCTAGCAGAAGGAACCAGCCTCAGACAGACCTGGGTTCTAATCCTGGCTCTGCCTACTATAAGATCTTTGACTTGAGCAAGTCACTTTTGTCCTCCACGCTTCTATGTCCTGTCTCTAGAGTTGAGATAAAGCTTAGTCACGATGTGTGTGACGGACTGAGTAGCTCACAAGGGGCACTGGAGAAATGACGGTGACGGCTGTGGAATTATGATCACTGCTTTAACGGTAATAGGAAACACGGACCCAGCAGACACTGTGGGCCACGTGCTGCTCCAGGTCTATTAACTTGTCTAGTCTCCTAAGACCCATAATAGTGCAGAAGCACAAATGGGGAAACCGAGGCTAGACGGGGGCTAGATGAGGTATCTTGCTCAGGTCACAGTGGCAGACTCTGAGTAGCCTGAAAGCAGAGGTTATTATGTCTTATTTTCTACTGCCTCTCCTGGGTCTCACATCGTGGGTGGTGGGTACTGAGTGAATGGGTGCTGAACCATTTTCTTCTCAGGGCAGAGCTGGAGAGCGTGGAATGAAAGGGCAGAAGGTGAGAGGATGCGGGTGGACAGGGTGTGTGTGGGCATGGGTATGGGTGGGCATCTGGTCTTCTCGGAGGCCTCCCTGCACCTTTTTCTTGATTATTCGTGCCCTTCTCCACTCATCCCCCTAGCCTGGGCGAGGGACTGTGAGTGTCCACAGCTCCCAAGGGGACAACCTGTCCCCAGCTGGGCCACCCTTGTCTTCCTTGAACTCTACTCCTTATAGGGTGATGCTGGGAATTCTGGAGACCCTGGAATGCCAGGCGCCACAGGGCGGCCGGGACTGTCAGGAGAGCCTGGGGTTCGGGGCCCTTCAGGGCCAAAAGGAGAAAAGGTCAGTTGGCCAGGTGGTTGTATGGGCAAATAGAAATCAAGAGGATGATTAACAACAGAGAGACTCCAGGGAGTCTCAGAAGGCCAGAAGTATCCAGCTGCTCTGCTTCACTGCAGTTTGGAGCATCAGGAACATATTTTTGTTTCTCAGGCTGAGGGAAAGTGAAGGAGGGGTAGAGCTCTCAGAGGGTATAGAGGTTCCTTCTGGCCAGGCTAGCAGACCCGCTTCACAGGCTCCTTCCTGGCTGTTCCTATCTCTGACCAGGGTGATGGCTGCACTTCCTGCCCCAGCCTGCAGGGAGCGTTGACTGATGTAGCTGGACTGCCTGGGAAGCCAGGCCCCAAAGGAGAGCCAGGTCCTGAAGGTGTGGGCCGGCCTGGGAAACCAGTAAGCTCCATCCACTGGCCCTCCGGTCTTTCCCTGCCTGGGCATTGCCTCTCACCCTACTGCTTCCCCCATGGCGGGTGTCCACAGGTTCCCCTGTACCTTTCAGGGCAAGCCTGGTCTACCAGGAGTTCAAGGACCTCCAGGACTGAAGGGCACCCAGGTACGTTTGAGACCAGGGGCCTAGATTGCAGCTCTGGGAGAAGAAGGCCTGCAGTGGGGTGGGGACAGGTACGGAGGGCAAGGGTGGAAGTGGACCAGGCCTCAAAGTTTCTGCAGAGAAGGCGGAGGGGCCGGGAACCTCCAGCCAGGGCTTCCCTTCTGCCTCTTCCAGGGAGAGCCAGGACCCCCAGGAACGGGTGCTGAGGGGCCCCAGGTGAGTGTCCTGACTCATCTTTTAACTTCATATCCTCTCCCAACCCCTCCATTAGCCAGATGCCATCTCCCACTCATCTCCCAAACCCCAGGCTTTGTCTGTCACTATGTACTGAGGGTACAGCTCTGTGACCTGGGGTCACACACACAGCAATCCTGGTCTGCTATTGTTTCTGCCCTGGATTTGGCTTTGACCTCTCCCCCCGCCTCCCCCCACCCGACTACTCTTGTCTTCAGTGTCTCCTTTGGAAACTTCCCTGAGTTTGGGCTGGCAGACACCCTACCTCAGGCCAGATCTACTAGTGAGGTGCGTCCCAGGGGCAGGTGGTTTGGGTTGTTGTACCTCAGACTGCCCATTGTGCCTTGCAGGGTGAGCCTGGAGTCCAGGGCTTGCCTGGCATTCAGGTAGGTCTGCCGTGAGCCTAGAGGTGGCTAGCCAGGGAAGGGCCCATTCTAAGATAAGGATAACCAACTCTGCTTCCCTCCATCTGCAGGGACTTCCAGGACCTCGGGGACCACCTAGCTCCACTGGAGAAAAAGGTGCCCAGGTGAGGCTCTTCCTCTTCAGACACAGGCGGCCCAGAGCCGAGTAACTCACCAGAGCATTGCCTGGGACCTATCACATGCATCTCACTGCTAGGTTGTGCTTACTTCGAATCCTGCCCCAGCAACCTCTCTGTCCTTTTTCCCCAGGGACCTCCAGGGTCAAAAGGAGACACAGGACCTATGGGGCCTCCTGGTGCTGCTGTCTCTGGGCCTCCGGTAACAATCTTCTTCTTCTTCTTCTTCTTCTTCTTCTTCTTCTTCTTCTTCTTCTTCTTCTTCTTCTTCTTCTTCTTCTTCTTCTTCTTCTTCTTCTTCTTCTTCTTCTTCTTCTTCTTCTTCTTCTCCTCCTCCTCCTCCTCCTCCTCCTCCTCCTCTTCTTTTCTGTGTGTGGCTATGCTGAACTTGTTGCTGGGACCTAGACACTGCTGCTGGGAAGAGGTTATGGAGCTGACCCTGCCTGTCCCAGCAGCCAGTGGGAGGAGGAGAGAAGCCTCCTTGGCTAGTCTCAGGGCAGGAAGATGCACTGGGGCAGCCTGTGTTACCAATGTATTTTTCTCTCCTTTGTGCATGTGTGTGTGTGTGTGTGTGTGTGTGTGTGTGTGTGTGTGTGTGTATCCAGGTTCCCACAAAGGCCAAAAGAAGGGCATCAGAACCTCCAGGACTAGAGTTACAGACAGTTTTGAGCCACTCGACATGGGTGCTAAGACCCGTCTCTTCAGCCCTCTTCTATTCTTTTTAAAAATATTTTGAGGGGGTGGAGAGATGGCTCAGCAGTTAAGAGTGCCAACTGCTCTTGTAGAGGATCTGGGTTCAATTCCCAGCACGCACATGGTGGCTAAGAACTGTCTTTAACTCCAGTTCCAGGGGAATCCAATGCCCTCTTCTGACCTCCGCAGTATTGCACCACACGGGTGCACCAACCTACATGCGGACAGTACATTCATACACATAAAAAAATAATAAATAATAAAAAAATTAATAAAAATATTTTTAGAGACTAGTGAGATAGTGAATTGGTAAAGTACTTGCCAGGCCAGCAGGAGACCCTGAGTTGGATTCCCAGCACCTGTGTAAAAATTTAGGTGTGATGGCACGTGCCTTGTAATCCCAATGCAGGGGAGGTTGAGACAGCATGTCCCTAGGACTCACTGGTCAGCCACTCTAGTGGAGACAAGCGAGGTAGGAGTAAGGAATCGTGTGTCAAAAACAAACAAGGTAGATAGCTCTTGAATTACAGGCAGAGTTGACCCCTGGTCTTTCTATATGCATGCACACTCACACACACACAGAATTTTATTTTTTTCACATGAACTTGTAATAACCATCCATATTTATGGAGTACATGTGTGCAATGTGTACTGGTTCAATCAAGGTCATTATCATTTCCAACTTCTAGTCAGTTCTTTGTATCCCAGAGCCTTAAGCAATTCTGCCACTTGTAGTCACCGGGGCTGGAGAGATGGCTCAGCAGCTAAGAGCGCCGACTGCTCTTGCAGAGGACCCGGGTTCGATTCCCAGCACCCACATGGCAGCTAAGAACTGTCTTTAAGCCAGACATGGTGCCACACGCATTTAATCCTAGAACTTGGGAGGCTGAGGCAGGCAGGATCTCTGTGAGTTCAAGGCCAGCCTGGTCTATAAAGTGAGTTCCAGGCCAGCTTGGGCTATAGGGAGACCCTGTCTCAAAAACAAAACAAAACAAAAAATACTGTAGACACCATCCTGTGCCATAAAAAGTCATTCCTCCTGTCAAGCAGGGTTTGGTCCCCATGAGCCAGCACTCCTCGGTCCCTCCCTCTCCCTTCCTAGCCTCTAGGAATCAATATCCTTTTCTACCCGGAGAGGTGCACTTTTAGCTTCTGAAGATGAGCGAGAACACGCCGTCCCTGTCTTTGGAGCAGTGGCCTTGCCGAGCCCTGTGCACCAGAAACACATGGAAATGGACCTCCTCTTCACCACAGGCTGGCCAAGGATCTGCTGATGTTATTTAAAGTTGCTGGGTTAAGAGACAGGGTCTCACATTGGAACCCAGGCTTCCCTGGAATGTACTATGAGGCGCAGGCTGGTTTTGAACTTTTGGCAGCCCTCCTGCCTCAGCTTCCCAAATGCCGAGGTTGGAGTATGAGCTTCCACAACAGCCCGGACTGCTATTATTTTCCCCGTTCTGTAAATAACAAAACCAAAACCCAGAGTCAATGGTGGCGCCACCCTCTACATCCAACTTTGGAGCCGTTAGGGACCATGTAGGTCGGCACTGTTCCAGTGAGCATCGATAGTGATGGAAAGGTTCTATTGTGCCCTGCCCAAGACAATGACTCCTGTGCTTAAAAGACGTGCCTATTGAACAAATTGCATAGATTAAGTAATAATAAGTGCATTTTCTCATTTTAGTCATCAAAGACCTGTCTAATAGTCAGCTTCTACTCCACATGAACCCACTAGAATTTTACAAGATGATAATTTTAGACTGAATCAAAAAAAGTGCTACCTTTCAGCCAGCCCATGCCCCGCTGGGCTGTGGGCAAATGTATAATTTTTCTTGAGCTTGTGAGAACGTTGAAAATAGCCTAGTGAACCTTATCCTTTCCCTATCTTTGTAGATCCTACAGAAATTGTCATTTCACTTCGAGAAACACTGATAGGTTCTTCCTGGTAGTGTGCCAGAATCAGAGGCATCAGGGACTCGTCTGGGCCCGTGGCCATCTGCTTGGCCCAGCAGAGATGGACAGTCAGGATCCCAGGGCAAAGTCAGAGATGGAGACCAATCCCAGGGTGGATGTGAGTCCTGGACGCAAAGGCAGAGCATCCCACGGAAGGCGGTCAGGGAGGCATCTGCTGTGTAACGAGGCCACCCTCCCTGGGCCTCAGTGGATCTGTTTTTGAATAAGCTGATTCCCTCTCAGAACCTCCCTGTGGACTCCCACTCTCGTGATGTCCATCCAGGACTCTTCCTGGTCCCTCCTCACGGTCCCTAGTCATATGATGTTTGACAAGTAGCAGTGTCTCTGTCTCAGAATCGATAAAACAAGGGCTGAAAGTTCAGTCTCCCAGCTCAGTTCACAGAGGTGACTGGCAGTGAGGACGCACATGGTGAAAGAAAGCTTAAAAAGAAGGAAGCGAAGCCGGGTGTGGTGGCGCACGCCTTTATTTTATTTTATTTTTTTATTAATTTTATTTATTTCTGTATGTGTATGAATGTACTGTCTGCATGTAGGTTTGTGCACCCGTGTTGTGCAACGCCGCGGAGTTCAGAAGAGGGTCTCGGATTCCCCTGGAACTGGAGTTCTCCTGGAATTAGAGCTTCAGACGGTTCTCAGCCGCCATGTGGGTGCTGGGGATCGAACCCGGGTCCTCTGCAAGAGCGATCGGCACTCTTAACCGCTAGGCCATCTCTCCAGCCCCGGCGCACGCCTTTAATCCTAGCACTTGGGAGGCAGAGGCAGGCAGATCTTTGTGAGTTCAAGGCCAGCCTGGTCTACAGAGTGAGTTCCAGGACAGTTGGGGCTACAGGGAGACCCTGTCTCAAAAAGACCAAAAAGAAGAGAGAAGCGGGGACTTTGGGCCCACATATCCTTGCACCAGGCCCATGCACACCATGGACTATTTCCTCATTTGCAAAGCAGCAAGGTGCTGCCCTGAAGGGCAGGAGTGCGAACTCTGTTCACTGCTCACTGGCAGGTTGCTTGGCACAGTGTCTGGTGCCAGAAGCCCAGTCTTCTTCTTCCTTCCAGCCCCCTCTCCTTACCTGCAGCCCTCAGTCTCTCTTCTGGTACTGCTTCTGTTTATCCTGTCACCCTTATCCCAGGCAGGTCAGGTAGCTAGTGGCCATCCAGCCACATCCACCAACCTTGGGCTATCTCTCCAGGGTCAAGATGGGCAGAAAGGACAGACTGGACTTCCAGGAGCCAAAGGGACACCAGTGAGTAGGATACCCCAGGCAACAGGATTCTACGGCTTGCCCCCTCTCCCGCCCACCTATTTCTCCACCTCTGTGTGTTTTTTTCCCTGCAGGGTGAAAAGGGATCTCGAGGAGAGAAGGTAAGTCCCAAGGCCCTGGGGCCACTACTCTTGAAGAATTGTCTCCTAGGGCCCCACAGCTCCATGGGAATCTGTACATATGGTATTTGCCCAGGCTGGAGGAGGGGAGGGGAGGAGGCATCCTAGTCTCCTTGCTATCCACAAGCTCCTTGATTCCAGGAGCCATAAATTACCCTTTCTCCCTAGTCCTTGCTTCATATTGCTAGCCCAGAATTCAACCAGGATCTCAGGATACCAGAGCACTCTAAGGTCCTTTTAGCAGGCAGCTGCACTTTCACATATAGGCTGGGTCAGAGGATGATGCAAGAAGAGAGGCTGGCAGAGAGGTGAGGGACGAGCGTAGAAAGGCATAGAATCAGGGAAGGCCTTGAGGAGCGAGGGTGCTGCAGTGAGAACACATGGGGTCTGGTGACGGTGATTTAACCAGACTGCAGGAACACAGCAGCTCACCACGTGGCAGGCCTGCGCACTGCACACCACACCCAGCCCATCTCGTTCCCTGGTCATCTATGCAGTTGGAGTTATTCCCATTTTACAGATGAGGAGGCTGAGGCCCATGGGCTGCCTGCCTGAGGGCTTGGCATAGGAGGCAGAGCCTGGATTTAAACCCTAGCATCTCTGGAGCCTGTGCCACTTCTCAGAAGAGGTTTTCGGAGGGCCCTCGGGCCTGGTCACCTTCAACCAAGGTTCTTGTCTTTCCAGGGTGAGCCAGGGGAGTGCTCTTGCCCCTCTAGGGGAGACTCCAACTTCTCTGGCATGCCGGTGAGTGATGCCAAACTTCTTCTCTGCCTTCCCTGCCGGGGATCCAGTGGGCACAGAATCCTCGGGACTTTGTGCCCCAGCCAGCCACCTCCCCACGCAGCTCTGTGCTTGGCGTAGACGGTGCCTATAACCTCTCCTGTTCTTTTGCGACCCCCACTCCTACCCAGGGTGCTCCGGGACTTTGGATGGGCAGCTCCTCACAGCCCGGCCCGCAGGTGTGTGTGGCTTGTCTCCTTCATCTTGCGTTTTGTCTGCCAGCGCCCCGCAGCTCGCTCATCCTGACACTTCTGCCCTCTGTGGCGCAGTGGGGCTTGTTCCCCTCTGACTGTGTTCTTTCCCTCAGGGCCCTCCGGGTGTCCCTGGACCCCCGGGTCCTCCTGGAATGCCTGGACTGCAGGTAAAGTGGGGGAAGAGAGTTCTGAGTTTGGGGATCAGGGCTCAGGGACCCAAGTACATTGCTCCCCTACTGACGCTGCAGGCCTGTGATGGTTCCTCTATGTTCTTGCTTCCCAGGGTGGCATGGAGAACCCATAGATCCCTGAGCCAGGCTTGTGTACTTTCAACCCCATTTTGAGGAATGTTCTGTTGTGTATTAAGCCCAGGCACCCCACTAGTGGGAGGCAAGCCCAGTCCTGGTAGGAACCCAGAATCTAGGACAGTGCCCTGTACCAGTACAAATTACATGGTTGAAGCAGCAGTCAGTGTTGGTGCAGGCAGCACACATTTCTGCGTGTCTGAGTTTTTCCCTGACCCTGTTTTAGATATTGAGACATAGCAATGAACCAAATATTAGAATCTCGGCCTTTATGGAGCTGACATTCTAGTAAGAGTGCCAGGCAGGAAGCGAGAAGTGGGAAATGTAGTTTATCAGAAAGTGGCATGTGCTGAGGAGGCAGATGAAACTGGACTTGGGGATGGACAGGAGGAAGCCAGGGAGGGCGGTTATGAAAAGCTGTGGAGAGAACACGGTGACACGTGCTGCTGGGATGATGGCTTGCTTGGTAGAATGCTTGTTGTGAAGACGTAATGATCTGAGTTCAGACCCCCAGCACCCGTGTAGAAAGCTAGGCCCAATGGCACACAGTAACTCCAGTACTGCAGGGACAGACAGGAGCATCCCTGGATGTGCTGGCCAGCCAGGCTAGCTAAATTGGTGAGCTCCAAGTTCAGTAGATAGCCTGTCTCTTAGAGTAAGGTGGAAGGTGGACAAGGTGGCTCAGTGGGTAAAGGCACTTCGTGAAGGCCTGACCACCTGAATTCCATCTCCAGATCCCACGATGTAGCAGGGGAGAACCAAGTTCTGATAGTTGTCCTCTGACCTCCACATTGTATGCACATTGTGTGCGCACACACACATACACACACACACACACACACACGTGAATCCTCACACACACAAGTGTGCACACACATACAAATAAAACAAAAGGAAACCCTTGAATCAGACATAAACAGAATGCAACTCTTTCTGGGGAGATAATGCTCCTGATAGTAGGTGCAAAGGGCCAGCGGCAGGAATGTCCTTGATGTGCTTGGTGAGCAGCAAGGAGGTCAGAGAGAGTAGGGGGTAGACTATCAGGAGCGGAGATCCACGTCTCACTCCCATTAGAGTTGCATCTCAGAGCCAGGTAACCTCACTTTGAATGTCAGCTTTTGAAATGTGCTGCCCAATGCCAAGCACGTTATTTCACCTGTTGGTGTCTCCAGTTCATTTATCTGTTACATAATTATGGCACCTGCCTCAATGGGCTTTCTTGTATTTTTTTTTTTTTTTTGGTCTTTTTGAGACAGGGTCTCCCTGTAGCCCCAGCTGTCCTGGAACTCACTCTGTAGAGCAGGCTGGCCTTGATCTCACAAAGATCCGCCTGCCTCTGCCTCTGCCTCCTGAGTGCTAGGATTAAAGGCGTGCAACACCATGCCCGGCTCTTGTATTTTTTAAAGTTCATATGTGCAAAGTGTACAGAATCTTTCCTGGCACATAGTAAATGCTCAGGAGGTATTGGTTACTACTACAATGACAAGTGTTCTATCTGTTATTTTATATCCATTCTTTTATTCATTTGAGCCTTACATCAACCCCAGATGGAAGGTGGTATAACCCCTACGTCATATCTGGGCCAGCTCAAGCTCTGAGAGATGATGGATCTTGGGCAAAGTCCCCAGCCAGTTATTAGAGAGCTGCGTCTGGGATCCCCTACATAGAACTCTTTCTCCTCCCATTCTCTGCCTTTCAGGACAGTTCCCAGAGGTTCACACGCCAGGAACCGGAGCCCATGCCATACATTTGACAGTCTCAGTATTTGCTAAAAGTGTCCGAGCTTCCTGTGTAGTACAAGCACACAGTAATCTGTCAGCAGGGGGCATGGAGTTTGCCTGGGGAGGCTGAGTCATTTCAAAGTGACCCATTAACCAGCTGGTGTAATGTGAACTATGCCAAGCCATGCTGGGAGAACAAGGCAAGAAAGTATGATTATGATCCCACATGACCAGAATAGTGTGTGATGCCAGGTGCGCAGGACCAACTTGAGGCTGCCACAAACAGGCAACTGCTCTGTGCCAGGCTGGGCACAGGGGGACCAACCTGCTTCTCTCTGGGCAGAGGAACAGGCTCAGAGATGAATGGCATTCATTTGCCCAAGGCATTCATTTGTCTGCCTGTGACATTTTATCCCAATCTATTTCCCAGGTGAGGAAATGGAGGTACAGAGGTTAAGAAATGTGCCGTAGGAAAAGAGTCTCAGTCTCAGGCTTGAACTAACACCGCAGCACTGGAGAGTAGGTGATAAGGCTAGATGCGTGGCTCAGCTGGTAGAGTGTTTGCCTAGCATGCAAGAAGCCCTGGGTGTGAGCCCCAGCATTGCATAAATTGGGTGTGGTAGCCTGTCATCCCAGCCCTTAGGAGGTAGAGGCTTTGGGATCAGAAGTTCAAGATCATCCTCAGCTATGTAGTGAGTCTGAGGCCAGCCTGGCTGCTTCTATTGCAAAACAACAACAACAACAAAAATACTTGTTACCCATGTACTAGGCACTGTTCTAAACCCTGAGGGTGCTGGTGGGTACTAGAGGGAGCTGGGTAGTGACCCAGGTCTGGGAAAGCTTGCCTGCACAGGGCCGCTGTTGTGTTCCAGCGGTGGGAGCTGTCTTGAAGGGAGGCCGGATTTCAGAGCAGGCCCAGGAAATCCTGCACAGGGAGGAGCAGGCTGGGCAGCAGTGCATTCACTCAACACGGTATTTAATGTGCACCTCCTCCATGTCGGGTGCTGGGGTTTCAAAACAGAACATCCTCCCTGCATGCGTCTGCAGAGTATTTAATATGCAAATGTGCATTGTGAATATGGGAAAGAGAGAGAGAGAGAGAGAGAGAGAGAGAGAGAGAGAGAGCGCCTGGGTAGCACATATCTAACAAGAGTAACCCTGTACCTCCAGGCTCCATGCCATGACATTACCTCCAAGAAGCCTCGCCACACATGGTCGCTGTTTTACAGATAAGGAGACTGAGGCACAGAGTTGGATTGATTTTCTCCCAAGTAACCTTCCAAAAGTTATTCAGGTTGTCAGGATTTGCACCAGGATAGTCCGCTCAGCATCATGCTCTATGGAGTCTTTCAAGGGATGAGGCATGGATAATAGATAGGGGAAAATTGGGAGCCATGGTCCTTGCTTGACCCATGACCTTTGGCAAGTTACTTCTTTTCTCTGAGTTCTTTGGTTTTCTTTGATTATTATTATTATTATTATTTTGGTAGGGTCTCATTATCTAGCCATTGGCTGGCCTGGAACTTGCTGTGTAGGCTGGCCTTGAAATCACAGAGATCCTCTGCCTGCTTCTGACTCTGGATGACTGAAACTAAAAGCATACGCCACCACACTGTGCTCTTCCTTTCGTTTTTATAACTGAGATAAAATATTTAGCTCCCACTGGGCATGGTGGCACACGCCTTTAATCCCAGTACTTGGGAGGCAGAGGCAGGCGGATCTCTGTGAGTTCAAGGCCAGCCTGGTCTACAGAGCAAAGTCCAGGCCAGCTGAGACTAAAGGGAGACCCTGTCTCAAAAAGACAAAAAAAAAAAAAAAAATTAGCTCCCCTAAGAAACTATGATGAAAATTAAAATACAGAAATGACTTAGGACAGGGTCTGGAGAGATGGCTTAGCAGTTAAGAACACAGACTGCTCTTGCAGGAGACCTGGGTTTGATCCCCAGCACCCACATGGTGGATGAGAACCATCTTTAACACCAGTTCAAGGGGAATCCGACACCCTCTTCTGACCTCCGCAGCAATTGTATGACACGGGTGCACCAACCTACATGCAGACAGTACATTCATACATATAAAAATAATAAATAAAAAAAAGAAATGACTTAGGACAGAAAAACAAGCAGTTACCATTACAGAAGATTCTCTGCCCAATTTCCAACCCGCTGTATGTCATCGGACTGGTTTGGGGGGACCACTTTGCGCTCCCCCTACAAACTGTCTGTAACTTTTAACTAAGAATATCAGCCTTGTGGTGGCCAGACCTCTCATCTAACCTCTGCACAAGGGCGGGAAGAGGCCGTGGGGCCAGCGAGGAGGAGGAAGAAGGAGCTGGGCTAAGGGGAGGAGTCTGATAACTCACGTCTCCTTTCTGCTACAGGGAATGCCTGGAGTCAACGGTTTGCCAGGACAGCCTGGGCTCACTGCCGAGCTGGTGGGTACCAGCCAGGCCCTACTGGCCATGATCCTCCCTGTCCTTCCTGGGGCTGAGCTGGCCATGCGATCCCTTTAACTGTGGTGGGAGTCTCCTTCTCCCAGCGTCTCGTGGGTGGGAGAAGCCCCACTGGCAAGATGCGTCCCCGGGTTGTATAAGCCCCCCTCCCTGCCTGCTACAGCCCTTGACTATCTGTCTCTTGCAGGGCTCCTTACCCATTGAGCAACACGTCCTCAAGGTAATAGGGCATAGAGAGGTGCTGGTAGGGCGTCTCCAAAGTAGATGGTCATGGTGGGTGTTCAGCTGCTTGCCACCTTGCCGATAGCAGCATATTGAGCGCCCTGGTTCCCTCTGGGTGAGGGAAGTGCTTTCTAAGCATCTGTCTAAGAGGGTCTAGCTGGGGCCTGGCTTATAACAACACTGCAGGCAACATTTGCTAAAGAAGCACTTAAAGGAATCCTGGGAAGGCCCCAACACGGTGCATGCTGGGTGGCAGAGCCCATCCCTGAAGCCTGCTTGCAGCAGCTGGCATTAAAACACCATAGTACCTGGGTCATATCAGAGTAGGGCCCAGAAGCTTCCAGAGCAGAGTGCAGAGGTGACAGTGCAGTGCTGGGGGGGCAGAGTGCAGAGGTGACAGTGCAGTGCTGGGGGGCAGAGTGCAGAGGTGACAGTGCAGTGATGGGGGGGTCGGGTTCTGTGATGGTATTGGGTGGGTGTCTGTTTGGAAAGACTCTAGTAGGAAGAAGGATTTGAGAAGCAGTTTTGGTTCAGAAGGGGGCCTTCAAACTGGGGAGGGAGGAGAGTTGACCCATAGACCCGTCAGAGGTCTGGCTGACCAAGCTCTCGGGGTCCCCTGAAAACCAAGGTTCTTACAGCCCTCCCTTGCTCAGCCACCCCCAGAAATGACAGCCATTGCAGAAGCCTTCAGGTTCCTGGGCCTCTCTCCAACTCGGCGTCCTCAGGGGACTCTTCCTCCTCCTGAAAGCCCAGCTACTGTCTTTAGGCACTGGCTATTCAGTGTCATGGACAGTCTGCCTCCGCTCCAGAGAGCCTTGCTTGGGGTGCTGTATGAAGGCAGCCTGCCCTACCCCTGCTTTGAACCAGAGGTATTTCTAGAAGCATGTGGTAGAGGCAGTTGGATTAACCTGGCAGCGGCCAGGAGTTGGATCACAGTGGGGTTGTAGTGATAAGATCCACCCCCCACCATGGTCTTCTCTCTTAGACTTCAGGGCAGCCTGAGTTCCCCCCTGCAGTGACCGTGTGACTCCAAGCTCTGGATGTGACACACTTCTAACATTTTGCGTGTTGGCTTTGTAATCAAGTGCTCAAAAAGGCTCCACACGTGAACTGAGGACAGCCAGTCGTAGGGGTAGAGCGGAGGCCCAAGGAGGCTGCCGGGAGTCCCAGCCACCACCCCCTCCACAGCCTAGAGGAGATGCCAACTCCACACAGACAGGAACCAATCCAGGCTCCCACTTACCCAGACAAGTCACACCCCCTCCTTTGAGTATCCTTTTTCTCATCTCCACAATCCTCATAAGATTACCTGCCTGGCTGCGCCCTGGGGATTGAATGTGATAACGTGCCAAGGCCCATTACGATGCATGGCCTCTTGGGTGTTGAGGAAATGACAGCCATTACCCTTGGGTGTTGCTGTGAACAGTGAAGGTGAGCGTGGGGTGCGTCGCAGCCGCCATGCCTGGCCACACCATGCCTGGCCACACCACGCCTGCTCACAGGGAACCTCCAGGCTCCTAAATTCTCTGGCACCAGAAGCCACTTTTACTAGTTTTCAAGGCGAGGACCCATAGTTTCCGTTAGTCTCTCAGATTCGGTCAAAGCCTGGGCAAGAAGGAGCCTTTCCGGTAGTGAGGATGGTCCAGGCCTAGCAACCTGGGGAGTCCCTGACAGTGAGCTTGAGCTAGACCAGGCCTAGCCCAGGAGTGTCCACGGAGGGCCTGGTCCTCCTGCAGCTGCTACCTCCTGGCATCCCCAGGCAGAGGTGCTGGCTCCAGACAGCCTTTCCCTCCTGGATCCTCCGGGCTTGTCCTCCCTGAGCGTGCAGGTTGCGGGAACAGCCGGGACAGATGGTCCCTCTGTGGTCTCCGCCCACTCGCCTGTCTGAAAAGCGCTCTGGCTTGGCCCCACCAGAGCTGCTTCCTGGAGGAACCTCAAAGCCAATTGCTGCGCTTGGGGCCCTGGGGATGGAGCAGAGCTGCTGCAGGGATGTGTCTGGGGAGGGAGAGCATGTGGGTGGGGGACGGCCGCCAGGCAGGGTGCCTAGGCCCAGCATTATGAGGGGCCTTCCCCTAATGGGCCCAGCATTCTGAGGGGGCTTCCCCTAATGGCCCAGCATTCTGAGGGGCCTTCCCCTAATGGGCCCGGCATTCTGAGGGGCCTTCCCCTAATGGGCCCGGCATTCTGAGGGGCCTTCCCCCAATGGGCCCGGCATTCTGAGGGGCCTTCCCCCAGTGGGCCCGGCATTCTGAGGGGCCTTCCCCTAGTGGGCCCGGCATTCTGAGGGGCCTTCCCCTAGTGGGCCTGGCATTCTGAGGGGCCTTCCCCTAATGGGCCCAGCATTCTGAGGGGCCTTCCCCTAATGGCCCAGCATTCTGAGGGGCCTTCCCCTAGTGGGCCCAGCGTTCTGAGGGGCCTTCCCCTAATGGGCCCTTCCTGCCCATCTCTGATCCAGGCCCCTCTTCCCTCCCCGTTTCCTCACAGAGCCTCTGTGGGGACTGTGCCCAGGGCCAGGCAGCCCACATGGCCATCTCCCTGGAGAAAGGAGAAAAAGGAGACCAGGGTGTCCCTGGTGTGCCAGGCTTGGACAACTGTGCTAGGGTAGGAACCAGGGAGGGGTGGCCCTGGTATAGGAGGGCTCTCTGGTGAAGGGAGGGCTCCCTGGTGTTGGCCTGGGCAGTTGTAGTAGGGGGAAACTGGGCTGGAGCAGCTGATAACCCTGGTGTGGTGTCCTGTGCACACAGGACGGCTTCCTAGCCATTGACAAAGCCTCTCTTTTTCAGTGCTTCACAGAGAGAGAGCGCCCCAGAGCTGAGGAGGCCAGGGTGAGCCTGGCCTTGCCTTCTCTTAGCTGTTCCCCCCCACCGCCCCCCATCTCTCTATCTGACCATGACAGTCACTCGTACCATCTCCATCTTTGCCCCAGGGAGACAACGGTGAGGGAGAGGCAGGCTGCCCTGGGAGCCCCGGCCTGCCTGGTCCTCCAGGGCTGCCAGGCCAGAGAGGAGAAGAGGTAAGACCAAGGGTCAGGTCCTCATCCACACAGGGACTCACGGAAGCTTGGGGTGCCCCTCTGCCAGGAGCTCTCCCTGCTGCCCAGGTTTCCTGTGGCCTGGAGCCCCTTACCTTCCCCGCCTTGCCTCTGCTCCCCAGGCATCGGGGTCCTTGGCTCTTCCTCTGAAGGCCCCTCTTCTCCTGGCCAGCCCCCTACTCCTTCAGCAGTCGGGTCATGTTACCTTCTCAAGGAGACCCTCCTGTACCTTCCTTCTTGTTCTAGTCTGTCTTCCGTTGCTATGACAAAACACTCTGACCAACACCAAGTTTGGGAGGAAAGGGTTTATTCAGCTTACATCCCCTGGGTCACAGTTCATCACTTCGGGAGCCCAAGGCAGTAACTCAGGGCAGGAACCTGGAGGCAGGAGCTGAAGCACAGGCCATGGAGGACTGCTGTTCACTGGCTTGCTCGCTACTGGCTTGCTGTCTGGCTCATGCCCAGCCTGCCTTCTTATACTGTCACTGCTCAACAATCAAGACAATACACCACAGATGTGGCCACAGGCCAATCCAATGGAGCCAATTCCCCAATTGAGGCTCCCTCAACCCAGGTGTGTCAAGTTGACACCAAAGCTATCCAGCACAATTGACCCCTTGTCAACTTGACACACAAACACATCACTATTAAACCACCTTTCCAGTTCTTATCCCCAAAGTATGATGTTAACACTAATCACAACCTAAGACAGTACATCCTTAAAAGCCCCACAGTCCTTAAAATGTCCAAACACTTAAAAGTCCAGTCTATTAAAAGTCTCTTAACTGTGGGCTGCTGTAAAATCCAAAACAAGTACTGTCTTATTTCAAAGGGAAGAATCAGGCACTCTCAAACAAAACCTAAGTCCAGCAAGTAGCTCAAGGCTGGACACATGGGATTCACTCACGATCTTCTGGGCTCCAAAGGGTCTCGGCAGCTCCCCCTCTCCGACTCTGCCGTCCGTGGCACACTCATCTCGCAGGCCCAGGCCGACTCCATTCTACACCTACCGCTGCTCTTGGTGGTCGTCCCAGGGTACCGGCATCTCCAAAAAGCTGGGGTCGCTACTGAAACTGAGGCAGCACCTTCACCAATGGTCTCTTCTGACCTCTCCTGGTGCAAAGCCTCAGCTTCTCTCCATGACCCCTGCAATCCTGGGGTCTTCACAGCAACCGAGGTGCACTTCCACCAATGGTCTTTCCTGACCTCTCACAGTGCCAAGCCTCGGCTGCTCTCTGTGACCCCCTCAAATTTCAACACCGGAACCATATAGGAGACTCTTACACGTTACCAAGTCCGGCTTCTGGCTCGAGATGGAGGCTCAGGCCCTTTCTGGGTCACAGCTTCTGTGTGCTGACCTTGAAGATATTCTCCCCAGAAGATTTCACCTCAGTGATGCTGGTCTCTTGTTACTTACAGCTGATTTTTCAGCCCCAGCTAACCAGCATCAATTGCCCCAGTACCACAAAAGTTTCACTTCAGGTTCTGGTCTCTTGTTACTTACAGCTGATTCTCCACAGCCCCAGCTGACCAGAACCCACAGATTACACAGTCCTGATGATCTCTGCTCTCCTTTGAAACTAGAAACTTCACAAGCCAGGCCTCCATCTTCTACAACTCCTTCAGCAAAAACTGCTCCAAGCTCCACAGCAACAATATTTAGGCATTCGATGATCTTCCCAGCCCAAAGTTCCAAACTCCTCCACAATCCTTCCCCAAAACACCAAGGTCAGGTCTGTCACAGCAAAACCCCACTCCTGGTACCAATTTCTGTTCTAGTCTGTCTTCCATTGCTATGACAAAACACTCTGACCAACACCAAGTTTGGGAGGAAAGGGTTTATTCAGCTTACATCTCCTGGGTCACAGTTCATCACTTTGGGAGCCCAAGGCAGTAACTCAGGGCAGGAACCTGGAGGCAGGAGCTGAAGCACAAGCCATGGAGGACTGCTGTTCACTGGCTTGCTCGCTACTGGCTTGCTGTCTGGCTCATGCCCAGCCTGCCTTCTTATACTGTCACTGCTCAACAATCAAGACAATACACCACAGATGTGGCCACAGGCCAATCCAATGGAGCCAATTCCCCAACCGAGGCTCCCTCAACCCAGGTGTGTCAAGTTGACACCAAAGCTATCCAGCACACCTCTCTAAAAGGGAGCCCCACAAAGCATCCCTTCCTCCGTCTTCCTTGTCAACACTGTACTCGTCACCATCCAGCACGCTGTTTCTCCTTCCTTCAGGAACATTCCATAGGTACAGACTGAGCACCAACTCTGTGTCAGCCCCATTCTGTTTTGTTACTGTTCCTCTCCTCTAGGACGTCAGTCGCTTGAAGCAGAGATTTTAATGTTTTGTTTGTAGCTATGTTCCTGGCCCCTGGACCCATGCCCAGTACATAATAGCTGCTCGATAAATGTTTGTTGGATGACTGAATGAACCAAATGAAAGGCTATTTTAACATCAGCTAAGTGGTCCTGCATGGATGTCAGGGGCCTTCTCTTGAGCTGGAGAAAGGTTCTATGACCTGGGCTGTGTGGGGCTCAGGCTCTTCATCCATTTCCCTTGGCTTCTTCCGCAGGGTCCACCCGGCATGAGGGGCTCCCCAGGTCCTCCAGGCCCTATTGTAAGTATCTGTGCCCTGGTCTGTTTGAGCAGCCCTCAGGACCTAACACACACACACACACACACACTAATCTGCTTTGTCTCCAAGAAGACAGGCAGGAATATCCACCCAGCCTCACCTTTTCCTCAGGACAGTGTCTTTGGGGACTGGGGTCTTCTACTCGCAATGCCCTAAAACTGCCCTGCTGTGCCCCACTGCCTGTGGCCCTGCTTAGGGGAGGCCATTAGGGGAACATCTTTGGTACCACACTGGGGCCCCAAGTGACTAGGAAGATGGAAAGTACTGGCAGTGTGTTCTTCGGAGAAAAATAGCTGGAGCTACATTTGAGGGTGTTGGAGGGCAGGTGGCAGTGGGGTGGCCGGAAGCCGAGGAAGAGGCCTGCTGCTGCGGCGACTGCATTCCACAGACGCCAGAAGCCTGGGGAAGGGCTTTCGGGCCTCCCGGTGTCTCTGTACGTAGAGAATCCAGAGTCTAGGGGAGGAGATGCCATGTTCTGGGCCTCAAGATTAATAAGACTCTTTTTCAGCTGCCTTAAACACCCCCATATCCTTCCCCTATGGCCCACAGCCCTAGACCAGGCCTCCAGGTCACCCCAGGGTGACTGTACTTGTAAGATGTGACCTACCTGTTTCTCCCACCAGGGCCCCCCAGGTTTTCCTGGTACTGTTGGCTCCCCCGGATTGCCTGTAAGAACCTAGCACCACTCGACCCCCCCTTCCCCAGCCAGGTCTCTGTGGCTTCCGCTTGTCCCCCTCCTGTGGTGCCCTCTCCTCTCCCCTCTGTGTTCCCATTTGTTGTCCCCTGCAGGCATGGTAGCTAACGACACAGGTTCCCTGAGGTCCCGCTGCCTGGACACCGGCCCAGTCTGCCTTCTTTCCATGCCCCTCTCCCAAGCCCTCTCTGCCTTCTCCCATCTCCTCACCTTCACCTTCCTTTCTTTTCTGTCCCTTTTCCCTCACATCCCACACACACTCCCCCTGTGTCCTCCAGGAGCTCCTTTATCTCTGCCTTCTCACTTCTGCCTCTTGCTTCCCACCACCTGCCGTGTGGACTGAAGATTTGCTGAAAGTAGTTTTTGGGTCCTTGCCAGTCTCCTGGCTCCGCGCCCAGTGGAGATGCCAAGGCTTTAGGGCTTCACACTGCAGGCTGGCACAGGTTGGCCACCCTGCTGCCTGGCAGGGCTGTCCAGAGGTACCCTGGGGATTTGTAGGCAGCCCTGCGTGCACCCTTCCCCTCTGCTAGAGAAAACCATGGCCTCCTCTTCTTCCCTCTTCCTTGGCGCTAGGCCCAGCCTGTTCCAAGGCTGGCCATGTAATACCCACCAGTTGGGTTTCTGGTGTCAGGGCCCTGCCTCTCTCTGCTCAGGGCCTTGGGCCGCTCCTTCTGCCAGGTGTCGTTAGTTAATTGCTCTGCCTTGTCGTTGTCCTCACAGGTGTGTTTAAGTCACCCCGTCCTCACTGTTGCTCCCTCCTGGGTCACGGAAGCTAATCCTCTGTTTGTCAGACTTGTGTTCCCAGGGCCTGGCTCCTGCACTCCCAGGCCTGGTGGTGGAGGCTCGGGGAGCAGGTCCCCTCCTTGTTGCAGTCCCATCTGTCCCCATGTCCTCATCCCTGGCCGGACCATGTCTGTTTTGCTTGCTTGGGCGAGGGGGCCATCTGTCCGTCTAGCCATCTGTCTTGTGTTATGGAAAGGTTTGGGCATTTTTCCTTGAGGGTGCAAGGGAGAAGGGGTGGGAAAGGTCCTTTTAATGGTGTGTTGGATCAAGGAAGTTAGGGGGGAACGAGGGGGTGGGCAACCTGCTTTGATAGAAATGGATAGCCCATTCCATGTTACTAAGTAGTTTGCTCTGGAGAGAGCCTTCTTGTGCTTTTCCCTATCTCTAAGGAGGGTGATTCCAGGCTAGGGTGGGGGCGGGAACAGGTAAGTTCTGGGTAAGTGGCCACGCTTTTATGAGCAGCAGCATTTGTGGGAGCATCTCTCATTATAGCTTCCCCTCAGGAGCACATATCTGACTGTATCCTCTAAAGGCGCACCTCAGGTGGTTTCCACAGTGGAGTGCACCCGTGACAGCCATCTGGGAGGTTCCTGTCAGTTGTTCCCTTGGTGGAGAGGTGTGCTCCTGAAAGGCGTCCATATGTGTGTGCTTACACCTGTGATGTTCACCCTTCCAGAGTACACCACTCCCATCACTTTGCTAGGGACTCTGGATGGCACTTGGGACCTCCACCTTTGCTTAGAATGGGGAGAGGGAGCATGGGGGGGGTCAGGGCTGCGTAGGGATTATCCTCCTCTGCAGCTTCTCAGGATTTCTCCCTCACAGGGACTTCAAGGAGAGCGAGGTCTCATGGGATTGACTGGAGAGAAAGGACAGCCGGTAAGAAGAGGTGGCCTGTGGAGCCCTGGGGACACACTCTGGGGGTGGCCACTGAATGGAAGGTGAAGGTGAAAACTTCAGCCTAGGTATCCGTGTACTCCAACACTCTGGGAGGCACATACAGCTCGGTCTCTCCTGTCTACTGGTGCCCTAAAGGGTTCTGTCCTTCCCTTAGCTATAGGCCCTTCCTGTGCACCTGGTCCTCCCCATCCCACTTCTTCCTGTGCACCTGGCCCTCCCCATCCCACTCTAGATCATGTCTCCTGCTCTGCTCCCAGGGTTCTGGCGAGTCTGGGGCTTGTTGCCTGGGAAAGGCAGCCAGGGCTTGGGAAATGGCCCAAGGTGGTCAGCAGTTGCCCTGGGGTAGGAGGACATCTGCTGGAGGGCAGCTCTAGATATTCTGGCTGGGCCCCACCTTGGGCCCCTAGAAGAGAAGTGTTTGGGGAGGGGCTGGTATATCATCATGTCTGCCTTCCTTTGCAGGGTCCTCCAGGGCAACCCGGTTACCCGGGTGCCATGGGTCCTCCAGGACTGCCTGTGAGTAAGGGAACTTTGGCTTCTGGAGGGGACCAGAGGTGGTCAAAATGGGGCTAGGCTGGGCCATCCCCCAACTGGGCTCCTCCTTCTCCAACACAGCCTGCGCCATGCCATCTGTGCAGGCCCCTCCACTGAACTTCCCTGGGTACCTGGCTTGGCTCTGCCACTGCCATGGAGGAGAGAGCAGACTCTTAGAGCCACGAGTCCCAGACTCAGCCCAAGCTGAGCTCCCCCTCCTGTGGGGTGGGTGGGAGAGTGGAGGAGATAGCTAAGAGGTGCCACCCCCGCAGGAGCCCGTAGGGTAAGCATGTCCCACTTTCCATGGAGGGCCGCAGTAGCTGGTGGGAGGCTGTGCCAGCCCCGGCTTCTTCTCCTTCCTCGGTGCCCTCTGCTTCCAAGAGCCACCCTGGGTGCCAGCTGCAGCCCCACCCCTCCTATTAGCACCACCATGGGCCAGCCACACAGCTAATTCTGCTCTCCGTTGCTTGTCAGGGCATCAAGGGGGAACGAGGCTATACGGGTCCTTCGGGAGAGAAGGGGGAGTCGGTGAGTTGTCACAGCCAGGGGATGGATCTGGGGGTGGGGAGAAGGGCCTCAAACGGGGTGCCTCCCCAGCCACCTACCTCAACAGGGCTGGAGATTATTCTAGCAGCCCATGAGGAGGAGCCTGTGACCCCTGCTGTCCCTGTCCCAGAGTCACTCCAGCTGTGCCTTTGCACAGGCTGGTAGCTGCGGAGGTGGTGGCAGAGGCTGTGAGGAGAATCCCAGTAGGCTTCATGTCGACAATGCGGCTGAGGAGGCGAAGGACCCAGGCAGCTGGCAGACACCCCTTCCCCCACTGTTCCAAAGCAGGAGGGCCAGGGGTGTGTGTCTGTTGCCAGCATGGCCACCCTCATGGGGCCCTACACGCAGTGAAAGAGCTGGGACTGGTATCCCATGAGGCCACAGGCTCATGAGTAACATGGCTTACCCAGGCCCTGGAGCCAGCTAGGGAGTTAGTGGTGGAGCCTGGGGTTGGAATGTGGCCGAGAAACTTCCAAACTCATATCTGGGATCCACAGAGCTGGGGTTGGAGCCGTCCCTCCCCCCTCACAGATCTCAGCAAAGCCTCAGTGGGACTCTTCAAACTCTATCACACTTTGAGTCGGTAACAAGATTGTCTCCTAAGCCTGCTGGGTGCTGGACATCCTTCTGAGGGCTCTGCACTAAGCAGAGCTGGCTCTGCATGCCTTGCCCTTCAGTGGGATGTAGATAACAGATGAATAAACTTATAGAAACCATAGGCAAGACCCTGGGAGCATACTGAGCTGGGGAAAGGACTGGGCAGGGTACGGACGGACGCTGTGTAGAGGAGGGCGGGCCGGGGACGCCCTCCAGGAGAGGTGCTTTTGGATTAAATGGAAGGTAGGAGGAATTACATGCTTCCCACCCAGAGCCAGAGGCCATGGGTTCAGGAGACCTAGAAGAGAGGTTTGTCGTGGTGAGCAGTCCAGGCAGAGGGAACAGCCATGACAAGGGCCTGCAGGAGGAAACCTTCAGAGCATGTTCAGAGAACCACAGTCAGAAAGTACAAGAGAGGAAGGGCCCAGAGCAGTGAGGTGGGAGGGGTGTTTGGTGACAGATTAGAGGCTTCAACTCCAGCAGGGTGGAACGCGTGCGCCTCACTCACTTGGCAGACTGGAGCTATAGGAGGTTTTGAGCAAGAGAGTGACATAATCAGAACCAGGCTCCAGGAAACAGATCAGCAGCTATTTGTGGGCCAGACCGGAGTGGGATGGGAGGTGACAGGATTGGTTGGCAGGCTGGTTCCGGGAAACCTAAGGGACTGAGGAGAGAGTCCTCCCAGTCCAGCACGTGCTGGCCACATGCCCTGCCCTCCCCGTCCGTCATGCTCCCCAGTGACTGATTCTGTTCCTTCGAGTCTCTAGGGCCCACCAGGATCTGAAGGCCTTCCTGGTCCCCAAGGCCCAGCGGTGAGTAAGGGGGCCCGGAAAGCGGGGAAAGGGAGCCCTCCCGGCCCCTCCCAGGAGCCTCAGGGCAGGAAGATTGGTTTCAGCTGCATTGCTCTCTACGGTGACAGGGTCCCCGAGGAGAGCGAGGACCCCAGGGGAATCCTGGTGAGAAAGGTGACCAGGTGAGTGATGTCTGGAGGGCCGAGTGGGGGGAGGGGCTGCTCACCAGCTCCAACTCCCCCTCCTTCCCAGATCGTCATCTGCTGGCCATCTTGGCCTTGAGGCTGCCCCACCCGTCCCTCTTCCCACCTGAGTGGCTAGGCAGAGGGTGGCCCAACACACTGTTCCTTGCTTCTTCCCCCTAGGGATTTCAAGGCCAGCCAGGCTTTCCAGGCCCACCGGTGAGTAGAGACTCAGAAGTTCCCTGTGATGTGGTTGCGTGGGGAGGGCCAGGCCTGACCTGGCCCAGTGGATGAAGATAGGCCTGGGGCAGAGGGAAGAGGTGGGAGGGCCATGTTGGGTGGCCAGGATAGATCCAGGGAACCGGACCAGAGAGTAGGGCCTCATGGGCCAGGCGGACGTGTGATGGGGTAGTGTTTCAGGAAAGATGGGGTCCACCCTATTGACAGTGAAATACAGGAGGAAGAAGGGGGCACTACCTTCACTCCTGCCTGCTCCTCTGTTGGTCCAGGGTCCCCCAGGATTCCCAGGCAAAGCTGGAACTCCCGGCCCACCTGGCCCCCAAGCAGAAAAGGTGAGTGGAGCCCCAGATCCACCAAAGCCGTAGATCTGAGCCATGCAGCTCTGGTGCCCCTGTGCAGGCCTTCAAGAAATTCACAGACTGAGTCCATTTTGTCGAAGCTGACCCACCAACCACTGGTTCCCTGGAGGGCCTTGTCCCCTCCCTGATATCCTCTAGCGGCCCCTGAGCAACCCTGGTTCCCCTCTGCCAGAAGAGGGGCAAAGGCAGCCGTGGGGCGGGGAGGCAGCACAGGAGTGGAAGTGCATGACTAGACTGCGGCAGGCCAGCTGCGGCCAGCCCAGCCGGTTTCATCTCCTCAGCAGGAAGCAGGCAGGGCAAGGAGCCAAGGAAAGGGTGAGACCAGGAACCCTCGAATGAGGGCAAACCTGGAGCGTTCCTTCCTCGTCAGGTTGTCTCCTAGGGTCCAGAAAACACAGGGTTCACCTGTGATCTTGTGACAAGGTGAGGAGGGGCAGCAGCCTCACAGCCCCCCCTCCACCGACCCTGAATTTGGCTTGATAAACTAAACATGTAGCCCTGCCGTGGTTTGGAGCTGACATCCCAGGCTCAGCTGAGCCTGAGGCTCTGTATGTGCTGGATGGGGACTGTTGAAGATCCCCAAGCTTGACTTCTGAGCTTTGGATGAAGGAGGGGCCTACAGGGAGGGGCGAAGGCCTGAAGCTTCTGGGGAGCCTCTTTCCTCTGAAGTCACACAGTAGCCTCTCACTGTACAGGGGAGGAGGGGACAGTGAAGAGACCCAAATGTCGGGGAGTCACCCTGACACTAAGGAGGAGCAGAGCTGAGTCCCCAGCTGTAGGACAGACCTGGCCACCCCCCGCCTCCCTAAGCCGGTGCCTGTCAGCCGTGGGTTGCGGGCTGTGGTGACTGTCGGCTGACCTTTGCCTCACTTCCCTGTGCAGGGTGGAAGTAGCAGTCTCTTCTTGCTTAGGCTGGTCACTGCAGAGCACCCCAAACTGGACGGATGCTCTCCATCACCATGCCCAGTAGGATCGACATTGGCTGGAGCTGTGCCTCCCCCTCCTGTCGGCTAGCAGCATTGCAACGCACCCTCCCACCACCCTGCTTTCTCTCTTTAGCTGCGTCCCCCCCCCCACCCGCCATTCCCACGGACACTGTTCTGCAGGCAGCACTACTTTCCCTAGCCTCCGCCACCCCACCCCTAACTGGGGGATGCATGGACCTCCCCAGGCTTCTCCCCTGCTGGTTCACACACGTTCTCATCACTCCTTGCCTTTGAACCTTCAGTAGCTCACCAGGAACTGTGGTGGTGTTTTCAGACTTTATTTTGCAATACTAGGCCTTTGATTACACAAAAGCTCTCTAAAACAAACATGAGTGAAGCTTCTCTGGCTGAGACCTGGTAAGAGGTTCCGGAGTCTCACCCTTTGGGCCAGGAACCCACTCCATGCCCCCAGCATGAAGGCTCCCTGAGAACCCTTAGGGCTCTGAGCCTAGTTGAAAACCACTGGTCTTATGTGGTAAATTCACACTGCATTCGGGGTCACTCCCAGTCAGGCCCCCACCTCTCCCGCCTCCTCTCCAGCCTCACCTGTCGCATGGGTCCTGACACGCAGGCCAGACAAGCACAGGACCACTTCCAAATCGTTGTGTCCTAGTTCCTACTAGCCTCTACTTCCCCCCCTGCTGTCCCATCCTAGCCATCCTTCAGCCTACCACCCAGGGAGACTTCTGTGGAACTTTCCTCTGACCCCTCGCCACAAAGAGCCTCCCTGCCCCCCCTCACTCCAAGACTTCCTCACAGAGAGCACATAGGACTCAAGGGGCTGTGAGCTCATGGAAGACTGGGGTCTCTTCACTTTTTAAATTTTTTTTTGTCTTTTCGAGACAGGGTCTTCCTGTAGTCCTAGCTGTCCTGGAACTCACTCTGTAGACCAGGCTGGCTTTGAACTCACAAAGATCCACCTGCCTCTGCCTCCCAAGTGCTAAGGATTAAAGGTGTGCGCCTCCATGCCCAGCAATACCTTGAAGCATCAAAGCCCACACATCTGTGGCATGTTATTAGAGTGATATCCACTGAATCCACCCACTCACGTGCCAGTTCTTAGGATAACCTTGAGAAGAGGCTGATCAGAGAAGGCTCTGTCCCTCCTCCCTGATGGAAAGGGGACCTTGCAGATAAGGACACGTATTCTTGGGGAGATAGCACATGGAATACATCAGTCAAGCCAGAACAGAACTGGGGCTGGAAGCCAGATGTCTTGACTTTCAGGGTTCCTACCATCCTTGGCCTCAGGCCCTGGCAAGGCCCTATTGACTTTGTTGGGGGGGGGTTTCAGGGCAGCGAGGGAATTCGAGGTCCATCAGGCTTGCCTGGTTCCCCTGGGCCACCAGGACCTCCTGGAATTCAGGTGAGTGTGTGCCCCTTCACCTGCATGTACAGGGGATGGAATGCTTGTATGGGTGTTCATGTGCATGGTAGGGGGTGGGAATGGGTGACGGGTGGAGGCATCCTGAGGCTGGGTCAGGCTTTCCTTCCTCCTAGGCCCCAGGACACATTCAGACATGCCTTTCTCTGGTCTGCAGGGCCCCGCTGGGCTGGATGGGCTGGACGGGAAGGACGGCAAGCCTGGCCTGAGGGTGAGATGAGCCAGGAGGGCAGGTGCCCCCTCTGTTTCCTTCTCCTGGTGAAGTGAACTAGAGTCCGCTTCCATCAAGTGTGTCCGTGTCTCCCTTTGGGTGGCCCCTGCCCTTCCCTACCTCCCTGATGGTACCAGAGACTACGGGTCTCTCAGTCCTCCTGGTGGCCTTAACTAGGTCAGGTGAGCTGGCTTCACCAAAGGCAGGAAGGTGACGGAGATCCCGTTTATATCCTGAGACTTGGGCAACTGAAGAAAGTAGCTGGGTTTCAGAAAGCGAGGCTGCGGCACGGCAGGTCCACGACAGGCTTGAGCAAGCCATGGCTCCTTGGTTGAGTTTTGGTGGGGACAGAAGCAGGTCAAAGGGGAGCAGATGAAGGTCAAGCCCCCTTCCCTACCCAAAAGAAAGGAAGCCAAGGTCCAGAAAGGGGCTTTTTTTCCCTCTCTGCTCCATACAATGTCCCCACCAAATCCTGGGACAAGAGGAGGAGGGGCTAGAGAAGGGAACTTTCAGATCGGCCCAAACCTCCTGACGCGCCCTTCTCTTTCCCTAGGGAGACCCTGGTCCCGCCGGCCCTCCTGGACTCATGGGACCCCCGGTAAGTTGAGCTGTGGAAGAAGCACTGAGCCTCCTCTCAGCCCCTCACATCCTGCCTGCCATGGGCTCCATCTCTTTAGCCTGAGCAGGAGGGCGTGGGGAACATCTCCAGTGGAGGTAGGAAACGAAGCCCCTGCTTTTCTTCCAGGGTTTCAAGGGGAAAACGGGACATCCTGGCCTCCCTGGACCCAAGGTAAGGGGGACCTCTGGCCAGCAGACCTTCCCTGCTCCCTTTGGGCCCCATACTAGGCAGACATGGTAGCCTAGGCTAGATTGGGGTGCTACCACCTGACCCTTGGCTGAGATGTCACTCCAGCGTCCTAGCTTCCTGTGGCCACCAGGGCCTGGCCGACTGGGTGGGGACTTTGCCATCTATCAGCCTGAGGGTATCAGAAGGCCTGTGATTCAGGCTCTGCTTGGGGTGGGGTTATCAAGCTCCTCTGCCCCCTCTCTTCTAGGGTGACTGTGGCAAACCAGGTCCCCCTGGCAGCAATGGCCGGCCAGGTACAGAGGTAAGGACCAGGCTCTGTGCATTCTATCCCCTCAGAGCTTTGGGCTCCATTGAATCAGGATGTAGCCTCTTCTGTTCAGTGGCAAAGTGCCTTTTCTCTTTGGCCTTCCTGAGCCAGGACATTGTGAAGCTCCACCATCTTAAGAATTATAACTGGTTGGGGCTGGAGAGATGGCCTAGCGGTTAAGAGCACCGACGCTCTTGCAGAGGACCCGGGTTCGATCCCCAGCACCCACATGGCGGCTGAGAACCGTCTGTAACTCCAATTCCAGGAGAACTCCAGTTCCAGGAGGATCCGACACCCTCTTCTGACCTCCGCGGCATTGCACGACACGGGTGCACAGACCTGCATGCAGACAGTACATTCATACACATAAATAAAAAATAAAATAAATTAAATTAAAAAAAAAAGAATTATAGCTGGTCTCCTCTCTAGAGGCTGCTGGGTCGTCTACCTAAAAGGGCAGGCCTGGCCTTCTTAGGCCCTGGAGGCCTGGGTCTGAAGTACAGAGCCTACCCCAGACCATCTGCCTCTACTCCACCCCTGGCTCTGCTTAGCCCCATCCTACCCAGCAGCCATACAAGTAAGTGTGTTTCTATGTCACCTGTTCCTTTTTCTGACCCTGCAGGGTGAGCCTGGTGCCATGGGACCTCAGGGACGACCAGGCCCTCCAGGCCATCTTGTGAGTTAAATTGTTTGATCTCTTATTTCTAAGAATTGGGGTGCCATGGGGTTGGGGACAAGCCAGTAGTGACCTCAGGAGTTGCTCTAACCTTGTGGAGCTATGAGGGAATCTGGGCTCATCTAATTCAATGGTTCCCAAGCTTTTCACTAGGGGGGGTTCTCATTCAAGTTCATTAATCAGAAATAGGTCACTGAGTTAGTCAACGAGTGACTATTGAGCCCCTACCCCAAACCAGGCAGTGTCCCAAGGATCAGGGACACAGCAATGAGCAAGATAGACAAGAAGCCCCATTCTTCTGGGGCTTCCACATGAGCACAGTGCACACATGAATCAGTTTCAACCAGTGAGATGCTATTGGCAGGAGGCGCTGGGAGGCGGCTTTAGGGGAACCCTTGCAGGAGAAGTCTGAATAAAAGGAGAAGCCAGCCATTGAACAGTCTGGGGGAGGAGTCCCAGGCAGAGAGGCCACTGACACGCAGGACCAAAAGCAGATAGGAGCAGGGTGTGTCTGAGGAACCTCAGCCTGGCCAGCACGGCTGGAAAGCAGCTTGAAAAGAACTCGAAGTGGGACCAAAAAAACTGAGCCCCCAGGACACCTCAGAGGCAGGGTTGGGAGGCTGGGGAGACATGCTCAAGGAAGGGATGGATGAGTGGCAGGAAGGTGGATGGGTGGTGGGAGAGGAGAAAAGGGAGGGCTCAAGGGATCTAGGATATGCATAGAGGGCTTTCTTGGTCTCCTAGTCTGAAGCCAAGGCAGGCTGAGTGGCCGAAGGAGAGGAACCACAGATGACTCCTGCGTTTGGCTGGACAACTAGGTGGGCAGGCGGTGTTTTTACTAAGTCAGGGCAAATTGGAGAGAGAGCATTTATTAAGCAATATTGTACTTCGAATCCACTTTTCTCATCAGTTACACAAACGGCTGCCAATTGGTGCCTTTGATCAGTGTGACGGCACCAAGCAGATAGGGCTGCAGGGGAAGTGAATGCACTGGTGCTGTTGGAGCCTGGCTGTATAATCTCCAGGAGACGTTTGGGAACATTAAAAATAGTTCATGACCAAAAAGAGAGCTCTCTGGTTCCCATCACCATTTTTATGCATCTTAAGGAGTTCAAAGGCCCTGTTCTTGGGACCTGAGGTCTAGCCTAGTCCTTCACAGTAGGCCCAGCAGAGACTCGTGGGGGGCTGCAGTTGAGGGGGTATAGGCACCTCCTCCCACCCCTCTGTCCACCCCATCCCCTTGCTGTTTGTCAATGTTGGACATTCCATGTGTGGAATAGAACCATGGCCTCAGAACTTTCTGGATAAGCAGGCAGAGAAACGTGCTCTGGGAGCGAGGTGAGTGCCCTGGAATTCAGAGGGGTAGGGGTCACTCTGACAGAGGAGGTGACCTTTGGATTATGATTCAGAGTCTAAGATGTGGTGATTTCACTCACAGCCCCAGCAGCAGCTGGAGGGCCTCCCTGGAGGTTAGAGCGTGAGAACTCCCCAGGGTACCCAGCTATAGAACTTCTCTCTGTGGACACTGGAGTCAGCCTCTCCTCTGCTCTAATGGTTCCCATCTTCTAGGATGTGGCAGAGGACTTCAGAGATGGCCGGAGTCCATCCTGGGGTTGGGCCACAAGTTCAGGCAGTGCTACCTGCCCTGTCGGGTCTGGAATACATGGTCCCTGCCCTTCACCCCTGCTGTACAGACCCTTGGTTGCTGGTCTTCTCTCCTCCATAGAGAAGTAGGAAGTGGGGCGGCCTTTAGGAAGCAGGGGGTCTCAGAAGATACCTGGGCTCTCTCCTTTGTCCTCTGTGCTCAGCCTCTGACTGTGACCCCCAAGCTGTCACTCTATAGGTGCACTGATTAATGCATTCAGTCCCGTTTCCTGCCTCTGCTCTGGGATCACAGCTATTGGCAGAAGCTCAACAGTAGGACCAGAAGAGAAGAAAGGGTTTCCAAAAGATAACAGAACGGATGTAGTACAGGGCTGGCTGCTCCTGCTGTCACCACCCTGAACCCCTAGGTGTGGCATTAGAGCCCTTTCCATACTCTGACTCTCCTCTCCTTAGGGGCCAACGGGGCCTCCAGGCCAGCCAGGTCCACCTGGGATCTCCACCATGGTGAGTGATTTTGCTTACTCCCTCCAGGAATGTTGTCTTTCTGCTCCTCCTGGAGGAAGTCAGAGACACTGACAGCTGCTCTCTTCCTCCGTCCCACTTCTCTGGCATCGGCCTCTCTCACGTGCCCCAAAGCTCTCCCTTCTGCAATGTGCCAAAGGGCTTGAGAGATGGCTCAAAGCCATCCTTGGGCCATGCCACAGTTTCGGGTAGTACCCGGGAGGTGAGAGGCATGGTCCCTGGTCCATGATGGGGTGCCTGCCTCTGGCTATATGGACTCGGCTTCTTCCCTCCACTGACCTTCTTTCTATTTTCTAGGGCCTGAAAGGAGACCGGGGAGCCCCTGGAGAAAGGGGCTTGGGGGGCCTCCCAGGCCAGCCAGGCACACCTGGACACCCCGGCCCCCCGGTAAGACTCCATATCTTAGAGCTCAGCTTACGGAACGGTTTGGCTGACTTTTCACTGTGCACCTGGGGTCTCTAGGGAAGGAGAGGATGTTAGCATGGCAAGATGGTGGCACAGGGCCTGCGCCCAGGGATCAGAGAGACAAGCCCGGCATTGTGCCAGCTGCACACAAGGTCATTGCCTCTGAGGCTGCACTGTCAACCCGATGCAGTCCCTCAGTGAAGTGTCAGACAGAGGAGACTTGGTCCCTGTGCTGCTCCAGCCCCTGCCCCAGGGGAGCACGTCAGTATCCATAGAAAGTCTTTGAAAATGTCAGGAACCAGAAATATAGTGCTATTACTGTAACTTTCTGAGCTCCTCAGAAGCCAGACTTGATCTCAGCCCCTGTTTAGCATTCAGAGCGATGCTATATTGGTCACTGACCATGTGCGAGAGTGAGCCTTAGCTTCGACTTGATGTGCATTTTGTCTTAATCTGTACTGCAACACCATTTAGTAGATCCACTTGTCCTTGACTTACAGACGAGGACATGGGGGCTCAGTGCGGCTGAGTAGGCTGCTCAGAGTCACACAGCTAGTAGATGGAAGCGCTGAGACTCGATTCCTGGCCTGCTCCATTGCAGAATTCGCATCCTTAGCTAAGCTGCAGTACTGCCTCTTTCTAAAGGTCTAGACAGGTGATACACATCAGGTGGAGCTGACTGCTGGTCTCTCTTAGGGATATAAAGTTTCTAAGAGAGCCAAGGAATGGGCTCAGATTTCCTACCCCAGGATGGGGCATTTCCTCACCAAGCAGACTTTTTTCCAGTATACAATAGCAAAAGCCCTAGGCTGGTAGTCCCTGTTAGGGTGAATGACTCCAGTCATGTGGACATGGTTATTGGGCCCATTTCTCAAAAGGCCAGAGATCAGCGCTCCTGCCCAAGGCTCCTGAGTGGGTCCTCCTTTCCTGGCTCCCTCTTCCCCGAAGTACCAGGAGCTGCCAGAGTTCCAGATGTGTCTACCACTTGTCCTGCAGTCACCGATCTCTCTTTCCCAGCAGCCCGCCAGAATGGCCTGGGTTGTGGGCAGCCTCTGCTGTCTTGTCACAGGGAGGGAGGGAGGTCCGCACATTCCAGCAGTGAGAGCAGAGGCTCACGTGATCCTTGAGCAAACATTTAATGCACACTTGAAGCCAAGGAGTACATCCAGATCCCAAGAAAAAGGGCACCTCTGTTCTTCCTGTGCAGACCTCAGCCAGGCTCAGGAATTGTGGGTATGGGCCGCAGGGCCAGGCTGGAGTAAGGGGTGACAGGGTTGGTTGGGACTTCTTGGTGGAACCAGGGGTCCGAGCAAGATGTGAGGCCTGTAAGATCAAGCTGGGTCTTACATCTCATTACATCTCCATTCCTCTCTGTTCCCTAGGGGGAACCTGGTTCGGATGGTGCAGCTGGCAAAGAGGTACTGTCGGGTGTGTCTCCTTGTCGCTTAGGGACGCTCCTCTTGTTCCCCACCTTGCTCTGTGCCTTCCTCATTTATTTAGTAATCACTCTGCATGGGAAAAGACTGTCTCTGACAGAATCCTACCCATCGCTTCCACATTTGGGGAATCAGTCAACCTCAGCATGGTTGAAAATATTTAGGAAAAAGTTGCATGCGTACTAAACATATTCAGGCTTTTTTTTTTGAGGCTAGCCTAGGCTAACTTGGACCTCAACATGAAGCCCAGGCTGGCCTCAAACTTGCGCTCCTCCTGCTTCAATCTCCCCGGTGCTGGGATTACAGGTGTGCACCACTACTCCCCGCTCACTTTTCCCCCTTATTCCCTAAACAAAACAGCATAACTATTTCTAGCACTTACACTATACTATGTACTATAAGTAATCTAGAGATGAGTTAGAACACACAGTCGATGCATGTAGGTTATATCCAAATGCCGCACAATTTTACCAAAGGAACTTGAGAGATATTGTGGTATCCATGGGGACCTTGGAACCAGTCCTCTACAGAAACTGAGTGATGGTTGCATGCAATAAACTACTAGAAGAGAACTAAGGGACCCTATGTCTAGTCAAAAAAAAAAAAAAACCAGCCGGGCATGGTGCGCACGCCTTCAATCCTAGCACTTGGGAGGCAGAGGCAGGTGGATCTCTGTGAGTTCAAGGCCAGCCTGGTCTACAGAGTGAGTTCCAGGACAGCTGGGGCTACAGGGAGACCCTGTCTTGAAAAGACAAAACACACACACACACACACACACACACACACACACACACACAAACAAAAACAGTAATAAAACAAACAAAACCTACTCAGGCCCCAGCTCCTCTAAGGCCCCCTGCCATTCCAAACTGGCCATCTCATTCTGACTTCATGTCGCATCATTCATCTGTGATGAGGGACCTCGACAGCATGATCCAACAAGGCCATACCCCAGGGGACATCGTCCTCCATCCTGGCTGTCAGCTCCTCTAGTTGTCACACAGAGCCCAGCTGGACATAGCCAGCAGCCCACGGCATCGGAAGGCAGCCTTTCCACTGTGCTAACCTCCCCAGCAGCCCTGGTGATGCTGCCCAGACTTAACTCTGAACTCTGCTTTCCTCTAGGGACCCCCTGGGAAGCAGGGGCTCTATGGACCTCCTGGCCCGAAGGTGAGTGGACACTGACTGGATTTCAGAGAAGTCTCGCCAGAGCTCCAAGCTGTGACATTAGCCACAGAGGAGTGCCAGGAAGGCCAGAGGGCGGGGAAAGGAAGACGTAGGCCCTCTCTGGGCGTTCTTCACCTCGGCCAGCCCAGCTGTGGCTGTGGGAATGGAAATTTCTTTTTTTACCCCCTAAGCCTGGTCTAGCTCACTCCTGGTTCTCTGTGTTGGTCTGGGGTAAACAGAGCCCCCTTGTCGTAGTTGTCTTCCATTGCTGTGACAAAACACTCTGACCAACACCAACTTGGGGGTGAAAGGGTTTATTCATCTTACATCTCCCAGGTCACAGATCATCACTTAGGAAACTCAAGGCAGGAACTCAGGGCAGGAACCTGGAGGCAGAGCTGAAGCACAGCCATGGGGAGTGATGTTCACTGGCTTGCTCTCTACTGGCTTGCTCAGCCTGCCTTCTTATACTGTCACGCTCAACAATTCAAGACAATACACACGATTGGCCACAGGCCAATCCAATGGAGCCAATTCCCCAACTGAGGCTCCCTCAAC
Source organism: Rhizomys pruinosus (assembly GCA_009823505.1). Taxonomy (NCBI): domain Eukaryota; kingdom Metazoa; phylum Chordata; class Mammalia; order Rodentia; family Spalacidae; genus Rhizomys; species Rhizomys pruinosus. Next base: position 312,623 of record VZQC01014771.1, on the reverse strand, counting down.
CAGGTTTGTCAAGTTGACACCAAAGCTATCCAGCACACCCCTGAACGGCAGCATTCCCTGCTGGCCAGTCACAGTGACACTGGAGTACGCAAGTTCTGCAGAAGGCTGGACAGTACTAGGGACCCCAGGAGGCCTGAGGCGGGAGGCTGGAGGCGGTATAAAGAGCAGAAGCATTTCAGCAGAGGAGGTTGGGGTGCTGGGGCTGTAGGGAGGGGGGCATCCCCAACAGCAAAGACTCAGGCAACATGGCAGCAGTCCAGAAGGGCTGAGGAAGGTGCGAGTGGGACCACCACGAATGGTTGTGCCTGGTCAAAGAACAGATGGGACCACCACGAATGGTTGTGCCTGGTCAAAGAACAGATGGGACCACCACGAATGGTTGTGCCTGGTCAAAGAACAGATGGGACCACCACGAATGGTTGTGCCTGGTCAAAGAACAGATGGGACCACCACGAATGGTGCCTGGCCAAAGAACAGAGCCTCCCTACTGAAGGCGCATGGGAGCCATCAGGGCTTTCCAGCAGGGAGCACGAGGACTGTTCCAAAAGCGTTGCTCTGGGGGTGGTGAGGCAAGGGGACTTGTGGTTCTATGGCCACAGTCCACAGGGAAATCCCGGGGGGGGGGGTTGGCCTGAGGAAGGGCCACATTGCTGAGACATTGTGACATAGACTCGACAGCGCTTGGTAATGCTGGACTGTGACTTGCTGTCCTTGTAGGGTGACCCTGGACCTGGAGGACAAAAGGGACAGGCAGGAGAAAAAGGGAGATCTGGCATGCCTGGTGGGCCAGGCAAGAGTGGCTCCATGGGACCTATTGGGCCACCGGGTCCTGCAGGAGAAAGAGGCCACCCCGGGTCCCCAGGGCCGGCAGGTAGCCCTGGATTGCCTGGTGTGCCCGGCAGTATGGTAAGGAGAAGCCAAGCACCATGGATGTGCCCCCCCCCCAATCAGGCACATGAAAAAAGGGGACAGGTCATTTGAGAAACTCCTGACATTCTGCAAGAGAGAGCTCTTAGCTCTGTGTGGGGAGGCGGGAATTCCAGGGCCCCACCTCAGCCCTAAATTGCATTTGAACACAGAGTGAGTGTGGTGCCCCATTTCAGGGTGGGTAGGACTTTGGACTAAGAATCGGCGGGAGGCTTCCGGAACCTTTGCCCTCCTGTCCATCCTTTATTGCTGGAAATAAACTCTATTCCCTAGGGAAAGTTGCCAAGCCCTAGTGTGTGACTGAGGCACGGTTTCTTCTCTGTCTTCAGGGAGACATGGTGAATTATGATGACATCAAGAGGTTCATCAGACAGGAGATCATTAAAATATTTGATGGTAATTGGCCGCTGTCTGGGTGGCAGTGGGTGCCGTTCACCCGTTCCAGCCGCTTCTTCACCCGTCCCAGCCGCTTCTTCATGCTTCTGTGTCCTCCTTCCACCCCCACACATTTACAGACAGCAGGGTGACAGCCATGAGTTCACCTATCCGTCAGACTTTCCTTGTCACCTGCTCTATTCTGAGATAAAACGATTCTCTCCTGTCCTCCCAAGTCCCCACTTGAGCAAAGGAGACTAAGAAAACTGGTTTCAAAGGAGCCTTCATAGAGGGAGCTCTGAGGAGAGGGTGAGCGGCGAGTGGAAAGCACTGCAGTTTGTTTGAAGCTTTTTTCTTGTCCATGTGCCGAAGCCTAGGGATAAGGCAGATGCTGAACTGAAGAGGCTGGGTCTCTGTCTAGACCATATTCTGCAGCCAGTGGTGATCTAGCGGTGGTTGTTAGATGCCAAAATCAGATCTGTGCTTCAGAAAGATCTATATTGGAAGCCATGTAGAGGCCAGGGCAGGGACCTCCCTCAGGACGCCACACCCCATGGCCCCCTTCCTGACATTCCTCTGAAGAAAGGATGTCCCATGTTGGTGGTGTGTCTACAACCACTTTGAATCCATGGTCACCCAGTGACTTGGCCTTTGTCTGTGTTTGCAGAGAGGATGGCTTACTATACCTCTAGGATACAGTTCCCTGTGGAGATGGCGGCAGCTCCGGGCCGGCCAGGGCCTCCAGGGAAGGAAGGTGCTCCAGGCCGGCCAGGGGCTCCAGGGTCACCTGGGCTCCCCGGTCAGATAGGCAGAGAAGGACGACAGGGTTTGCCAGGAATGAGAGGTAGTTCTACTTTCTGGGTCCTGGGGGGGCATGTTCAGTTCTGTGGATGCTGACCTGAGCAGTTCATGAGTCTTCCGTGAATATGGTGTGTGTGTGTGTGTGTGTGTGTGTGTGTGTGTGTGTTTCAATCCAAGTGGCTGTCATTTTTCTGCTTGGGGATAGAACCTGTTTCATGTCTTTTTTCTCAGGATTGCCTGGTACAAAAGGTGAAAAAGGAGACATTGGTGTTGGCATTGCAGGAGAAAATGGCCTCCCCGGCCCCCCAGGTAGGAGGGCCCAGCCTTTGAGACAATGAATCGAAAGCAGCAGAACCCCCCTTCTTTATGTTCCTTTGACAACATAATCATATAGAACACCAAATAACTACAGGCTGACTAATTACCACTTACAACAATGCTCCCATATGGAGACACTGTTAGCGCCTGATGGGGAGGAGGGGAGAGGGCTGAGCATCTGCCTCAGTCCTAAACTGGGCTAGTGTGATGCAGTGGAGGGAGACTTGCGTGCAGTAGTGACCAGGACCCCAAGGTCAAGGCCTGCTTGGCATTTTAATGGCTATGTGATATCGATGAGGTCACTTAAACCCTCAGAGTCACTCTCCAAGATGAGAGTGTGGCCAAAGTTACATGACTTGGCTCTGAGGTTACCGCATGAGCATTACCCGTGCATGGTGCATGGCCTTTCTGAGCCCGAATCATCTTCCGGGGAACTGTTTGATGGATCATTGACTTACCTAGCAAAAGCAGTCAGCTCGTGCCTGGCACACGGAGCTGTCAATAAAAGCAACCAGAGGTGTGGCTGTGCTTGTGAGGTCAGTGCGGCCAGGGGTCCTGTCGAGTCTGCTCCCTTTGTCACTACTGTTGTCTTTTCTTCTTCTGTGATCTGGGGTCTCCTGATTCCCTTCTGTGACTCTTCTCTCTTCAGGTCCTCAGGGACCTCCAGGTTATGGAAAGATGGGTGCAACAGGGCCCATGGGCCAGCAAGGGATTCCTGGCATCCCTGGCCCCCCAGGACCCACGGGCCAGCCAGGCAAGACTGGCCACTGCAACCCCTCAGACTGCTTTGGGGCCATGCCAATGGAGCAGCAGTACCCACCCATGAAAAACATGAAGGGGCCTTTTGGCTGAAGCCACTGCCTGAGCTTAGATGAAGGACTCCATTGGGAATAAACGGCCAGAGGGTACAGGACTGACGGGCTGTGAATGTTTGTGCTGTTATTATTGTTGTTGGTGTTCATTGCTGTTAATATTTTTTTAACAATAAAGAAACAAAATTATCTGTGACCCCACTTCCAGTGGGGTTCTCCTGGTGCTGCACCCACATCTCTCTGTCGTTCTCTTTTCCCCATCTGGTCCCAGGGTTACAGAAGAACATAAACCTCGTGGTCTACAGTCAGCCCATAGGTTGGTGGGATGCTGCTGCATAGGAAGCCCCCTGCCCAGCTCCCCCTCCAGCTGCTTCTGATTCCTCCTTTGGTCCTGAGGGTGCATGTTCTGTCCTGTACTGCACACGTGCCTTGTTAGGAAAGAGGTACTGCTCAGCCTTTCAAGTGAACCCAAAGTAGGTTTAGAGATCCCCCTCCGCACTTCCCACTCATAAAGGCTGCTTGTTGTTTGATTCCCTAAGGAACCCAGTGTTTGGTACCCACCCATCTCTATTGTGTGACCTAAAGTTGAGCCAGTTTGCAGTTTGGGAAATGCTACCCAGTGCTGAGGTATGCTCGCCCACCTGGACACCCCTCCAAGTACACAGGCTCTTCTCGATGCTCCAGTAATTCTGTGATTAGAAAACCTCCATAAACAAGAGGAAAGATGGGCTACAGCCAGCCCTGCCCTGGCAACGGGGGATGCTTCTCTGGGAAATGAGATGGAACCTCCTGCCTGTGCCATGCTGGGCTCTGTCACCAGTGCTCCAGCTGCAGGCGGTGACTTTCTAGACTGCAAAGGTGCCTTTTGTTATTTGAACATTCACGGTGTACATCTCAGCTTGGGCCTCCAGAAGCAGCTGGGTTAGGTCGGTGAGAAGGGGTCTGAGGCAAGTGGTGATCAGATCTAAGCTCATGGTCCACAAAGTCCACAAAGGATTTTCCATCTGCTATATCCTCCATATGTAAAAAGTACAGGCAGGGAAAAAAAAATACAGTGAATGGAACATTATAGGAACATCGTGTCTCGGGCTTCTTCTCCACTTCTCAGATGGTTCATCCTGATGGGATTGCTGCCCTCTGAGGAAGCAACAGAGCACATCCAGGGGACTTTCCAAAGAAAGGCTTTTTAGTGGCTCATCTTTCTGGAGGGTTTATTCCAGTTGGATAAACATCAAAGGGATCATAGAGCAGGCTCAGAAATGTACCCAAAGTCTAGATGTTCATCCAAACTGCCTGAAGCCTTCGAGCTGGCTGTCAATTCTCTGTAGACCTAGCATTTCTAGCACATTTCTGAACATTCTCTCCTCTGCCTGGCACCAGGCTATGGGTAGCTTTTTCAGAACCTTCGCCCTATTTTTTTTTCCTGCCTGAGGCAGGGTTGTACCGCTGGCCAGTAGAATAACAGTCTCCTGAGCCCACCAAGTGCCTCCAATGCTGTTTTTAGATACAGAAGGAGTCGATTCTTTTTTCATCTCTCACCACCAATTCTCAGTTAACCCCGCTTCTAATAGAAAACATTAAAGAGCAAATACATCATCTTTGCATTGAAGTAGCAGCCAGGCTTTGGACAGTGGAGGAGGACAGATGTTCAAGCACTCCCTTTGGGAGGCTGGCTTCCATTCTCGACGCAGCCTGCGAAGCAAACTGATGATAGGCCTCATGATTGGGAGGGATCATGCCTCGTGTTGGCGCAAGTAGAAAGAGAATCAAGGACCAGCTGTGGAATCAAGCAGGTTGGCTCCGAAGACCGAAGGGGAGATTGCCACGAGTGAACATCAATTGGCCCCTTCGAGGGCCCTGGGGAATCGATCCTTACAGAGTAAATGATGTTTCCTTCACTTTTCTTCCTGAGTCAAATCTATGCTCCTCTTTGGGGATGCTATGACAAGCTAGGTTTAACCTTTCATGATTTGAGTGCCTGTCTCCCTGGAGTTTGAAATTGCTGTATTTTCTTGGACCATGAAGAACCAGATGGGAAGCTGAATTTTATAGTCTCTCCTGTGGTCAGCAAAAAAAAAAAAATCTTCACATCTTACTCATCAGTTCAGGAGCTGGGTAAGCTGCGGAGAAAGGAAGAGGATTAAAGCCTTCCACTCCTCAGGTAGCCTTTTTCACACACACACACACACACACACACACACACACACACACACACACACGTCTTCTTCCTTCTCCATTTCTTAGTCTATTTCAGGCTTTCGAGGCAACACAAAGATCTTTCAGACTGATGAACTCTAACTTGATGAGTCCATTGACTCTTCCTGATTTGTGCCAGGAACTGTACTAGGCTCTGGAGATCCTTTGTCAAACTACACCAATATGGACCCAGCCCCCACAGCGACAGTGGGGAGAACCGATCATTAAGCAATTACAATGAGGTGGCAGGTGGCAAGGAGGTGCATCTTGGGGGGGACCTAACTGTCTAGACAGAGAGAAGTTGATCCAGGCAGAGGGAACAGCATGTGCCAAGATCCAGAGATGAACAAGCAGAGTGGGCCGAGTGAGGGGGACACAGGCAGCAGGACTGGGCTGCTGAGAGTTGAGCAGGGAACACAGCAAGGTGCCACTAGCAAGGTTTTTTTTTTTGTTTGTTTGTTTTAATTTTTTTATTTATTTCTGTATGTGTTTGAATGTACTGTCTGCATGCAAATGTGTGCACCCGTGTCGTGCAACGCCGCGGAGGTCAGAAGAGAGTGTCGGATTCCCCTGGAACTGGAGTTCTCCTGGAATTGGAGTTTCAGACGGTTCTTGGCCGTCATGTGGGTGCTGGGGATCGAACCCGGGTCCTCTGCAAGAGCAGTCGGCACTCTTAACTGCTAGGCCATCTCTCCAGCCCCCACTAGCAAGTTTTAAACAAAGGCTTGGCTTAACATGGAGTTTGGCCGGTTGTGGTGGGACACGCCTTTAATCCTAGCACTTGGTAGGCAGAGGCAGGCGGATCTTTGTGAGTTCAAGGCCAGCCTGGTCTACAGAGTGAGTTCTAGGACAGCTGGGGCTACTCTGTCTCGAAAAGACAAAAAAAAAACCCAAAAAACAAAAAATAACAAACATGGAGTTTGCCCATCACGGTGTGAGGAATGGACTAGAAAGTCCTTAATTTGAGCAGCTTGAGGCTGTTGGATATTTATTCTGCAGAGAAAAAAAAATCCCAAATCAGATGCCTTCTGGAATTGAAATCTTCCGTTTCGTCATAAAGGTTTCCTTTCACCACATTTGAACAGAATCTAACTGGATTCTTGTTTCGCATGTGGTCTCTTCACCCCCTATCAGGAAAGCTCTGTTTTCTCTGTCTTGAATAGTTTATAGGAAGAGAATGTACCCATGTACTGTTCCTATGACGCCACAATGGAACGGGAGGGGGCGGAACTTCTGCATGAGCTGTCCTCATTTTTCAGTTGATTCTATGGAGAACCACAAATCCACAAAATACTAAAGGAATCCAAACTTCAAAACTGGGTCTAGTGGGAATCAAGGAGATTCCCTAATAACTTGGGAGGTGTAACCATTCTTTCCCAGAATGCCATGCAGGAGCTTGGTACCCAGCCAGGTGGCTCTGGGAAGATGTGTCTCTAGGAGAGGTAGGATTGCCAGTGGTCAGGCCTTTTAGAACCACACTCTGTCTAACCTCTGATCGGTCAACCACAGGCCTTCCATGAACTCTGGAAACAGGCCTGTGCTCTAAGGGCTGGAATCCAAGTTTTCCCTTCTGGCTATAACTCAAACAGTAACAGGAACGACTCCACCCACCTCTGTCTGCCTCAGGTAGTTGAGGTTTTGGAAGTGAGTCCGTTGTTTTTCAGTTTTTGAAAGATCCCGATCTCTCTTTCATCTAACCCACTCCAAAATAAACACACCTGGGCCCTACTTCGGGTCCTTGGAGACACAGTGCTAGCTGTCAGCATTGGCTATTGTCTGGCAGCTTAAGAGAAGACCTGGACTGTCCTGCTTGCCAAATAGTGTGGACCTCCAACAGAGAGTTCTCACCAGGGCGGTGAGATGGCTCAGCAGGCAGAAATGCTTGCCACCAGGTTTGATGGACCCACACGGTAAGAGAAGAGAACCAACTGCAGCTAGTTGCCCTCTGACCTCCATATGTGTAATGAGGTGTGTATACACACACACACACACACACACACACACACACACACACACACAAATGTGATATAAAAAAAGAGATTCTCCTAGATGGTGGATCCTCAGCATCTATATCAGAGCCTGGCAAGTGGTGGGAACTCAGGCTAATGTGCTTGTGGAATGAATGTGGGCGAGTCACATGACCTTGCTTTGCAGGCCAGGGATCACTAGTTTCTCTGGGTCAATATTCCCCTGCCCGTCAGTCCCATACTTCAGAACTTCTTCCTTTCTGGGCTTTTTCACAATGCAATTCCATTGACAGTTTTGGATGGTGGGGCTATAAAGGTGCAGAAGACACTGCGTCAGGGTGCGACGCTGCTGTTACTAAAAGCACTAGGTCCTCACTTGGGCCTGCTGGCTTGCTGTCTCTGCGTTCATTCTGTACCTCTCCTTTTGCTCCAGGGAGATGGTTCAGCAGATAAGGCTAACTGCTGCCACGGCTGATGACCTGAGTTTTCTCCCTGGGCCCCACACGGTGGAAGGACACAACAGGCTCCCAAAAGATGTCCTCTCCCCTTCATACACGCACACATGCCTATGTACACAGGCACACCACAAAATACAATGTAATTAAGATTCCTGCTCAACTCTGCACGTAGACATGTTAATCATTTAAAGAATGTTCCATAAAACTAGTAATCCTCATCTAAGGCTGATGACACCAAGATAAGAATAGCTAAGATGTTTTCAAGATTCAAAGAGACGTAATGAACAGATTTTCTAGGGAAGGTAAGGAGTTAAGACATTTCGAAAGGAGGAAAGTTCTCAAAGAGGTAGTTTAACAACCATCCAGTGCTAAAATTTCAGCAAGCAATCTTCTAACTGCTTGTTAATACTTAAAAATGAATCAAAAGAGCCAGGCGTGGTGGCACATGTCTTTAAACTTGGGAGGCAGAGGCAAGGGGATCTCTGTGAGTTCAAGGCCAGCCTGGTCTACAGAGTGAGTTCCAGGCAAGCTGGGGCTACAGTAGGGAGACCCTGTCTCAAAAAAGACAAAAAAAAAAGAAAAAGAAAAAGAAAAAGAAACAGAAGAAGGGCTGGAGAGATGGCTCAATGGTTAAGAGCATTGACTGCTCTTGCAGAGGACCCAGCACCCCATATAGTGAGTATAACAACTTTCTGTAATGCCAGTTCTAGGACATTCAGCACCCAGCACCCTCTTCTGGCCTTCCATGGGCATTGCACAATATGGGTGCACTTACATACATGCAAGCAAAACACTCATACATAGAAAATAAAAAATAAATATATTTTTTTGGTCTTTTCGAGACAGGGTCTCCCTGTAGCTCCAGCTGTCCTGGAACTCACTCTGTAGACCAGGCTGGCCTTGAACTCACAAAGATCCACCTGCCTCTGCCTCCCGAGTGCTAGGATTAAAGAAAGGTGTGTGCCACCACCCAGCTAAAATAAATATTTTTTAAAAATGAACAAGAAGACCCCTCAACTGACGAGTGGATAGAGAAAATGTGGTACATGTATACAATGGAGTTCTGTGCAGCAGTAAAAAGAGACAACATCATGAACTTTGCAGGTAAATGGATGGAACTAGAAAATATTATGTTAAGTGAAGTAAGACAGTCCCAGATAAACAAACGGCGAATGGTATCCCTCATCTGTGGATGCTAGCTAGCACCAATAACCTAGTTGTAAATATTTCTTGTTGGGAGTGATGCATATTGGAAAGAACAGCACCACCACCAACAACAAAAAGACCGCATCAAAGAACTGACTGAAATGGTGAATCTGGTGGGGTGGAGGTGTTGGGAGGGGAACACGGGTCTAGATTCGATTTGTAACATAATCTTGTAATATATATATATATATTATTTATTTATTATATATTAATTTTTATATATTTTTTATATATTTATATATAAAAATATATATTTTTAATATATATTATATATATTTTATATATATTATTTTTATATATTTTATATATTATATATTTTTTATATATTTATTGTTTTATATATATTATATATATATAAAACAATAAATTTTAAAAAAGAAATAAAATAAAAATAAAAATGAACAAGAAGAGTACCCTGAAGCTTTAAATTGGCCACAAAACTAAAGGGTAGGGCTGTAGAGTGGGCTCAGCAGTTAAAAGCACTTGCTGCTCTTGCAGAGGACCCAGGTTGGATTATTTTTTTTTAATTTTATTTTTGGGGGCTGGAGAGATGGCCTAGCGGTTAAGAGCACCAACTGCTCTTGCAGGGGACCCGGGTTCTATCCCCAGCATCCACATGGAGGCTAAGAACCATCTTTAACTCCAGTTCCAGGGGAATCTGACGCCCTCTTCTGGCCTCCTCGGCATTGCACGACACGGGTGCACAGACCTACATGCAGACAGTACACTCATACACATAAAAAATAAATTAAATAAAAAAAAAGAAAAAGTCTATATGGGAAAATACATAAGCTAAAAAAAATTATTTTGGGGGGTATTTTGAGACAGGGTCTCCATTTAGTCCCAGCTGGCCTGGAGCTCACTCTATAGACCAGGCTGGCCTTGAACTCACAGAGATCCACCTGCCTCTGCCTCCTGAGTGCTGAGATTAAAGGCATGCACCTTTAAATAAAAAATAAATACTTCTTAAAAAGCTAAAGGGTATGGGTTGGAGAGATAGCCTAGTGGTTAAGAGCACCGACTGCTCTTGCAGAGGACCCGGGTTCGATCCCCAGCACCCACATGGCGGCTAAGAACTGTCTGTAACTCCAATTCCAGGAGAAGTCCAGTTCCAGGGGAATCCGACACCCTCTTAAAAAAATAAAAAAATAAAAAAATAAAAAGCTAAAGGGTAAACTGATGAGTAAATACAGTTAGCTATCCCTTCCTGGCCAAAAGCTAAAAGGTAAAGAGTCATAACTACAGTTAGTTATCACCTATATCGAACACCCATCCTGCATTTAAAAAAATTTTTTTTATGTGTATGATTTATGTGTATGATTTAAAAAATTTTTTTATGTACTGTCTGCATGTAGGTTGGTGCACCCATGTTGTGCAATGCTGTGGAGGTCAGAAGAGGGTGTTGGATTCCCCTGGAACTGGAGTTAAAGATGGTTCTTAGCACCATGTAGGTGCTGGGAATCGAACCCGGGTCCTCTGCAAGAGCAGTTGGCACTCTTAACTGCTGAGCCATCTCTCCAGCCCCCATCCTGCATTTTGGAGCACACAGAACAGACTTGAACTGACTGCGAAGTTAAGAGAATGTGATTTGCTGGGCGTGGTGGCGCATGCCTTTAATCCTAGCACTTGGGAGGCAGAGACAGGTGGATCTTTGTGAGTTCAAGGCTAGCCTGGTCTACAGAGTGAGTTCCAGGTCAGCTGGGGCTAGGGTGGCACCACTCATTGTGGGCTAGGCCCTCCTACATTGCCTGACAAGACAATAAATTCCCCAATTGAGGCTCCCTCAACCCAGGTCTGTCAAGTTGACACTAAAGCTATCTAGCACAGAGAGAATGTGATTATTTCTTCCTCAGTTGTCCAGAAGAGATGGAGCACAGTTTGTGAACTCATAGCATCCTGGGGACACAGTTTTCATATCTCAACAGACAAGCACTCACGGTGAACAGTTCTCTCTCCAGTCTGCCTGCTTTCCACCTTCTTGCGAGGTGTGCTGTCCTCCCTGTGTTCTGCTTTCATTACAACATCCTTCACATTGCTTCCAAGTTCTGATTCTCCATCTGGAAAGATGCTCTAAGGAAGATGTCTCTAACCTAGGCCACCTCATCCAAGGCTGTCTTAGGTTGTGATTAATGTTAACATCATACTTTGGGGATAAGAACTGGAAAGGTGGTGGTTTAATAGTGATGTGTATTGTGTGTCAAGTTGACAAGGGGTCAATTGTGCTGGACCTGGGTTGAGGGAGCTTTGATTGGGGAATTGGCTCCATTGGATTGGCCTGCGGCCACATCTATGGGGTATTGTCTGATTGTCAAGCAGTGTGGGAGGGCCCAGCCCACAATGAGTGGTGCCACCCTGGACAGGTTGTTGTGTACGGTATAAGAAGACAGGCTGGGCATGAGCCAGGGGAGCAAGCCAGTAAACAGCATTCCTCCATGGCCTGTGCTTCAGCTCCTGCCTCCAGGTTCCTGCCCTGAGTTCCTGCCTTGGGCTCCCTGAGTGATGTACCGTGACCCAGGAGATGTGAGCTGAATAAACCCTTTCCTCCCAAGTTGGTGTGAGAGAGAAGAGAGAGGAGAGAGAGAGGTTTGTCTTCCATTGCTGTGACAAAACACTCTGACGACACCAACTTGGGGAGGAAAGGGTTTTATTTAGCTCACATCTCCTGGGTACAGGTCATCATACTTAGGGAGCCCAAGGCAGGAACTCAGGGCAGAAACTGGAGGCAGGAGCTGAAGCACAGGCCATGGAGGAATGCTGTTTACTGGCTTGCTCCCCTGGCTCACGCCCAGCCTGCCTTCTTATACGGTACACAACAACCTGCCCAGGGTGGCACCACTCATTGTGGGCTAGGCCCTCCACATTGCCTGACAGACAATAAATTCCACAATTGAGGCCTCCCTCAACCCAGGTCTGTCAAGTTGACACTAAAGCTATCAGCACAGAGAGAATGTGATTATTTCTTCCTCAGTTGTCCAGAAGAGATGGAGCACAGTTTGTGAACTCATAGCATCCTGGGGACACAGTTTTCATATCTCAACAGACAAGCACTCACGGTGAACAGTTCTCTCTCCAGTCTGCCTGCTTTCCACCTTCTTGCGAGGTGTGCTGTCCTCCCTGTGTTCTGCTTTCATTACAACATCCTTCACATTGCTTCCAAGTTCTGATTCTCCATCTGGAAAGATGCTCTAAGGAAGATGTCTCTAACCTAGGCCACCTCATCCAAGGCTGTCTTAGGTTGTGATTAAATTTAACATCATACTTTGGGGATAAGAACTGGAAAGGTGGTGTTTAATAGTGATTGTTTTGTGTGTCAAGTTGACAAGGGTTCAATTGTGCTGGACCTGGGTTGAGGGAGCTTTGATTGGGGAATGGCTCCATTGGATTGGCCTGCGGCCACATGGGGGTATTGTCTTGATTGTCAAGCAGTGTGGGAGGGCCCAGCCCACAATGAGTGGTGCCAACCCTGGCAGGTTGTTGTGTACGTATAAGAAGACAGGCTGGGCATGAGCAGGGGAGCAAGCCAGTAAACAGCATTCCTCCATGGCCTGTGTCTTAGCTCTGCCTCCAGGTTCTGCCCTGAGTTCCTGCCTTGGGCTCCTAAGTGATGAAACTGTGACCCAGGAGATGTAAGCTGAAATAACCTTTCCTCCCCAGGTTGGTGTTGGTTAGAGTGTTTTTGTCACAGCAATGGAAGCAAAAACTACAACAAGGGCCCCAGGTGATTTTCCATTTCTCTAGTAGTAGACTGCCAACCGACGATGGTTTGTTGTTCTTTTTTCACTGGACGTAATTTCACTGTGTAGTTCAGGTTCGCCTCGAACTCAAGACTTCTCTGCAGTACAATGCTGCAACCCTGTGGTCTGAGCACTTGGAAAAGGGAGTCAGGAGGTACATTCTTTGCTTCATAGCAAATTCAAGGTTAGCCTTGGCTATATGAGATCTTATCTCAAAACAAATAAGCAAACCATCCTCCTGCCTCTGCTTCTACAATTACAGATATCTGCTGCCATAGCTGGCACATTGCTGGTTTTTATAATGTCCTGTTCCAGACCATAGAGAGCAGGGCCTAGAAATCTCTAATCACTGCCCTAAACTTGAAGGAGGGACCCCTGTTGACCTCATTCCATCTTATCTTTCGGACTTGTTCTTCTCAGTGGTGCTTTCTCAGTGGGGATTCCTGGAATTATAGATTAGATTGCTAAACATCTTGTGTTTGAAGTCAAAACTATTCCACTAGCAGCAAAGACTCTGTTACTACAAACTGATAAGGTTCTGTGTAACCAGTCCTGAGATAATCATTACTCAGATGACTTCAACTGGAGAAAGACTGCTTGGATATATGCCTCCTGACACCAGCTTCTGTTAGTTCCTATGTAACCTCAAAGTTCTTGTTAGCTCCTTAAGACAGGACTGGGGCTGCTGGTGGTCCCGTTCCTTCCCAGCATGGCTAGACTGAATACATTTCTTTCCTGCATTCAGCACTTTTCTCTGTTTGGTTTTCTGGAGTGAGGGGTCAGGCATGATCTATTGAGCCTCCCTGCGTCTAGCCAGGCCCCTCTGGCTTAGGACTCCAGTAGCCAATACATAAACCAATTTTTTTTGTCTTTTTGAGACAGGGTCTCTCCTGTTAGCCACGCGTCGGACATCCTTCCTCTCCTTGGACTCAACTCTGTAGACACCAGGCTGGCCTCTTGAAAGCTCGCAGAAGTCCACCTGCTCTGCCCCTCCCCAAGTGCTAGGATTAAAGGCGTGCACCACACTCCCGGCTACATAACCAATTATTAAGCACTGAGTAGTTAAACACTATGAGCTTGGGCTCAAATTCTGGCTTCTTTACGTTTTTTTGAAGTTTTATTTTTATTGTATGTGTATGTTTCATGGCCCTGCTTATGTAAATGGCACCCCTTGGATGCACCTGCATGCAAAGGCCAGAAGGGACATCAGATCCCATTAGGGTTACAGAGGCTGTTAGTCCACCATGTGGATCTGGGAACTGAACCCTGGTCCTCCCATAAAGAGCAGCCAGAGCTCTTACCTCTGAGCCATTTCTCCAGCCTTCTTTTGTTGTTTTGTGTCATTTTTTTTAAAAGTTTTATTATTTTTTATTTTAGTAATATGAGTACTATTGCCTTCATGTGTGTGAGTGCATCCTGAGGAAGGCAGAAGAAGGTGTCGCAGATGCCCTGAAACTGGAGTTACAGAATGGCTGTTAGCAGACATATGGATGCTGAGAATCAAACCAAGTCTTCTGCAAAAGCAGTCGTGCTCTTAACCCCTGAGTTATCTCTCAGCCCCTATTTTTTAATGATTGAGTTTTAATTAGGATTGTTTGGATGAGCTTGGGTAAGGGTTATTAGCTGAAGCAAGGGCAACTTATCAGAGGTTCGCCGCTGGAGAAAACTGACTCCCCCTCGCTCATTCATGATGGAATGTTAACAGGGTCCATCGTGTGCACAAGCACAGCTGTTGTGAGTTCAAGAGTGCAACAGCAAGGCCGCGTCAGAAGAACGGCATTTGCAGCCTGCATAACGTCAGAAGACGGCACTCTGCAGACATGTCACATCAGAAGACGGCACTTCCCAGCCATGTCACGTCAGAAGACGGCACTCCGCAGACATGTCACGTCAGAAGATGGCACTTCCCAGCCATGTCACGTCAGAAGACGGCACTCCGCAGACATGTCACGTCAGAAGACGGCACTCTGCAGACTTGTCACGTCAGAAGACGGCACTCTGCAGATATGTCACGTCAGAAGATGGCACTTCCCAGCCATGCCACGTCAGAAGACAGCACTTCCCAGCCATGCCACGTCAGAAGACGGCACTTCCCAGCCATGCCACGTCAGAAGACGGCACTCTGCAGACATGTCACATCAGAAGACGGCACTCTGCAGATATGTCACGTCAGAAGACGGTACTCTGCAGACATGTCACATCAGAAGATGGCACTTCCCAGCCATGTCACGTCAGAAGACGGCACTCTGCAGACATGTCACGTCAGAAGACGGCACTTCCCAGCCATGTCACGTCAGAAGACGGCACTTCCCAGCCATGCCACGTCAGAAGACGGCACTTCCCAGCCATGTCACGTCAGAAGACGGCACTCTGCAGACATGTCACGTCAGAAGACGGCACTCCGCAGACATGTCACGTCAGAAGATGGCACTCTGCAGACATGTCACGTCAGAAGACGGCACTCTGCAGATATGTCACGTCAGAAGACGGCACTCCGCAGACATGTCACGTCAGAAGACGGCACTCTGCAGACATGTCACGTCAGAAGACGGCACTCTGCAGACATGTCACGTCAGAAGACGGTACTCTGCAGACATGTCACGTCAGAAGACGGCACTTCCCAGCCATGTCACGTCAGAAGACGGCACTCTGCAGACATGTCACGTCAGAAGACGGCACTCTGCAGACTTGTCACGTCAGAAGACGGCACTCTGCAGACTTGTCACGTCAGAAGACGGCACTCTGCAGACTTGTCACGTCAGAAGACGGCACTCTGCAGACTTGTCACGTCAGAAGACGGCACTCTGCAGACTTGTCACGTCAGAAGACGGCACTCTGCAGACTTGTCACGTCAGAAGACGGCACTCTGCAGCATCCTCTCCATCCTTCAGCTCTTACTCTTCCCACCCTATCTGCCTTGATATTGCCTGAGCCTTGGAGGGCCAATACAGATGTCACATTTAAGGCTGAGCACTCAACAGACACTTCATTCTTGAGCAGTTATTAGTCTCTGCATTAATCAATCTCCACTGCAAAAAGGAGCTTCTCTGAGTGAGGCTGAGAGCAGCAACGGTCTGCCGTGGAACCAGATTATCTTGCAGACATCACATTCAATCATGAAGGAGTTCACTTGGTTTGGCTGCTAGCACTCCTAGTACACGGGTGGAGGTGGAGCGGAAAGAGAGGCCAGGATCAGCCTGAAGCCAACACTAATGGCTGTTTTATACGCGATATACCCACTACTCAATGCTGCACATGTTTTTTTGTTTTGTTTTGTTTTGTTTTGTCTTCTCAAGACAGNCAGGTTGTGTTGGTTAGAGTGTTTTGTCACAGCAATGGAAACAAACTACAACAAGGGCCCCAGGTGATTTTCCATTTCTCTAGTAGTAGACTGCCAACCGACGATGGTTTGTTGTTCTTTTTTCACTGGACGTAATTTCACTGTGTAGTTCAGGTTCGCCTCGAACTCAAGACTTCTCTGCAGTACAATGCTGCAACCCTGTGGTCTGAGCACTTGGAAAAGGGAGTCAGGAGGTACATTCTTTGCTTCATAGCAAATTCAGGAGGGCCCAGCCCACAATGAGTGGTGCCACCCTGGACAGGTTGTTGTGTACGGTATAAGAAGACAGGCTGGGCATGAGCCAGGGGAGCAAGCCAGTAAACAGCATTCCTCCATGGCCTGTGCTTCAGCTCCTGCCTCCAGGTTCCTGCCCTGAGTTCCTGCCTTGGGCTCCCTAAGTGATGAACTGTGACCCAGGAGATGTGAAGCTGAATAAACCTTTTCCTCCCCAGGTTGGTGTTGGTTAGAGTGTTTTGTCACAGCAATGGAAGACAAACTACAACAAGGGCCCCAGGTGATTTTCCATTTCTCTAGTAGTAGACTGCCAACCGACGATGGTTTGTTGTTCTTTTTTCACTGGACGTAATTTCACTGTGTAGTTCAGGTTCGCCTCGAACTCAAGACTTCTCTGCAGTACAATGCTGCAACCCTGTGGTCTGAGCACTTGGAAAAGGGAGTCAGGAGGTACATTCTTTGCTTCATAGCAAATTCAAGGTTAGCCTTGGATCTATGAGATCTTATCTCAAAAACAAATAAGCAAACCATCCTCCTGCCTCTGCTTCTACAATTACAGATATCTGCTGCCATAGCTGGCACATTGCTGGTTTTTATAATGTCCTGTTCCAGACCATAGAGAGCAGGGCCTAGAAATCTCTAATCACTGCCCTAAACTTGAAGGAGGGACCCGCTGTTGACCTCATTCCATCTTATCTTTCGGACTTGTTCTTCTCAGTGGTGCTTTCTCAGTGGGGATTCCTGGAATTATAGATTAGATTGCTAAACATCTTGTGTTTGAAGTCAAAACTATTCCACTAGCAGCAAAGACTCTGTTACTACAAACTGATAAGGTTCTGTGTAACCAGTCCTGAGATAATCATTACTCAGATGACTTCAACTGGAGAAAGACTGCTTGGATATATGCCTCCTGACACCAGCTTCTGTTAGTTCCTATGTAACCTCAAAGTTCTTGTTAGCTCCTTAAGACAGGACTGGGGCTGCTGGTGGTCCCGTTCCTTCCCAGCATGGCTAGACTGAATACATTTCTTTCCTGCATTCAGCACTTTTCTCTGTTTGGTTTTCTGGAGTGAGGGGTCAGGCATGATCTATTGAGCATCCCTGCGTCTAGCCAGGCCTCTGGCTTAGGACTCCAGTAGCATACATAACCAATTTTTTTTGTCTTTTTGAGACAGGGTCTCCCTGTAGCCCCAGCTGTCCTGGAACTCACTCTGTAGACCAGGCTGGCCTTGAACTCGCAAAGATCCACCTGCCTCTGCCTCCCAAGTGCTAGGATTAAAGGCGTGCACCACCACTCCCGGCTACATAACCAATTATTAAGCACTGAGTAGTTAAACACTATGAGCTTGGGCTCAAATTCTGGCTTCTTCGTTTTATTTTGAAGTTTTATTTTTATGTGTATGTGTATGTTTATGGCCTGCTTATATGTAAATGCACCCTTGGATGCAATGCATGCAAAGGCCAGAAGAGGACATCAGATCCCATTAGGGTTACAGATGGCTGTTAGTCACCATGTGGATACTGGGAACTGAACCCTGGTCCTCCATAAAAGCAGCCAGCGCTCTTAACCTCTGAGCCATTTCTCCAGCCCCTTTTCTTTTGTTGTTGTCGTCATTGTTTTTAAATTTTATTATTTTTTATTTTATGTATATGAGTACATTGCCTTCATGTGTGTGAGTGCATCCTGAGGAAGGCAGAAGAAGGTGTCAGATCCCCTGAAACTGGAGTTACAGATGGCTGTTAGCCACCATGTGGGTCCTCTGGGTCTTAAGCAAGAGCAGTCAGTGCTCTTAACCCCTGAGTTATCTCTCCAGCCCCCTATTTTTTAATGACTGAGTTTAATTAGGATTGTTTGGATGAGCTTGGGTAAGGGTTATTAGCTGAAGCAAGGGCAACTTATCAGAGGTTCGCCGCTGGAGAAAACTGACTCCCCCTCGCTCATTCATGATGGAATGTTAACAGGGTCCATCGTGTGCACAAAGCCACAGCTGTTGTGAGTTCAAGAGTGCAACAGCCACACCGCGTCAGAAGACGGCACTTTGCAGCCATGCCACGTCAGAAAACGGCACTCTGCAGACATGTCACATCAGAAGACGGCACTTCCCAGCCATGTCACATCAGAAGACGGCACTCCGCAGACATGTCACGTCAGAAGATGGCACTTCCCAGCCATGTCACGTCAGAAGACGGCACTCCGCAGACATATCACGTCAGAAGACGGCACTCCGCAGACATGTCACGTCAGAAGACGGCACTTCCCAGCCATGTCACGTCAGAAGACGGCACTTCCCAGCCATGCCACGTCAGAAGACAGCACTTCCCAGCCATGCCACGTCAGAAGACGGCACTCTGCAGACATGTCACGTCAGAAGACGGCACTCTGCAGATATGTCACGTCAGAAGACGGTACTCTGCAGACATGTCACATCAGAAGATGGCACTTCCCAGCCATGTCACGTCAGAAGACGGCACTCCGCAGACATGTCACGTCAGAAGACGGCACTTCCCAGCCATGCCACGTCAGAAGACGGCACTTCCCAGCCATGCCACGTCAGAAGACGGCACTTCCCAGCCATGTCACGTCAGAAGACGGCACTCTGCAGACATGTCACGTCAGAAGACGGCACTCCGCAGACATGTCACGTCAGAAGATGGCACTCTGCAGACATGTCACGTCAGAAGACGGCACTCTGCAGATATGTCACGTCAGAAGACGGCACTCCGCAGACATGTCACGTCAGAAGACGGCACTCTGCAGACATGTCACGTCAGAAGACGGCACTCTGCAGACATGTCACGTCAGAAGACGGTACTCTGCAGACATGTCACGTCAGAAGACGGCACTTCCCAGCCATGTCACGTCAGAAGACGGCACTCTGCAGACATGTCACGTCAGAAGACGGCACTCTGCAGACTTGTCACGTCAGAAGACGGCACTCTGCAGACTTGTCACGTCAGAAGACGGCACTCTGCAGACTTGTCACGTCAGAAGACGGCACTCTGCAGACTTGTCACGTCAGAAGACGGCACTCTGCAGACTTGTCACGTCAGAAGACGGCACTCTGCAGACTTGTCACGTCAGAAGACGGCACTCTGCAGCATCCTCTCCATCCTTCAGCTCTTACTCTTCCCACCCTATCTGCCTTGATATTGCCTGAGCCTTGGAGGGCCAATACAGATGTCACATTTAAGGCTGAGCACTCAACAGACACTTCATTCTTGAGCAGTTATTAGTCTCTGCATTAATCAATCTCCACTGCAAAAAGGAGCTTCTCTGAGTGAGGCTGAGAGCAGCAACGGTCTGCCGTGGAACCAGATTATCTTGCAGACATCACATTCAATCATGAAGGAGTTCACTTGGTTTGGCTGCTAGCACTCCTAGTACACGGGTGGAGGTGGAGCGGAAAGAGAGGCCAGGATCAGCCTGAAGCCAACACTAATGGCTGTTTTATACGCGATATACCCACTACTCAATGCTGCACATGTTTTTTTGTTTTGTTTTGTTTTGTTTTGTCTTCTCAAGACAGNTTTTTTTTTTTTTTTTGGTCTTTTTGAGACAGAGTCTCCTTGTAGCCCCAGCTATCCTGGAACTCCCTATGGAGACCAGGCTGGCTTTGAACTCACAGAGATCCACCTGGCTCTGCCTCCTAAGTGCTGGAATTAAAGACATGCACCACAGTGTCCATTGTTTTTTAAAGAGAGAACCTTGCTATGTAGCCTTGAATTAGTGATCCTCCTGCCTCAGCTCCCCACACGATGAGACTGCAATCTTGCCTCACCACGTCCCAGATCGCTATTGCATTTTCTCATGATAGGAAGGTCATTTAGCTCTGTGAGCCCTCAGCATGTCTACAAGTAGCTAACTATTTATCTCAAAAGACTGTGCTGAGGGCCTGGAGAGATGGCCTAGTGGTTAAGAGTGCTGACTGCTCTTGCAGAGGACCAGGGTTTGATCCGCAGCACCCACATGGTGGCTGAGAACCGTCTTTAACTCCAGTTCCAGGGGAATCTGACCCCCTCTTCTGACCTCCATGGCATTGCACGACATGGGTGCATAGACCTACAACAGTACATTCATACACATACAAAACTAAATAAAAATAAATAAATAAATAAAGACTGTGCTGAAGGCTGGGTGTGGTGATGCACGCCTTTAATCCCAGCACTCAGGAGGCAGAGGCAGGTGAATCTTTGTGAGTTCAAGGCCAGCTGGGACTAAAGGGAGACCCTGTCTCAAAAATACCAATAAAAATAAAAATAAATTTAAAAAAAAAGACTGTGCTGAAAACTGAACAGTATGCATAATGTCTCCTAACTAGTAGGTACTCAAAGCATACTGATGATAACCACCATGAATTCTTTGGGTTGATGTCACGTTCTGTTCTAGGTGATCGGCTAGAGCAGGGTGCTAGAGCAGGGTGATCCTGCAGTATACATACCCAGCTGATGATGTGCTTGTAGACAGGGGACAATTCAATTGTGGTAAGCATTATGAAAAGATATCGTGGTATATCGCATGACTGGAATGTGCTTGGAAGGCAGTGTGTTTTATATGAGGTGTCAAGGAATGCCACCCACTTAGGAGGGGATATTTCAAGTGAAAACTGGATGACAAGATGGAGCCACATGTAAGTCAAGGGGAGAATGTTCTAGACAAAGAGCCAATGCAAAGATCTGGGGGTGAGACAAGCTCAGTTAGTTTCAGGCTGATGACAAGACCAGCATGGCTGGAGTGAACTGAGGAAGGCAGGGATGATAGCAGTGCTGCTGGTGACACAGGCTGGGTCTATGTCATGTGGAAGCATGAAGGTCATAAGGGTGAGCTTAAATTTCATTATAAGAATGATGGGGGGGGGCTGGAGAGATGGCCTAGTGGTTAAGAGCTCCAACTGCTCTTGCAGAGGACACGGATTCAATCCCCAGCACCCGCATGGTGGCTGAGAACCATCTTTAACTCCAGTTCCAGGGGAATCCGACGCCCTCTTCTGACCTCTGCGGCATTTCATGACATGGGTGCACAAACCTACAAGGAGACAGTACATTCATACACATAAAAATACATAAATAAAATTTAAAAGAATGACAGGAAGCTGGGTGTGGTGGCACACACCTTTTAATCCTAGCACTCGGGAGGCAGAGGCAGGCGGATCTTTGTGAGTTCAAGGACAGCCTGGTCTACAGAGTGAGTTCCAGGACAGCTGGGGCTACAGGGAGACCCTGTCTTGAAAAGACAA
>VZQC01014771.1:275694-289812 GCA_009823505.1 Rhizomys pruinosus | reverse complement strand
AAAAAAAAAAAAAAAAAAAGCGTAATCTCTTCCTTCTTCAGATCCTTTCTCTAAACATGCAATTTTTTTGGAGACAGGGTCTCCCTGTATCCCCAGCTGGCCTGGAACTCGCTATGTAGACCAGGGTGGCCTTCGACTCATCAAAATCAGCCTGCCTCTGCCTCCCGAGGGTTGGGATTAAAGGCAGGAACCACCATGCCTGGCTTTTTGTTGTTGTTGTTGTTGTTGTTGTTGTTGTATTTTGAGACAGGGTCTCCCTGTAGCCCCAGCTGGCCTGGAACTTACTATATAGACCAGGCTGGCCTTGAACTCACAGAGATCCACCTGCCTCTGCATCCTGAGTGCTGGGATTAAAGGCACATATTGTATCTCTTTACTTTTTCTCTAAAGCTTTCTTCTCCCTGCCATATGGCTGCCAGCCGGCCAAGTGTCTGACCTTGAGCAGACGTGGCCTCGTGGCTTTCATTCCTTCTCCTCTCCATTCTCCTCCTCAAGCTGCTGAGATCCCCAGCTTGTTTGCCCTGGGAATTTTTCTTTAAATTCTACTAAAATTGTCCTAAAACTTCTGTTTGGGGCCATTCTTAAATTCTTTTATGAATGAGACTAAAAACCCCCTAGGGGACACTCTTTCTCCCCATTTCCTTTGGAGCACCAGGATGAAAACTGGTCATTCTTATGGTGGGGTGTGTGTCTGTGTGTCTTTGCTATTGTGGGTCTCCCTGTAGCCCAAGCTGGCCTGGACCTATGTAGATGTGCTGGACATCTTTAGTTGTCAACTTGACACACCTAGGTAGAGGGAATCTCAGCTGAGGAATTGTGAAGAGTTGCCTCCATTGGATTGGCCCGTGGCCTTGTCTCTGGGGGATTTTATTGAGTGATATCTGAGGGATAGGCCCCACTGTGGGTGGTGCCACCCCTGGGCAGGTGGTCCTGTTCTGAGCACAGAACAGAGGAGCAAGCCAGTAAACAGAATTCTTCCATGGTCTATGCTCCAGGTTCCAGCCTTGGCTTCCCTTGATGATGGACTGTGCTGTAAGTCAAATAAATCCTTTCTGCCCCAAGTTGGCTTTGGTCAGTGTTTTTTTTTTTTTAATTTTATTTATTTTTTTTGTATGTGTATGAGTGTACTGTCTGCATGGAGGTCTGTGCACCCGTGTCGTGCAATGCCGTGGAGGTCAGAAGAGGGTCTCAAATTCCCCTGGAACTGGAGTTCTCCTGGAATTAGAGTTACAGACTGTTCTTAGCTGCCATGTGGGTGCTGGGGATCAAACCCGGATCCTCTGCAAGAGCAGTCAGTGCTCTTAACCGCTAGGTTATCTCTCCAGCCCCTTTGGTCAGTGTTTTTATCAGAGCAAATACAAAGCTAACTAAGACAGAAAGACCAATATGGCTTCGATCTCACAGAGATCTGCCTGCCTCTGCCTCCCTAGTGCTGGGATCAGGCATATACTGCCACACCCAGTAGTATTCAGTGTCTGGAAAGTGTCTGGCTAGATGGTTAGATGGGCCTGGCTGGAATAACAACTCAGAACCCTAATTTTTTTCATTTGTTTATTGAAAAAGTATAGTGTTGCCACTGTAGACACTGGGTTAGAATAAGTAAAATTCCTGTCCACACGACAAGAATCAAATAACTAGTCAAATAAGCTTGTAAACTAGTGTAGACTCTAAACTGAAAAATACACACATGTTGAAGTCACTTAGTAGCTGGGATTGACCTTTTTTTTTTTGAGACAGGGTCTCCCTGTAGCCCCAGCTGGCCTGGAACTTACTATATAGACCAGGCTAGCCTTGAACTCACAGAGATCCACCTGCCTATGCCTCCCGAGTGCTAGGATTAAAGGCCTATGCTATCACACTGCGGATTTGACCTTCTAAGAGGACAAGACTTCCTTGTTGAGACTTAGGCATCCACTGACCCTCGTCCTAGGCTGTACTTTATTGTGAACGCACTGTAAAGTAGGGCAAGTAAATTACACCTTTCTAGACCTTAGTTTGCCATTAATTTCTTTAAAAGTATGTGTATGGCCGGACGTGGTGGCACACGCCTTTAATCCTAGCACTTGGGAGGCAGAGGCAGGTGGATCTTTGTGAGTTCAAGGCCAGCCTGGTCTACAGAGTGAGTTCCAGGATTAGCTGGGGCTACAGGGAGACTCTGTCTCGAAAAGACACACACAAAAAAGTATGTGTATGGGTGCTTTGCCTGCATGCATATTAAGTACATCCGGGTCGTGCAATGTCCGCGGAGACCAGAGGAGGGAGTCGGATCCCCTGGAGTTGGAGTTAGGGACTGTCAGCCATCATGTAGGTGCTGGGAACTGAACCCGGTCCTCTTTGAGAGCTGCCAGTGCTCTTAATCACTGCGCCATCTCTCCAGCCCCCGTTTGTCATCTATGAGGAAAGAAAGACCAAGTCATTTTCTTCCTCCTCTCACTGTTTGATGTTTTCTCTCTCCAAAGACCACAGACCTGCACAGCAGCTAAGCTTACTAACTGGCACCTGCCCTGTGTTCCTGGATCCTTCCCAAGCTGCACAAGCTGGTTTCCAGTAGTCATGGCAACCGCCTGGGCGGAAACTTGGACCGATGACAGCAACTGACGCAATTAACATGCGTCCCATTTGCCAGGTTCTACTATGGCCACCGCAGGAACAAGCGAGAGAGTCTTCTCATTAAATCTCCTGGCCTGACCAACCTTGAGGCCTACTCCAGATCAAGAAAGGGGCACACAAACGCGACAGGGCGGCCACCAATACTTCCGGACACCTCCAGATCCTCCGGGCCATGGCGAAGGCATCCGCCCACTGCACTAAGCGTCACTTCCGTTGGCCGGCTGCACACATGATTGACAGCCTGTCTCTCAAATCAGAAATGAACTCGCCCTCTAGGGCCAGCCAGAGGCGGCTCTGGGAGCAGGAAGCCAGGTCTTCAGTCGCCGCTGGCCGTCAGAGTCGCCATGGCCAGCTATCCGTACTGGCAGGTGAGTAGAGAGGGGTGCGAGGATCCAGCCTGGCCCAGGCTCCCTTCCATCCCCGGCTCTCCTTCTTCCCTCTTTTTCCGCGACCTTTCCACGCCGAATTTCACTTCAGTGATCCCTCGCGGCAGGGAGAAGCAAAGGGCTTCTTGGTCGCACTCGTCTTACGTCACCCAGAGAGACTCTCCAGAGAGGTCCTGTCATGCCCCCTCTGGCATCATGGAGGCGCAGCTTTGGGGGCTTTGGACCCCACAGATCCAGGCTGGGACAAGCCACGTTGGGGGCGGGGTCCTAGGTGCTGACCGGGCGTTTAGAGCTCTGGTTTGGTTTGGGGCGTGGGATAAAAACACAGGTTTCCTGACTCACCCCACACGTAGTGCGCCCGAATAATCCAGAGAAGCTGCAGAAGTGACCTGGGGTGAGACCACCACTCCCAGCCATACAGTGCATCTTGGTTATATTTAACCCCCTTCCCTATGTGCACCCCCGCCCAAGAACCCGCTCTCCAGATTTCATGCATTTTGTCATATGTGCTAAGGGCCATCAGTCAAGTTTGTGTGCCCAGATGTCCCTTGGTGTGAGTTCATGCACTGGAGCCTGTTCAGCTTGTCTAGTGTCACTCCCTTGAAGAAGAGAACTCTCCTCCCTCACCCATCAGTGATCAGCTGCCAATAGTTCCTCACCAAAGTTGTGGCCTCCTGCCCATCTCCTTAGGCTGCATTAAGTAGTTTTGAACCCTTGAATAAGGTTCTTGTCTTTCTGAGCCAGTTTCTTTTTTTTTTTTTTTTTCTTTTGAGACAGGCTTTTTAGTCCCAGCTGGCCTGGAGTTCACTCTGTAGACCAGGCTGGCCTTGAACTCTCAGAGATCCGCCTGCCTCTGCCTCCCGAGTGCTGGGATTAAAGGCGCACCCCTGGCCAGTTTCCTTTTCTAAAATAGGATCAAGTAATAGGGTCTACCTCAGAGCTGTTATGAAGAATGGTAGGATTCTTGTAGAGCATTTGATAACATTGCTTTTTAGATTTTTTTTTAGTCAGTGTCTCCCTGTAGCCCCAGCTGACCTGGAACTCACTGTGTAGACCAGGCTGGCCTCTTACCTCACAGACTTCTGCCTGCCTCTGCCTCTGCCTCCTGAGTGGTGGGATTAAAGGCCTGTGCTTTATTCCTGGCTCAGTAACCTACATTGTAATAAACTCTGGATATGATTTGTACTTATTCTAGAAGCAGTAACAAAGGAAGAACTAGGTTAGAATCCCACCCCTGTCTCTTGCTAGTTATATTGTCCCTGGACAGACCACCGAAGGGCTCTGACCTTTGGTTTCCTCACTGGTGAAAGGGAAAATCAATACCCCTGAAAGGATGGAGTGCAGAAAAGCGTATGGGAGCTTGGCACGTTGCTAGTACACAGTGGTACCAGTATGTGGTGGTAATGCTGCTGTTGTTGTGGTCACTAACCGTGCTGCTGGGCAAATCACGGAAAAGGAGCACTGCCAGAAGATATCTGGAGTAGAAGGGGCCCCTTTGTCTCTGCCTTACTGCGTTCTGCCTCCTCATCCCACGTGTTCTAAGGACCGAAAACTGGTTGTTTAAAATCATCCAAAGGCTTGGACAGTACTGCCTTTCCTGCACCCACTGCATTAGCAGTAGAGGATTCTAGTCCTGTAATTTTCCACTGCTTTCGGCCTGGGGTACTCAAGCATAGCCTGGATCTTAGTGTAGTATAAACATCAAATACCTTTCAGTTCAGTAGGGGAACTTGTTTGATGAATTTCAATGCTTAAGAAATTGGCTGGGCCTGGAGAGATGGCCTACCAGTTAAGAGCATAAGAGCACCGACTGCTCTTGCAGAGGACTCAGGTTCGATCCCCAGCACCCACATGGTGGCTGAGAACTGTCTTTAACTCCAGTTCCTTGCCGGGCTTGGTGGCGCATGCCTTTAATCCTAGCCCTTGGGAGACAGAGGCAGGTGGATCTTTGTGAGTTCAAGGCCAGCCTGGTCTACAGAGCGAGTGAGTTCCAGGACAGCTGGGGCTACAGGGAGACCCTGTCTCAAAAAAGACAAAAAAAACAAAACAAACAACAAAAAAAAAACTCCAGTTCCAGGGGAATCCGACACCCTTTTCTGACCTCCACGGCATTACATGACATGGGTACACAAACCTACGTGCAGACAGTGCATTCATACACATAAAATAAAATAAATTAAAAAAAAAAAAAGAAATTGGCCCTTGAAATCAGAGAGATTGATTTTCAGATCTCTGTTACTTGCTTACAGAAGTTTGTTGCAAGCTGGGCGTGGTGGTGCACACCTTTAATCCTAGCACTTGGGAGGCAGAGGCAGGCGGATCTTTGTGAGTTCAAGGCCAGCCTGGTCTACAGAGTG
The DNA here is from genome assembly GCA_009823505.1 of Rhizomys pruinosus. Lineage (NCBI taxonomy): Eukaryota > Metazoa > Chordata > Mammalia > Rodentia > Spalacidae > Rhizomys > Rhizomys pruinosus. The sequence continues at coordinate 284,459 of VZQC01014771.1, read as the reverse complement.
AGTTCCAGGACAGCTGGGGCTACAGGGAGACCCTGTCTTGAAAAGTCCAAAAAAATAAAATAAAATAAAATAAAATAAAATAAAATAAAAAATAAGTTTGTTGCAAAAGTCTGAAGCTCAATTTCCACTTCTTTAGAATGGGGTCATAATGCTGCCTACTTCAGTTACTTTGAAGATTAAATGAGACATTCCACATCTAGTGTTCCGTTTGGTGTCTAATAAGTAGTAAGTACTCCAGGTGGAAGATGAATGCAGAGATGTAGATTGTAGAATCAGGATGTTCAGGATTAAGTAGGAGTAGGATGGTGCAGGAAGTGTAGGGGACGGGACAAATCTCCAGGAGAGGCAATAATTTCACAAAGACCAGGAAGCAAGCAAGACAATCCAGTATTTTGGAGTAATTTAAAAATTGGTCTGGTTTTAGCCGAGCATGGTGGTGCATGCCTTTAATCCTAGCACTTGGGAGGCAGAGGCAGGTGGATCTTTGTGAGTTCAAGACCAGCCTGGTCTACAGAATGAGTTCCAGGACATCTGGGCTACATGGAGACCCTGTCTAAAAAAAAAAAAAAAAATTGGTCTGGTTTTAATGATGATGGGAAAGAGGATAAGAAAATGAGACCGGGCTGGAGAGATGGCCTAGTGGTTAAGAGCGCCGACCACTCTTGCAGAGGACCCTGGGTTCGATCCCCAGCACCCACATGGTGGCTGAGAACCGTGTTTAACTCCAGTTCCAGGGGAATCTGACACCCTCTTCTGACCTCCGTGGCATTGCATGACAGGGGTGCACCAACCTACATGCAGACAGTACATTCATACACAGACAAGAATAAATAAAAATTAAAAAAGAAAAAGAAAATGAGACCAGAAATGTTAGCAAGGGCCAGATCTCAAAGGGTTGTGTTTCTTGTTTGGAGGGAGGGATTTCCTCCTAGGAAATTTCTCCCTAGAGGAAGAGCGCTGGCGAAGGGTTTTGTTTCATTCGTCCTTCAGTGCTCTTAATGTGGGACCCTGAGAGAATGGATTGAAATAAGGAGGCCAGTTTCAAAGCTTTTGAAATACTGTAGACCAAGGAGAACAATGAACTGATGAAGACTGGTCTGAGAAGCACTGGGAGGACAGAGTTGGGGAAACGTGTAATCGAGGGGACAGGAAGGAAGGAAAAGGAAGTACCTAAGGCTTTGGATTCCCATGACTGGGCGGCGGAACTAGGAGATTGGAACACAGAGATGCATAACGTTGGAGTGTCAGCTCAGTGGTAGTAATTGAAGTCTTGGGACAGTCTGGCTCACTGTTCATTGGTTGCATGTTTCTATCTTTTAAATACTTTAGGAGACTCCGCTGGTGAATGCTCAAACCATTCCTTTTGTCTCTTGTGATTGTTTAACCCCTTAGCTTAGGTTCCTGTCTCTTCTCCCAGGCACTCGATGGATTTGGGCAATGGGACCTTTGCAGTGTAGTCTCCTCCCTTCCTCATCTGGAATCAGTGTGGACCAGTGTTTGGTACCTGTGAGCCTCACAGGGTTCCTGTAGAGGAATGATCCTTTGGAGCTGAAAGAAAATGCAGGAATTTCTGGGCTGGAGAGATGGTCTAGTGGTTGGGAGCGCCGACCACTCTTGCAGAGGACCCGGGTTCAATCCCCAGCGCCCACATGGCAGCTGAGAACCATCTGAAACTCCAATTCCAGGAGAACTCCAGTTCCAGGGGAATCTGACACCCTCTTCTGACCTCCGCGGCATTGCACGACATGGGTGCACAGACCTGCATGCAGATAATACATTCATACACATACAGAAATAAATAAAATAAAATTTAAAAAATTAAAGAAAAAGAAAATGCAGGAATTTCTGAGTGGGGGGGCAGTGGAGTGGGGGGTGGGGGAGTTACACTCTCCATCAATTGTAGGAGTTCAAGTAGAGATTCCAGGTGACACTGCAGAGACTCTTTTTTTTTTTTTTTTAATCAAATCTAGACCTGTGTCCCCACCCCACCAGAGCTCATGCATTCTGCCAAACATGCTTTTCATCTCTTTCTCAGTCTTTCTCAATATTCTCCATGTGGAAGTTGACTGTTTTGAGCAGAAGTTCACTGCTTCAGTCAGTTCTTCAATGCAGTCCTTTCTGTTGTTGTTGTTGTTTCCAATATGCATTACTCCCAACTGCTTTGGACAAAAGCTCAAGGGGCCGTGCACAAGAAATACTTACAACTACGTAATTGGCACTAGCATCCACAGATGAGGGATACCATTCATTGTTTGTATTTCTGGCACTGTGTTACTTCACTCAGCGTGATGTCCTCTAGCTCCAGCCATTTTCCTGCAAAGCTCATGATGTCATCTTTCTTTACTGCTGCATAGAACTCCATTGTGTAGATGTACCACATTGTCTCTATCCACTCATCAGTTGAGGGGCATCTGGGTTGGTTCCATCTCCTTGCTATTGTGAAGAGAGCCGAAATAAACATGGCCGTGCATGTATCTCTGTGGTGGGGTGAGTCTTGAGGGTACATGCCTAGGAGTGGTATGGCTGGGTCGGGGGTGAGTTCATTCCAAGTCTTCCAAGGGTTCTCCACACTGCTTTCCATAGTGGCTGCACAAGTTTACATTCCCACCAGCAGTGTAGGAATGTAAACTTTCCCACAACCTCTCCAGCACTTGGTATCATTTGTTTTCTTGATCCTAGCCAGTCTTATTGGACAGTAAGATGATATCTTAAAGTGGTTTTGATTTGTATTTCCTTAATGATTAATGACGTTGAACACTTCTTAAGGTGTTTCTCAGCCATCTCTAATTCCTCACTTGTGAAGTCTCTGTTCAGCTCTTTGCTCCATCTATTGAGTGGGTCATTTGTTTTCTTTCTTCTTTGTTTTTTGAGTAGTTTATATATTCTGGAAATCAATGCTTTGTCAGATGTTTCTGCAGTGAAGGTTTCCTCCCACTCTGTGGGATTTCTCTTCACTTCCTTGATTGTTTCTTTTGATGTACAGAAGCTTTTGAGTTTAATGAGGTCCCATTTGTCAATTGTCGACCTTAATTCTTGCACAGCTGCTGTCTGATTTAGGAAGTCTTTTCCTACGCCTATGTCTCGTAGTCTGCTGCCAGCTTTTTCTTCTATTGCCTTCAGAGTTTGGGGTTTCACATTGAGGTCTTTGATCCATCTGGAGTTGACTTTTGTACAGGGCGAGAGGTAGGGGTTTAATTTCATTCTTCTACAAGTGGTGATCCAGTTTTGCCAACATCACTTGCTGAAGATGCTGTCTTTTCTCCATTGTGTCTTGTTGGCCCCCTTGTCAAATATAAGATGGCTGAAATTGTATGTGCTCAAGTTTGGATCTTCTGTTTTGTTCCATTGGCCAACAGGTCTGTTTTTGTGCCAGTACCAGGCTGTTTTTATGACTATAGCCCTGTAGTATAGTTTGAAGTCTGGTATAGAGATCCCCCCTGTGTTGCTCTTTTCACTCAGGGTTGTTTTGGCTATTCGGGGTCTTTTGTTTTTCTAAATGAATTTAAGGACTTTTTTTTCCAAGCCTGTGAAGAAACTCTTGGGGATTTTGATTGGGATTGCGTTAAATCTATACAAGAGTTTCGGTAGAGGAGACTCTTGTTATTAATCTCAAGTCTGCGTGAGTGGCATTGGGGAATTGGAATGACTTTTCCAGGAATGCCTCATGTTACAAATGGGAATTTTGCCTAAATTTATAACAAGTTAGCCATGTTTTGAGATTATTTAACACTGTGTATTCAGTTTGCCTTCCACTGTGTAGTCAGCTTGTTGAAATCTAGGCAGTGTTTAGGAGTGTGAACAGTCTTTCCAGGCCTTGGGCTCCTCTTGTAGTCCACTTTTATGAGCTAAGCTAAACACACAGCCTCAATCTTAGATTATGCTTCCCCCATCCCAACCCCCTGACCCAGGCAATGTATGTGCTGTGGTAACAGCGCTGAAAGCAGCAGCCTTGGAAGCAGTTTGGAAACAACAGTTGACCACAGTAAATGTTGTAAACAACATGTGGGCTTGGGTTGGCAACATGTGTTTGTGGGCTTTTTTTTTGTTTTTTTTTTTTCTGTTCTGGGTCAGTAGGGGTCAGAAAAGACATTCTTCCCTGATAAAAAGTCAAGATTGCTGGGCATTGTGGCACATGCCTGTAATCCCAGCACTCAGGAGGCAGAAGCAGGCGGATCTCTATGAATTCCAGGCCAGCCTGGTCTACATAGTGAGTTCCAAGTTAGCTGGGGCTACAGAGAGACCCTGTCTCAAAAAGACAAAAAAAAAAGTCAAGATTCAGCTGGGTGTGGTGGAGCACACCTTTAATCCTAGCACTCTGGAGGCAGAGGCAGGCGGATCTCTGTGAGTTCAAGTCCAGCCTGGTCTATATAGCGAGTTACAGGCCAGCTGGGGCTACAGGGAGATCCTGTCTCAAAAGACACCAAAAAATTTTTTTCTTTTTCTTATTTTTGGTCTTTGAGACAGGGTCTCCCTGTAGCCCCAGCTGGCCTGGAACTTGCCATGTAGACCAGGCTTGGCCTTGAACTCACAGAGATCTGCCTCTGCCTCCCAAGTGCTGGGACTAAAATTGTACACCACCACACCTGGCTAAAAATTCAAGATTCTTTGGGGCTGGAGAGATGGCTCAGCGGTTAAGAGCACCGACTGCTCTTGCAGAGGACCCAGGTTCGATTCCCAGCACCCACATGGCGGCTAAGAACCGTCTTTAACTCCAGTTCCAGGGGAATCCGATGCCCTCTTCTGACCTCCTCGACATTGCACAACACGGGTGCACCAACCTACATGCAGACAGTACACTCATACACATAAAAAAAAAAAACAAAATAAAAATTAATTAATTAATTAAAAAACCTCTCAAGATTCTTTAAGACAAAATTCCTTATTCCTTTCCCATATCATGCTTGAGGTTCAATAAATACAGTACATCCTTTCTTCAAGGGAAAGTTCTGAGACAAATCTTAGTTTAAACATGTAAAAGCCTGGTGTGGTGGCACACACCTTTAATCCTAGCACTCGGGAGGCAGAGGCAGGTGGATCTCTGTCAGTTCAAGGCCAGCCTGGTCTACAGAGTGAGCTCCAGGCCAGCTGGGGCTATTGGGAGACCCTGTCTCAAACAAACAAACAAACAAACAAAAAAATCTAAAGAAATGTTTAGGTGCAAGTAGATAAGTGCACCATGTGTGTGCAGTGCCCTACAGAGGCCACATGGGGGTGTTAGATCTAGACAGTTGTTAGCCTCCATGTGGGTGTTTGGAATCGAACCTGGGTCCTCTGGAAGAACAGCAAGTATTCTTAACCATTGAGTGATCTCTCCAGCCCCTTAAAGTCATTTTTCTACAGGAATAATAAATGTTATAGCAAATAAATATGAAATACTTTCTGATTGGTAAGCTCTTATAAAAATGGTTCTCACCAGGGGTTGGAAAGATGGCTCACTTGTTAAGAGCCCTGGCTGTTCTTGCATAGGACCTGGGTTCAGTTCCTAGCACCCACCTGGCGGCCAACAACTGTCTATAACTCCAGTTCCAGGGGATCCAACACCCTCTTCTAAAGTTACTGCTCATAACCAAAGGTAACACCCTCTATGAATGTTACTCTTATGATCAATTAATCTGACAAGGGAAATTTTAAAACAGTGGCTTGATAACTTGTTGACCCTCAAATGATTAGGTAACAAAGCAGGCCACTACAGGGTGTGGAATAAAGTCCCTGATCTTGATACCCTCTCAGGGTCCTTTTCCACTAACAAGCAAAGACCTGTAGAGCCCTTTATATACAGCCATAGAATGACAAGTAGATGCAGGGCATGGTGGCGCACGCCTTTAATCCCAGCACTCCTGAGGCAGAGGCAAGCAGATCTCTGAGTTTAAGGCCAGCCTGGTCTACAGAACAAGTTCCAGGCCAGCCAGGACTAAAAGGGAGACCCTCTCTCAAAAAGACCAGAGAGAGAGAGAGAGAAGACAAATAGACAATAGGCTGCTGACACTGTCTCTCTTTGATTGCTTTATGAGAATGTAAATTGTTACTGTAAGAGATTTTTCATTCCGTAGTTGCTACTCCTTTCCACACTATTGCTGATAGGATTTTTTTTTTTTTAAGCCAAAATGTTTGCACTCAAGAACATAAAGCCCAAATTCTGGCAGCAGCCCTGAGGCCTCCTACGTGTTTCAGATGGGGAAAAAGCCATCAGTGTAAGCAGAAAGATACTAATAAATCTCATTCTAATAAACTCCCTTCTAAAATGTGTTCCCAGTGTGGAAAGGGCCAGTCATTATCCATCTAAATTTGATAAGGGAATCCAGTGTCAGGAAACAGGGAAATGAACAGCAAGGACAGCGCACAGCACAAACCAGCCCTCTATCCCAGCTTCAGCTCCAACAGCCGCACACCCAACCCAGCTCCGCAGCCCTAAGACAGCAGAAGACTTATTAGTACTAAAAGTAATACAAGATTAGATTTATCTGTAGTCAAAGGTACAAAATTAGAGTTTAATAGGAGAAATAAAAAAGACCCCCAGAAACTTGTGGGGACCTAAGAAAAAACTTTGGCTTAATTTTAAGTGAATCAAATTGGATGATGAAGGGATTTGTGTTTGCTCAGGTGTTGCTGACTCAGATTATGCTGGTCAGATTCCTGTTATGATTTATTCTCAGCTTCTCCATGAAATTCTGACTTTAACTAAACTAGCAAAAATAATATCCCTTATACAACCCCATGAAGCTTGTTGATGATTGCCAGAACCAAAGACTTGGTTCCACGGGTGCATAGCGGACTCAGTTGATGTCTTTTGATAAACCTTATAGTTTTAGTCAACCATATCCTCATAAAGACTGTTATAGACACAGAAGCTGTTGTTTCTGTCAGAGCTAAAGAATCCTGAACTTTTTTTTTTTTTCTGAACTTCTAATTGGTATTCTTAGTCTCCTAGTTTTAGACATTCAAAGGGTTGGTGGCAAAAGTGATCCCATGTAAAGCACTAAATCTTAATGTGTGTATTAGTCACTTTTCTGTTGCTGTGATAAAATACTATGACCAAAGGAACTTATAAAAGGAAGAGTTTATTTGAGCTTACGATTGACAGTTCCAGGGAATTAGAGTCCATTGTGGCGGGAGGCATGGCGGCTGGAGCTGGAGCAGCATGCCGAGGGTCACATCTCGCAATGAGCACAGGAAGCCAAGAGAGAGAGCGACTGGAGACCACGATGCTTGTTAAACTCACTAAGCCTGCCCCCAGTGACATACTTCCTCTAGCACGGCCACACCTTCTAAGACCTCCAAAAACAGTGCCACCAACTGGAGACAAATGTCTGATACTTAAAGCCTATGGGGGACACTCATTCAAACCACCACAATGTGTGAGTTTCTAAATGCAAACTGCCAGTTTTCAACCCTTTGTTCTACCCTTTGGGGTAGAGACCTCCTTTCTCAATGGGGTTGTGACATGTCTGTACCTGAATATCCTTTTTCCTAGAGGCAACTGAAAAACACCTACCCAGATGTTCTTGGATAGATGTTCTCTCTGGGTAGCCAGTGGCCAATGAAGGGTGTGGTGGTTTGAATGAGTGTCCCCCATAGGCTGTAAGTATTCAGACATTTGTCTCCAGTTGGTGGCACTGTTTTTGGAGGTCTTAGAAGGTGTGGCTGTGCTGGAGGAAGTGCATTGTTGGGGGCAGGCTTAGTGAGTTTTAACAAGCCTTGTGGTCTACAGTTGCTCTCTCTGCTTTCTGTGCTCTTTGCGAGATGTGACCCTCAGCTTGCTGCTCCAGATCCAGCCGCCATGCCTCCCACCACAATGGACTCTAATTCCCTGCAACCGTCAATCGTAAGCTCAAATAAACTCTTCCTTTTATAAGTTCCTTGGTCATGGTGCTTTATCACAGTAACAGAAAAGTGACTAATATAAAGGGGAACAAACAAACATGTTCATCAGTTAATCCAAGAACTTTGGGCCATAGAGACCCATCCTTTAGCACCTGGAGTACTGTCTTCTGTATTTAAAAAAAAAATCTGGTAAATGGAGGCTTTTGTATGATCTCTGTGCTGGTGACCTCTGTTCATCCTTTGGGAGCACATCAGCCTGGAGTTCCCTCTCCTGCTGTAGTCCCTCAGAGCCCCATGTTATTATTACCAGTTTAAAAGATTGTGCCTGGTGTGGTGGCGCACGACTTTAACTCTAGTGCTTGGGAGGCAGAGGCAGGCAGATCTCTGTGAGTTCAAGGCCAGTCTGGTCTACAGAGAAAGTTCCAGGCCAACTGGGGCTACAGGGAGACCCTGTCTCAAAAAGAAAAAAAAAAAAAAAAAAAAAATTTGCTTTCTATTTTTTTTAATTAATTAATTAATTCTTTTTTGAGACAGTTCTGGAAGATTTACAACTTTTCATTACAAAACTTTCATTTACAGGTTGTCCCAGACAAAATTCCACTAAATGGTCCATATGATTATCTTGTTAAAAACTTCATCACTTAAATTGTCTGTTCCAGTAGGAGCTAGAGAGATAGATAGTTCAGCAGTTACGAGCACTGGCTACTCTTTCAGAGGACCCGGGTTCAGTTCCCAATACCCATACACATGGTAGCTCACATTCATCGTTACCTCCACCTTCTTTTGCCCTCTGGGCACCAGGCACACATATGGTGTACTTACATACATGGAGGCAAAACACAACACACACACACACACACACACACACACACACACATAAAAACCTTAAAAAAAACTTTTAAATAATAAATTCTCGTTAGTAGCTTTTAGGCAGTATCAGTTGG
>VZQC01014771.1:190941-274539 GCA_009823505.1 Rhizomys pruinosus | reverse complement strand
TTTTTTTTGAGACAGGGTCTCCCTGTAGCTCTGGCTGTCCTGGAACTCACTCTGTAGACCAGGATGGCCTTGAACTCACAGAGATCCGCCTGCCTCTGCCTCCCAAGTGCTAGGATTAAAGGTGTGCACCACCATGCCTGGCTCTTTTTCAGTAGGCTACTTCTCCCCACCATTTCTTTCACCAAGGAACTAAAGCTTTACAAAAACAGTTTCAGTTATTACAGATAGAAGCTCAACAAATGATAGTCAGACTAGGACTGGATAAACTGCTTCAGCAGGTTGTTCCTGAGTGGGCTCCACCAGTCAGAGAGTCAACCCCTGCAGTCTTCATCCTAATGACTTTTGGCAAATGGATGTAGCTCACATAAATTCCTTTAGTTGTTTTAAATTCATGTTTGCAATGATACTTTTTCAGGCTGCATCTTCTGCTCAAAGACATGAACATGCTTGAGCTATTTGTAGAAGCAGTAACTGCTTTCTCTGTAATGGGGGTCCCAGAACAAGACAGCAGCCCCACTTATGCATCTAGAACTTCTGTCTCTTTGCCAACTTTGGGAAGTTCGTGTATCTCATGACGTTCCCCATAACCCCCAAGTGTAAGCCGTAATTGAATGAGCTCATTTATTGCTCAGAAATCAAATGCACAAAAAAGAAAGGGGGAAGAAGGGATTAACTGCTCATGAACAACCTGCTAAAGCAACTGATACCTTAAGTTTTTAAAATCATTCCTCTTGGGGGCTAGAGAGATGGCTCTTGCAAAGGACCTGAGTTCAGTTCCCAGCACCCACATGGCAGCTAACCGTCCATAATTCTACTTCCGGGGGATCTGATGGCCGCTCCTGATCCCCCTTGGGCATTGTACAACATAGGTGCACTTACGTACGTGCAGGCAATACATACTCATACATAAAATTTTTAAAACATTGCTCCTCTCAACCTCCACCCCCAAATATGTGGGGAAAGCCTCAGAAAAGCAAGGTTTGCCAAAGTGGAATGTGGGCCACCCAGTGGCCGGGTCCCATTCCTCTCATTACTTGGGACCCGGGCTGCACGGGTGTGCTTTGTGCTGCACGGGTGTGCTTTGTGCTGCAGACTTTCTGGATTCCACAGGGAGCTGGCAGGCGAGGACAACAATCTGATAACAGAATGCAGAGCCAGACAGGGGGTGGGGGGTGGGGGGGGGCCTGGGGATATGGCTAAGTGGTTAAGAGCACTGGCTGCTCTTGCAGAAGACCCAGGTTCAAATCCTAGCACCCACATGGTAGCAAATAGCCATCTATAACTCCAATTCCAGGAGCTCCAATGCCCTCTTCTGTCCTTCGTGGGCATTACATGACATGGGTGCGCATACATACATGCAAGCGTAACATTTCATACACATAAAATTAAAAAATAAAAGAGAAAACTCTGAACATGTCAGTAGCTCCAAACATGTGGACAGGTCTGAACACATTGCAGGTTGGAACACCTTGATAGCCCCACACATGTGACAGCTCTGTACACGTTGATAGCTCTACTCACTAGAATCACTGACAGAAGAGAAGAGAATTTTTACAACTTCAATGTCCATCTGGCCATCCAACCTGGGGGACCTCAGAAACTGACCAGTGCAGCAGAACACATCCTTGAGAACACTGGGTCTGCAAAGCCCCTGGCAGGCTCTTGCTTCCCATGCTTGCTACAGTCGCTCAGCTCCCATGAGGTACCATTCCTCCAGCATGCTGCACCCTAACCAGCCCACTGGCGCGACCACTTCCTGATGTGCTGCTGCTTTCACAGAACAAATAAGGGAGCTGTGGGAACAGCTGGCCTGAGAATGCCTCCTATTACAAATGGGAATTTGACCTTTTTTTTTTTGGCTTTTTAAGCAGGGTCTCACTGAAGCACTAACTGGCCTCAAATTTACAGAGATCCGCCTGCCTCTGCCTCCCAGTGCTCAGATTAAAGGCATGCACCACCATGCGTGGTGGCACACGCTTTTAATCCCAGCACTCGGGAGGCAGAGGCAGGAGGATCTCTGTCAGTTCAAGGCCAGCCTGGTCTACAGAGCGAGCTCCAGGACAGCTGAAACTAAAGGGAGACTCTGTCTTAAAAAGACCAAAAAAAAAAAGAAAAAGGAAAAAAAAAAAAAGGCATGCACCATCATGCCCAGCTTTTACCTGAATCTTATAACCAATTTAATCATGTTTTGACATCATTTGACACTACGTATTTAAACTGTAATCTTGTTTAAATCTAGGCAGCCTTTAGGAAAACTGTGGACAATCTTACTAGGCACTGGGCTCCGCTTATAGTTGACTTTTTCTTTTTTCTTTCTTTCTTTCTTTCTTTCTTTCTTTCTTTTTTTTTTTTTTTTTTTTTTTTTTTAGAGACATAATTAGGAATAGCTCATTTTTGCTCAGAATCAAATGCACAACAAAAGGAAAGGGGGAAAGAAGGATTACACTGCTCTGAAACACCTGCTAAAGCACTGGATACCTTAAGTTTTTAAAATTAGCTCTTGGGGGCTTAGAGAGATGGCTCTTGCAAAGTGACCGTGGTTCAGTCCCAGCACCCAACATGGCAGCTAACCGCGCCATAATTCTACTTCCGGGGAGATTGATGCCCTCCGCGTCCCCTTGGGCATTTACAACATAGGTGCACTTTCACGATACGTGGCAGGCATGACATAACTCATACATAAAATTTTTAAAACATTGCTCCTCTCAACCTCCACCCCCAAATATGTGGGGAAAGCCTCAGAAAAGCAAGGTTTGCCAAAGTGGAATGTGGGCCACCCAGTGGCCGGGTCCCATTCCTCTCATTACTTGGGACCCGGGCTGCACGGGTGTGCTTTGTGCTGCACGGGTGTGCTTTGTGCTGCCAGACTTTCTGGTTCCACAGGGATGCTGCAGGCGAGACAACCATCTGATAAAACATAAGCAGCAGCCAGACAGGGGGTGGGGCGTGGGTGGGGGGGCCTGGGGATATGGCTAAGTGGTTAACGAGCACTGGCTGTCTTGCAGAGACCCAGGTTCAAATCCTAGCACCGCACATGTAGCAAATGAACCATCCTATACTCCCAATTCCATCGGAGCTCCAATGCCTCTTCTGTCTCCTCGGGGCCATTCATGCTACAGGGTGCGCTAAACATACATGCGAGTAACATTTCAATACACTAAAATTAAAACTAAAGAAAACTTCGAACATGTTCAGTAGCTCCAAACATGTGGACAGGTCTGAACACATTGCAGGTTGGAACACCTTGATAGCCCCACACATGTGACAGCTCTGTACACGTTGATAGCTCTACTCACTAGAATCACTGCCAGAAGAGAAGAGAATTTTTACAACTTCAATGTCCATCTGGCCATCCAACCTGGGGGACCTCAGAAACTGACCAGTGCAGCAAACACATCCTTGAGAACACTGGGTCTGCAAAGCCCCTGGCAGGCTCTTGCTTCCCATGCTTGCTACAGTCGCTCAGCTCCCATGAGGTACCATTCCTCCAGCATGCTGCACCCTAACCAGCCCACTGGCGCGACCACTTCCTGATGTGCTGCTGCTTTCACAGAACAAATAAGGGAGCTGTGGGAACAGCTGGCCTGAGAATGCCTCCTATTACAACTGGGAAATTGACGCTTTTTTTTTTTGTTTGGCTTTTTAAGCAGGGTCCATCACTGAAGCACTAACTGGCCTCAAATTACAGAAGATCCGCCTGCCTCGTTCCTCCCAGTTGCTCAGATTTAAAGGCATGCCACACACCATCGTGAGTGGCACACGCTTTTAATCCCGCACTCGGGAGGCGAGGCAGGAGGTATCTCTGTCAGTTTCAAGGCCAGCGGTCTACAGAGCCCAGCTCACAGCGACACTTTAAACTCAAAGTGGTAGACTCTTCCTTAAAAAGACCAAAAAAAAAAGAAAAAGGAAAAAAAAAAAAAGGCACTGCCCCATCAATGCCCAGCTTTTACCTGAATCTTATAACCAATTTAATCATGTTTTGACATCATTTGACACTACGTATTTAAACTGTAATCTTGTTTAAATCTAGGCAGCCTTTAGGAAAACGGGTAACAATCTTACTGAGCACTGGGCTCCGCTTATAGTTGACTTTTTCTTTTTCTTCTTTCTTTCTTCTATCTCTTGTTCTTTCTTTCTTTCTTTTTTTTTTTTTTTTTTTTTTTTGTCTTTTGAGACAGTGGGATCTCCTTTACCCCACGTCCTGAATTCACGTCTGTAGACCAGGCTGGACTTGAAACTCACAGAGATCGAGCCCGCCTCATCGCCTCCCATGCTGGGATTAAAGGCGTGTGCCACCACACCTGGCTATTTTTTTCTTTTTAAAAATTTATTATTTTACTTTTATGCCCTGCATGTATGTAAAGTGCACCATCGTTTGGCAGTGTCATGATGCAGAAAATGTATTGGATCCCCTGAGCTGGAGTTAGGATTGTTTGAGCCATCCATATATGGGTGAAGAACTACAGGATAAGCTTGGGTCCTCTGCAATAGAACTGTCAGTGCTCTTAACCATGAGGGCATCTCTCCAGCCCCCTGGGTAATTCCACTTTTGTTTTTTATATATTTTTCTTATCAAATCTAGGACCCGGGTCCCCCCCCCATCTCCCCACCCACCAGAGGTCTGCTTCTGCCAAACATGCGTTTCATCCTTTCTCGTCTTTCTCTAATATTCTCCATGTGGAACGTTTTGAGCAGAAGGTTCACTGGTTCAGTCATGATTCACTGGTCAGTAATTCGATCAGTCCTTTCTGTTGTTGTTGGTGTTGTTAGTTTTATTTCCAATATGCATCACTCCCCAATGCTTTGGACGAAAGCTTCAAGGGGCCGTTGCACAAGAAATACTTACAACGAGGTAATTGGCACAGCATCCCAGATGAGGGATACCATTCATTGTTTTGTTTTTTCTTTCGGGGACTGTGTTACTTCACTCAGCATGAGGTCCCCTAGCTCCAGCCGTTTCCTGCAAAGCTCATGATGTCATCTTTCTTTTGTTTTTTTCTTTTTTCAATTTTTTTTAGAAGTTCCTTGCCCCAGCTGTCTGGAATTCAACTCTGGAGACCAGGCGGCCTTGAACCACAAAGAGCCGCCTCGTGCCCCCAAGTGCTAGATTAAAGGCGTGTGCCACCACGCCCGACATTTTTTGTTGTTATTTTCTTTATTATTTTATTTTTTCTGTATTGTGTATGAATGTATTGTCTGCATGCAAGTTAATGCACCCATGTCATCAATGCTCCGCGGAGGTCAGAAGAGGTGTCGGCAGATTCCCTGGAACTGGAGTCGTCCTGGATTGGGAGTTGTCAGATGGGTTTCTTGGGCCCACTATGTGGTGCTGGGGGATCAACCCCAGGTCGCTGCAAGCTGTTGGTCGTGTTCTTAACCACTAGAGCCATCTCATCCAGCCCCCTGATGTGGCTTTCTTTACTGCTGCATAGAACTACTTGTGTAGATGTACCACATTGGTCTTATCCACTCATCAGTTTGAGGGCCTACTGTGTTGGTTCCGCTCCCTTGTATTGTGAAGCAGCATGAAATCAAACATGGCGTGCATGTATCTCTGCGGTGGTGTGAGTCCTGAGGATACATGCCTGGAGTGGTAGGGCTGGGTCGGGTGGCAAGTTCATTCCAAGTCTTCCAAGGATCCTCACATGCTTTCCATTGTGGGCTGCACGAGTGGGGGATTTAAACTTCCCACAACCGCTCTCGGACTTGGTATCATTTGGTTTCTTGATCCTACCAGTCTTATGGGACGTAAGATGCATCTAAAGTGGTTTTGATTTGCATTTCTCTTAAATGAATTAAGACATTGAAACTGCGGCTTCTTTTTTTTTTTTTTTTTTTTGGTATGTGTATGAATGTATTGTTGTAAGCAGGTTGTGCAACCGTGTCGTGCAATGCGCGGAGGTCAGAAGAGGGTCTGGGATTCCCCTGGAACTGGGAGAGTCTCCTGGAATTGGAGTACAGACGGTTCTCAAAGCGCCCATGGTGGGTGCTGGGGACGAACCGGGTCCTCTGCAAGAGCGTTCGGTGCATCTTACCGCTAGGGCTATATCTCCAGCCCCTGAACACTTCTTTAAGGGTGGTTCTCAGCCATATCTATTCCTTAACTTGTGAAGTCTGTGTTCAAGCTTCTTTGCTCCATCTAATTGAGTGGGTCCATTTGTTTTTTCTCTCTTGGTTTTTTGGAGTAGTTTTAATATATTCTGGAATCAGCTTTGTCATATGTTTCTGCAGTGAAGGTTTCTCCCACTCTGTGGTTCTCCTTCACTTCCTTGATTGTTTTCTTTGATGTACAGAAGCTTTTGAGTTTAATGAGGTCCCATTTGTCAATTGTCGACCTAATTTTTGCGGCAGCTGCTGTTTGATATAGGAAAGTCCTTTTCCTCTACGCCTATGTTTGTAGTCTGCTGCAACATTTTTTTATCTATTGCCTCATAGTAGGGTTTCACACCTTGATTGCGTACTTTGGGATCCATTGGAGTTACTTTTGTACAGGGCAAGAGAGCAGGTAGGGTTTAATTCATTTCTCTACAAGTGGTTGTCAGTTTTTTGCCCACGAACACTTGGCGTGAAGATCTTGTCCTTTTCTCCTTTCCTCCGGTGGTGTCTTCTTGGCCCCTGTCAAATATGAAAGGATGCTGAAATTGTTGTGCTCAGTTTGGATCCTTGGTTTGTTCCATTGGGTCACAGGTCTGTTTTTGTGTCCAGTTACCAGGCTCGTTTTGTTCTTTTTTTTTTTTTTTTGGTCTTTTTCGGACGAGGGTATCCCTGTAGCCCCAGGCTGCTTGGAACTCACTCTGGTTGGGACCGGCTGGCCTTGACACTCACAAAGATCTGCGCCTGCTGCCTCCCGATGCTAGGATTAAGGGCTGTGTCACCACACCAGCACAGGCTGCTTTCTATGACACGCCCTGTAGTATATTTGAAGTGTGGTATAGAGCTCCACCCCCCCCGGTGTAGCTCCTTTTGCTCCAGGGTGTTTTTGCCCATTTTGGGGTCTTGGTTGTTGTGTTTCCAAATGAATTTAAGGACTTTTTTTTTCTTCCAAGCCTGTGAAGAAACTCTTGGGATTTTGATTGAGATTAAATCATTTTATTAAATTATCATGAAATTTATACGAGAGTTTCGGTAGAATGGACATGTTTACAAGTTAATTTTCGTCCCAATCCATGAGCAATTGGGCAGGTTTTCTCATCTTACTGACTGTCAGATTCTATTCAATTTCCTTTCTTCTGGAAAGGTTTAAATTTTTTGTTGTAGCGCTTCTTGGCATCTTTGGTTAGGTTTGTTATGTTTTGTTTCCTATGGTATTTTATTGTTTTTTTGAGGCTATTGTGAGTGTGAAGGTCCTTTGCATTCTTTCTATTTTTATTTTTTTTTTTTATTATCTGTATGTGTATGGAATGTAACTGCTGCATGCAGATTTGTGCACCGTGCCTGCAACGCCGCGGAGGTCAGAAGAGGGTGTCGATTCCCCTGGAACTGAGTTCTCCTGGAATTGGAGTTTCCGGAATTGTGTTCGGTGTTCTCAGCGCCTATGTGGGTGCTGGGGATCGAACCCGGGGTCCTCTGGAAAGCGGGCGGTCGCTCTTAACCGCTAGGCCATCTCTCCAGTACCCCTCTTGTGAATTCTTTCTCTCGCAGTTTGCTTGTTTTGGTGTAAAGAAGGCCATTGATTTTTTTTTTTTTTAGGTTAATTTTGTATCAATCTCCATTTGCTGAAGTGTTAATCGTTTCTAGTGAGTTTTCTGTGGAGTTTTTTTAGCATTCCTTAAGTAAGACAATCATACATGCAGCAAATAAGGATAGCTTGGTGTATTAGGTCCAGGGGTTCTCTAAAGAAACAGAAGCAACAGGGCGAATAATAGTAATATATCCAATTTATGATTTTTCACGTGACCGAGTTCAAGGAGTACAACAGTAGCTGCACCACACTGGCAAGTGCGCAAGAATAGAATCCAGGGAACTTTGAGTCCGCAAGGCTGGATGTCTCCCAATAGTCCCGATCGGTACTGAAGGCCCGAGATGGATCCAGGAGATCTGCCGTCTCAAGTAATGCGCGCGGAATCCAAAAGGTTGATGCACAGCGCAAGACAACCACTCACCAGATGCAGAGCAGGCAAGCCACAGGAGATAACGGGGACACAGTCCCTTCTGCCTTCAGAGCCTTAGTTAACAAGGAACCGTGCCTATCAGGAATTCGGTAAGCCCCATGGGGGTGGGCCATCCAGGTTGAGGTGGTCCAATCAAAGACCCTTTTTCTCTTATTTGTTCTTATTCCAGTCAAGTTGACACCCAGGATTAACATCACAGAGTCAACCCCACTTGGCAAACTTGACACCCAATAAATAGCCTCTCCTTTATGTTTATGCTTTAGTGTCAATTGGAAACAATGGCCGAGGTCCATTACTTCCCTAACAATTTATAAGTTCTCATGTGCAAAAGCATTTATTCTTAGATAGTAGGTGGTAATGTCCTTGAGGAAGACTTAGTCCTTTCATGTATCTAATAACTCTAAATATAACTAACACTTAACACATATCTCAGTTGCACATTCTAAAAGGGAACAACACAAATATCCACTTAATATATATATATATATATATATATATATATATATACATATATACATGACACATATCCTTAACAAAATAGGACAAAAGTAATATTATTTATATCCATGATTTCTGCAACGCTCCCGTGCATCCTCAGCTGATATTTATGACTACCTTCTTCTACATATCCATTCTGTATTTCCTCCACCATCAGCAAGCACTCTTGCAGTCTTGGCTCTTTCCCTGAGGAGTGACCATACTTCATCCCTGAAGGTGTTGGGCATTTCATTGTCCTGTCTGGTTTGTGTTGTTGGAGTTTTCCATTGAACATTAATCATAGGACATGGTAGCCACCAGAGGCACCCTACAGCATTCCTGCTTCCATGACATAATATTACACTTGCCACCCATTGTGGAGAAAAGGTCCAATTTCCCTCGGGTAGTCTGGATCAATTACTCCTCCGTACTCTGTTATTCCTTCCTTAGTCCTGCTGGTTATAAGGGCAGTAGTCAAGTCCAAAGTGTCTAGGGGGAAGTCTTATCTCGCTGAAGTTTCTGTATCTCCTGGCAAAAGCACTCCCCCCTTTGGAGCCAAAACATCTAGACCAGCAGGAATGCAAGGTCTGTGGGTACAGAAACAAAAATTTTCCTACTGGAGTCACTATGGGTGATAGTGAGTTGAATTTCATTCCCACCTTCCCACCCTTGGTTCCTGGACCCATGAATCTCGGCTAGAGAAACAGACCATATAGTGGACAGCTGATTTAAAGCATATAGCTGCTTGCTGAGAACCTTGCTCCAGCCCTCCCGGTTTGCTACCTAATTGGCCTACTGTAACTGTGTCTTCAGGAGCCATTCCATCGATTCTCATCCCAAGTCCGCTGCTTCTGGGTGGTGGGAACATGGTAAGACCAGTTGATACNGTCTTTGAGACAGTGTCTCCTTTAGCCCATCGTCCTGAATATCACTCTGTAGACCAGGCCTGGACCTTGAAACTCACAGAGATAGACCGCCGCCTCTGCCTCCCAAGTGCTGGGATTAAAGGCGTGTGCCACCAACACCTGGCTAATTTTTTTACTTTTTAAAATTTTTTATATTTCTTTATTCGCCTGATGTATGTAAGTGCACCATGTTGTGCACAGTGTCCAATGTGATGCAGAAAATGGTAGTTGGATCCCCTGAACTGGAGTTAGGATTGGTTTGAGCATCCTGATATGGGTGTCAGGATATGGCACTCTTGGGTCCTCTGCAAAGCAACTGCCAGTGCTCTTAACCATGAGAGGCATCTCTCCAGCCCCCTGGGTAATTCCACTTTTTCTTTTTATATATTTATCTTATCAAACTAGGACCACGTGGTCCCCCCCCCATCTCCCCACACCACCCAGAGGTCAGTGCATTCTGCCAAATGCTTTCATCGCTTTCTCAGGTCCTTTTCTCAATATTCTCCATGTGGAGATGTTTTGAGCAGAAGGTCACTGGTTCAGTCATGATTCTGATGGTCAAGATTGCAGTCCTTTCTGTTGTTGTTGGTGTTGTTTTGTTATTTCCAATATGCATCACTCCCAATGCTTTGGACGAAAGCTTCAATGGGGCTGCACAAGAAATACTTACAACTGAGTTGGTAATTGGCACTAGCATCCCCAGATGCGGGATACACCATTCATTGTTTGTTTTTTCTGTGGGACTGGTGTTACTTCACTCAGACATGAGGTCCTCCTAGCTCCAGCCGTTTTCCTGCAAAGCTCATGATGTCATCTTTCTTTTGTTTTTTTCTTTTTTCAATTTTTGCCAGGTCTCTATGCCCCAGCTGTCTTGGATTCACTTGAGACCAGGCGGGCCGTTGAACGCCAAGACCGCCCGCCTGCGCGCCCCCAAGTGTAGGATTAAAGGCGTGTGCCACCACGCCCATTTTTTTTTATTTTTCTTTTGGATTATTTTATTTTTTTTGTATGTGTATGAATGTATTGTCTGCATGCAAGTTTAATGCCCCATGTCATGCAATGTCTGCGGAGGTCAGAAGAGGTGTGGCAGATTCCCTGGAACTGAGTGCGTCCTGGAATTGGGAGTTGTCAGATGGTTTCTTGGGCCCACATGTGGGTGCTGGGATCAACCCCAGGTGCTGCAAGTGTTGGTCGTGTTCTTAACAGCTAAGCCATCTCATCCAGACCCCTGTGTGCTTTCCTTTACTGCTGGCATAGAACTCACATTGTGTAGATGTACACATTTGGTCTTATCCACTCATCAGTTTGAGGGCTTGTTTGTCCCAGCTCCTTGTTATTGTGAAGAGTGAAATAACATGGCCGTGCATGTATCTCTGCGGTGGTGTGAGTCTCTGAGGGTACATGCCTGGAGTGGTAGGCTG
The DNA here is from genome assembly GCA_009823505.1 of Rhizomys pruinosus. Classification (NCBI taxonomy): domain Eukaryota; kingdom Metazoa; phylum Chordata; class Mammalia; order Rodentia; family Spalacidae; genus Rhizomys; species Rhizomys pruinosus. The sequence goes on along the minus strand of VZQC01014771.1, from coordinate 263,625 downwards.
GGTCGGGTGGCAAGTTCATTCCAAGTCTTCCAAGGATGCTCACAACTGCTTTCCATTTAGTGGGCTGCACGAGTGGTGGGATTTAAACTTCCCCAAACCTGCCTCAGACTTGTATCATTTGGTTTTCTTGATCCTACCAGTCTTATTGGGACAGTAAGGATGCTAATCTTAAAGTGGTTTTGTTTGCATTTCCTTAAATGAATTAAGTACATTGAACAGCACTTTTTTTTTTCTTTTTTTTTTTGGTATGTGTATGAATGTATTGGTTGTAATGCAGGTTGGTGCAACCCGTGTCGTGCAATGCGCGGAGGTTCAGAAGAGGGTCTGCGGATTCCCCTGGAAACTGGGAGAGTCTCCTGGAATTGAGTTACAGACGGTTCTCAAAGCGCCCTGGTGGGTGCTGGGGATCGAACCACGGGTCCTCTGCAAGAGCCTTCGTGCTCTTACCGCTAGGGCTATCTCTCCACCCCTGAACACTCTTTAAGAGTGGTTCTCGCCATCTCTATTCCTTACTTGTGAAGTCTGTGTTCAGCTTTTTGCTCCATCTAATGAGTGGGTCATTGTGTTTTCTCTTCTTGGTTTTTTGGGTAGTTTTATATATTCTGGAATCAGGCTTGTCAATGTTTCTGCAGTGAAGGTTTCCTCCCACTCTGTGGATTCTCCTTCACTTCCTTGATTGTTTCTGTTTGATGTACAGAACGTTTTGAGTTTAATGAGTCCCATGTGTCAATTGTCGACCTAATTTTGGGCAGCTGCTGTAGTTGATATAGGAAAGTCCTTTCCTCTACGCCTATGTCTTTAGTCCTGCTGACAACAGTTTTCTTTATCTATTGCCTTCAGAGTTAGGGTTTCAACTGATGGTTACTTTGGGATCCACTTGGAGTTACTTTTGTACAGGGCAAGAGAGGGTAGGGTTTATTTCATTCTTCTACAAGTGGTTGATCAGTTTTTGCCCACAAACACTTGCTGAAGTGCTGTTCCCTTTTCTCTTCCTCGTGGTGTCTTCTTGGCCCCTGTCAAATATGAAGGATGGCAGAAAGTTTATGTGCTCAGTGTTTGGATCCTTGGTTTGTTCCATTGGTCACAGTCTGTTTTTGTGTTCCAGTTACCAGGCCGTTTTGTTCGTTTTTTTTTTTTTTTTGGCTTCTTTTCGCAGACAGGGTCTCCCTGTAGCCCCAGGCTGTCTTGGAACTCACTTCGTTGGACCAGGCTGGCCTTGAACTCACAAAGATCTGCCGCCCTGCCTCCCGATGCTAGGATTAAGGCGTGTGTCACCACACCAGCACCAGGCTCGTTTCTAGACACTGCCCTGTAGTATAATTTGAAGTGTGGTATGAGAGATCCACCCCCCCGTGTAGCTCTTTTTGCTCAGGGTTGTTTTGCCATTTTGGGGTCTGTTTGTTTTTTCCAAATGAATTTAAGGACTTTTTTTTTTTCCAAGCCTGTGAAGAAACTTTGGGATTTTGATTGAGATTAAATCATTTTTATTAAATTATCATAAATTTATACGAGAGTTTTCGGTAGAATGGGACATGTTAACAATGTTAATTTTTCCCAATCCATGAGCATTGGGCGGTTTCTCCATCTTCTGACTGTCGTTTATTCAATTTCTTTCTTTGGTTTAAAATTTTGTTGTTGTAGCGTCAATCTTGGCATCTTTGGTTAGGTTTTTATAGGTTTGTTTCCTATGGTATTTTATTGTTTTTTGGGCTATTGTGAGTGGAAGGTCCTTTGCATATCTTGTCTTATTCTTATTTTTTTTTTTTATTATTCTGTATGTGTATGAATGAACTGCCTGCATGCCATTTGTGCACCCGTGCTGCAACCGCCGCGGAGGTCAGAAGAGGGTGTCGGATTCCCCTGGAACTGAGTTCTCCTGGAATTGGAGTTTCCTGAATTGTCGGAGGTTCTCAGCGCCTATGTGGGTGCTGGGGATCGAACCCGGGTCCTCTGAAAGCGGGCGGCGGCGTCTTAACCGCTAGGCCATCTCTCCAGTCCCTCTCTTGAATTCTTTTCTCGCAGTTTGCTTTTCTTGGTGTAACAGAAGGCATTGATTTTTTTTTTTTTTAGGTTAATGTTCTGTATCCTCCATTTGCTGAAGTGTGTAATCGTTTCTAGTGAGTATTTCTGTGTGGAGTTTTTTTAGCATTCCTAAGTAAAATCATAACAGCAAATAGGATAGCTTGAGTGTCTTAGTCAGGGGTTCCTCTAAAGAAACAGAAGCAACAGGGGACGAATATAGCTAATATACTCAATTTATTGATTTTTCACGTGAGAGTTCAAGGCAGTTACCACAGTGCTGCACCACACTGGCAAGCGGCAAAGAGAATCCAGGGAACTGCTTGAGTCTGCAGGGCTGGATGGTCCAATAGTCCCGATCCGGTACTGAAGGCCCCGAATGGATCCAGAGATCTGCCTAGTCTAAGTACATTGCTGCGGATCCAAAAGGTTGTCACAGCGCAAGACAACCACTCACCGATGAGAGACGGACAAGCCACAGGAGAAAAGGGACACAGATCCCTTTGCCTTCACAGCCTGCTTATACAAGGCACGTGCCATAGAAGGTAACTGCCCACATGGGGTGGGCCACTCCAGGTTGAGGTGGTCCAATCAAAGACCCTTTTCTCTTATTTGTTCTATTCCAGTCAAGTTGACACCAGGATTACAACATCACAAGTCAACCACCTTGGCAACTTGACACCCAATAATAGCTCTCCTTTATGTTCATGCTTTAATGTCAATTGGAAACAATGGCAGGTCACATTACTTCCTCCTAACATTTATAAAGGTCTCATGTGCAAGAAGCAACATTTATCTTAGATAGGTAGGTGGTAATATCCTTGAGAACGACTTAGTCTTTCATATTAATAACTAAATATGAACAACACTTAACACATATCTCAGTTGCACATTCTCAAAAGGGAACAACACAAATATCCACTTAATATATTATATATATATATAATATATATATATATACTATATCATGTAACATATCTTAACCACAAATAGGACAAAAGTTAATATTCTATTTATAATCCATCATTTCTGCAACTAGCTCCCGTGATTACCTCAGCTGATATTTATGACTACCTTCTTCTACTATCCATTTTGTATTTCCTCCAAACATCAGCAAGCACACTCTGCAGTCTTGGCTCTTTCCCTGGAGGAGTGAACCATAACTTCATCCCTGAAGGGTTCTGGGCCATTTATTGTCCTGTCTGGTTTGTGTTGTTGGAGTTTTCCATTGACATTAATCATAGGACATGGTAGCACGAGAAGGCACCCTACAGCATCCTGCTTCCATACATAATATCACTTGCCGCCATTGTGGAGAAAACGGTCCAATTTCCTCTCGGTAGTCTTGGATCAATCTACTCCTCTACTACTGTTATTCCTTCCTTAGTCCTGCTGGCTTAAAGGGCAGTAGCAAGCCAAAGTGCTAGGGGGAAGCTTTCCCTCATACGTGCTATCTCCTGCAAAAGCACTCCCCCCTGTTGGAGCCAAAACATCTGAACCACGCAGGAAGCAAGGTCTGTGGGTACAGGAAAGCAAAAATTTCCTACCGAGGTGCACTATGGGTGATAGTGAGTTGAATTTCCATTCCCACCTTCCACCCCTTGGTTCCTGGACCCATGAATCTCGGCTATCGGAGAAACAGGACCATATAGTGGACCTGATTCAAAGCATATAGCTGCTTGCTGGAGAACTTTGCTCCAGCCCTCCCGGGTATTGCTACCTCAATTGGCACTTATTGTAACTGTGTCTTCACGACACATTCCCACGTTCTATCAGTCAGCTGCTTCTGGGTGGTGGGCACATGGTAGCCCCAGTGGATACCATGCCACCTGGGCCCACTAGTTGTACTTCTTTGGCTGTGAACCAGCGAGGTGCCTTGGTCCGAAGCAATGCTGTGAGACATACATGATACGGTGGATAAGGCCTTCCTGTAAGTCCCTGGATGGTCGTTTGGGCAGCATGACCATGGGCCCACAGTTGTACTTCTTTGGCTGTGAAGTGAGTTCCTTGGTCAGAAGCAATGCTGTGAGGAATACCATGACGGTGGATAAGGCATTCTGTAAGTCCCTGGATGGTAGTTTGGGCAGAAGCATTATGTGCAGAAAAGGCAAATCCATAACCAGAATAAGTATCTATTTCTGTAAGGACAAAACGCTGTCCCCTCCATGGTGGAAGTGGTCCAATGTAGTCAACCTGCCACCAGGTTGCTGGCTGGTCACCCCGGGGAATAGCACCATATTAGGGGCTCAGTGTTGGTCTCTGCTGTTGGCAAATCTGGCTCTGCATACCAGGTACCAGGAGACATATTAATCTGCTCAAGTAAGGACACCACATCTGGTACACTTGGCTTCCTCTTTTACAATTAGTACTTATTTATTTATTTATTTATTTATTTATTTATTTATTTATTTATTTTTTGTCTTTTCAAGACAGGGTCTCCCTGTAGCCCCAGCTGTCCTGGAACTCATTCTGTAGACCAGGCTGGCCTTGAACTCACAAAGATCCGCCTGCCTCTGCCTCCCAAGTGCTAGGATTAAAGGCGTGCGCCAGAACGCCCAGCCCAATTAGTACTCCTTTAATTTCCTTTTCTTGCTTTATTGCTCTAGCAAGTGTTTCAAGCACTATATTGAAGAGGAGTGATGACGGGGGCAGCCTTGCCAAGTTCCTACCTTTAAAGGGAATGTTTCTGTCATTTCCCCATTTAGGATGATATTGGCTGTGGGTTTCCTATATATGGCTTTGGGTAATCCACTTTTATGAGCTAAGATAAACACACAGCTTCAATCTTAGATTATGCCCTGACCCAAACAATGTATGTGCTGTGGTAATACTGCTGAAAGGAGCAGCCTTGGAAGCAGTTTGGAAACAACAGTTGACCACAGTAAATGTTGTAAACAACATGTAGGTTTGAGTCGGGAACATGTGCTTGCGGTTTTGTTTGCTGTTCTGGGTCAGTAGGGGTCAGAAAAGACAAATTCTTCCCTGATAAAAACTCTGGTTAAAGATTCTTTTTTTATTATTTTTATTTTATATGTATGAGTGTTTTTTTTTATTATTATTTATTTTTGTATGTGTATGAATGTATTATCTGCATGCAGGTCTGTGCACCCGTGTCGTGCAATGCCGCGGAGGCCAGAAGAGGGTCTTGGATTCCCCTGGAACTGGAGTTCTCCTGGAATTGGAGTTACAGACGGCTCTCAGCCGCCATGTGGGCGCTGGGGATCGAACCCGGGTCCTCTGCAAGAGCGTCGGCGCTCTTAACCGCTAGGCCATCTCTCCAGCCCTGTATGAGTGTTTTGACTGCATGTGTATAAGTGCATCCATGTCTTACAATGCCCACACAGGTCAGAAGAGGGTGTCAGATCCCTAAAACTGGAGGTTCTGATGGCTATTAGCCATCCTGTGGGTGCTGGGAACTGAAATCAGGTTCTCTGAAGGAGCAGCCAGTTCTCTTAACCACTCTCCAGCCCCCTAGTTAAAGATTCTTTAAGACAAAGTTCCTTATTCCTTTCCCACACCATTCTTGAGGTTGCTGTTCATTAGAGAACAGCAGAGACAGTTCTGAGAAGAATCAGAACACTTCACTTCAGGACAGATTGGGCTCATTCTTGGTTTAAACACCTGAAGGAGATCGTCTTTCTTTAATGTTGCACTGCCATATTGCGGTCTCTTCTGTTAAACGATTCATCTGCAACTCCCTGGTTTTCTGAGTGCTAAAGATCCCTACTCTAAATTTTCCCCCTACCTCTGTCTGCTGTGGAAAACCATTTTGTTTTCTTTTTTATTTTGCTTTATTTTCTTATTTTTTATTTATTTATTTTTATTTGTGTATGAACGTACTGTCTGCATGTAGGTTTGTACCCGGGTGGTACAATGCCGTGGAGGTCAGAAGAGGGTGTTGGATTCCCCTGGAACTGGAGTTCTCCTGGAATTGGAGTTACAGATAGTTCTCAGCTGCCATGTGGGTGCTGGGGATTGAACCCGGGTCCTCTGTAAGAGCAGTTGGTGCTCTTAACCACTAGGCCATCTCTCCAGCCCCTTATTATTTTTTTAAGACTTTCTATTTTTATTATTTATAATTTTTTTATGTGTATGAGTGTATTGTCTGCATGTAGGTCGGTGCACCCGTGTCATGCAATGCCATGGGGGTCAGAAGAGGGCGTCGGATTCCCTTGGAACTAGAGTTAAAGATGGTTCTTAGCTGCCACGTGGATACTGGGAATCAAACCTGGGTCCTCTGCAAGAGCAGTCAGTGCTCTTAACCACTGAGCCATCTCTCCAGCCCCTATTTTGCTTTTTTTTCTTTTTTTTTTTTTTTTTTAACAGAGGTTTCACTATGTAGCCTGGTGTCCTTGAAATCTTACTGTAGACCCGGCTGACCTTACTCACAGAGATCCATTGCCTCTTTTGCTAAGTGTTGTTAAAGGTTGTGCCATACGTCCAGCTGACAGCTATCTTTTTTTTTTTTAATTATATGAGTATGTGTGCATGGGTGAGTACAAGTTACTGCAGAGGCCAAAAGAAGAAGTTGAATTCCATAGAGCTAGAGTTATAAGCAGTTGGCAGCTATGCATTGTGGTACTGGGAACCAAACTCAGGTCCTTGGAAAGAGTGAGAAACACTATTTAACTCCTGAGCCATCTCAACAGCCGTCATTTTTGACAACGATATTTAGCACAACTCCTGATACAGGCATGTGCAAGGTTCACATGTTCGGACCGTCCCAGCTTCCCATTCTGGCTGATGATTTTTTAAAAAAAAAATTTTTTTTTTTATTAATTTTATTTATTTATTGTATGTGTATGAATGTACTGTCTGCATGCAAGTCTGTGCACCCGTGTCGTGCAACGCCGCGGAGGTCAGAAGAGGGTCTCGGATTCCCCTGGAACTGGAGTTCTCCTGGAATTGGAGTTTTAGACGGTTCTCGGCCGCCATGTGGGTGCTGGGGATCGAACCCGGGTCCTCTGTAAGAGCGGTCGGCGCTCTTAACCGCTAGGCCATCTCTCCAGCCCCTGGCTGATGATTTAAGGTACATTATTAAACTCTCTGCTCCTTCATTTTCTCACCTCTGAAATCAGAATGATAGCCCTTAACTCATAGGATCAAGGAACTAGTGCAAACCAAGTGAACTTAAAGCACCTAGCAGAGCCTCCGTAATTATGTTCCCTAACCTGCAGATATAGCTTATTTCAGTCAGCTAAAAACCTACAGATAGTTTTTCTATGGTGCCTTAGAAACCACAGTGACATTTATATATATATATTTTTTTATTTTTTATTTTTATTTTGCCCTCTGCCTCCAACTAGGATTATGGATATTAATATTATTAGAAAATGTCTGGGAAGGGTTGGCAGGGGTAGTATGCCATGGAGCTGAGGATCTGGCTTTCATTTCTGGCTCAGACCTTTAATCACAACTCAGTACCCCTGGGACCAGCCCCATGTCTTCCCCAAGCTTCCTCCCAGCCTGGCTCTGGCCTCCTTGATGGCTTGCCCTTCTTCACTGTGTGCAAGCTAGAAACCTGAGTCATTCTGAATACTGTCTTCACTCCCCCTCCATCTCTTGCTTAATCTAATTAGTTGCCAAGTCATGTCTAGTCTATCTCTGAAATAGCTTCGGAATCCATCCCATTCTCCCCATCCCCAAGTCTCCTGTCTGGCTCATGCCCTGCCTGCCTGGCACCGGGCTGCTGCAGCCTCCCCCGCCTGCCCACCCTGCAGACCACGCTGGCTCAGTTTTCGGACAAGGCTCTGATCACGTTCTTCTATTAGAAACCCTCCCTTCTATGGTGGGTGCTTTTTTCTCCAGCATAAAGCCCTAACCCTTTAGAGTGCTGCTCATCTGTTCAAATGTTTATGGAGGCTTGTGGGTGCCAGGCACCATGTTAGGCCCTTAGGTACACTGAGAGAGACTCCTGGGAACTGAGATTGGGGTGGGGAGACACTGAACAGACAGGACTACTAGGCGCTGATACGCCAGCCAACTGAAAGGCAGCAGGAAAGGTGCCTGCTGGAGGAGGTGTGATGGTTCTGCTGAGGAGGTGTGAAGGCAGCAGGAAACGTGCCTGCTGGAGGAGGTGTGATGGTTCTGCTGAGGAGGTGTGATGGTTCTGCTGAGGAGGTGTGATGGTTCTGCTGGAGGAGGTGTGATGGTTCTGCTGAGGAGGTGTGATGGTTCTGCTGGAGGAGGTGTGATGGTTCTGCTGAGGAGGTGTGATGGTTCTGCTGAGGAGGTGTGAAGGCAGCAGGAAACGTGCCTGCTGGAGGAGGTGTGATGGTTCTGCTGAGGAGGTGTGATGATTATGCTGAGGAGGTGTGATGGTTCTGCTGAGGAGGTGTGATGGTTCTGCTGGAGGAGGTGTGATGGTTCTGCTGGAGGAGGTGTGATGGTTCTGCCTTTCTGGGTTTACATCGCGTTCATGTGTTCCCTGACCACATCATGATCTATGCGTTGCCTGTCTTCTCCTTTGGGTCTGTAGAGGCCTTCCCTGCCGTTTTTGGACGACTAAACGTGTGTCCTCCCAGACTGACTCATCTAACTACTGCCTCTTTCAGGATGCCTTCCTAGGCCCACTTTATAAATTCTGGTGATCATGCATTTATTTAGTAAACAGAAACAGTTTCTTTGTCTGGGCCCCCTTCATAGGATGCTAGTTGATTTTCTGCTGACAAGATTGTGTCATCTGTAGCTGTTCACGACATGATCCTGTTTGTTTTATACCCCAGGCCAAGCATGAAGGCTGGCAGTATATCACTGTTCTGCAATTCTTACTGAACGAAATCACTTAACAGGCTGCATTTCAATTTCTTCATTTGAGAAATGGGCCTGCTAACATCTTCCCTTTCTGTGTTAGAGGTCGTTGGTAAGATCTCGCCAGTGGTATTTGTATATGTAAAAGTGTAAACCATATGTGAGGTTTTAAATTCAGGGCAGGGCTCAGTTGCAACCAGACTACCCGAGACACCAAGGCCTTGTGATAGCTGAAAGAGCCTGGCTGTTCTGCTTTGTTGTCCTGAGGGTGTTTCTCCAGTGGGAGAGCTCTGCCCTAGGTGACCTTAGCCTAGTACAGCTGCACCTTTGCTCACAGGGCTTGTAGTGGAGCAGCTACTCTGGCTTGCTCACAGGGCTTGTAGTGGAGCAGCTACTCTGGCTTGCTGCCTAGCCTGTCTTTTAGGTGTGTGCACTCTGTAGAGTCTCTGCCGTCGTCTCTCCTTCCCTTGATCTTGTTTCTGTTGTTTAAGGAAGGAGCACTATCAGAAAACAGTCTGACCCTGTCTTTGCCTTCAGTTCACAGAATGTCACGGCAGTCCCTTCCCCTCTCCCAGCCTTAGTTTCCCATTTGTGAAATAAGGTTATTTTATGAGTAGTCTTCAGGGAACCTCTCCTGTCACACCTCCAGTTGGTGGGGACCCTGTTCATTCTTTAAATTCTGGCTTACATGTAGTTTTCTCATGGAAACCCTCCCTATTTTACCTTCCTTTGCTGTTCTTGATTACGGCTTATGTGTCTGTGCTAAGCATCTGGGTTTTTTGTTGTTGTTGTTGTTGTTGTTGTTTGTTTGTTTGTCTTTTTGAGACCAGGTTTCCCTGAAGCCCCAGCTGGCCTATGTAGACCAGGCTGGCCTTGAACTCACAGAGATCTGCCTTCGTCTGCTTCCCGAGTGCTGGGATTAAAGGCGTACACCACCACATCCCGATAGCATGTTTTTTTGTTTGTTTTTTTCATTTGTTTCTTACATGTTCCTTAGTGTTTTCAGGTATCCCCAGGCCCTTCTACTGTAAGCTCCTTCAGAACACTGTCCGTCTCTAACCCTTTTATAGCAGCTGGCCCAGAACTCTTCTGACAGTAGTACTCATAATAACAATGTATGAATGTTTAGTTATATTTGGGCACTGTTGTAAGGTTTGTTTTTCTCCTATTGGTGGTCTTCAGGGTGCTTTGGAATCATTCTGGGGCTTCTACCAGAATCTTGCAAGGCAGATGATCCCACATGGTTGGGATTGTGAGGCCCCACCTGGATTTAGCCAAAGCAGCTTTCTTTGAAATAGATTTAGCCAGGTGTGGTGGTGCACACCTCTAATCCCAGCACTTGGGAGGCAGAGGCAGGCATAACTCTGTAAGTTCAAGGCCAACGTGGTCCACGTATCAAGTTCCAGGCCAGCTGGAGCTACAGGGAGACCCTGTCTCAAAATGGCTAAACATATAGATAGACCATGATAGATAGATAGATAGATAGATAGATAGATAGATAGATAGATACTCTCACTTTGAAGTTCAGGCTAGCCTCAAACTTGTAGTTGATCCTCCTGCCTCAGGTTCCCAAGTGCTGGGATTACAGTTGCAACCCAACACATCCAGCTGGATTATTAGATTTTTATTTGTGAAAAAGAAGGCTCAGGGTCAGGAAGATGGTCAGAGCTCTTGCTGCCAGGTGTGATGACCTGAGGTCAATACCTGGATTCCACATGGTAGAAAGAGAGATGCAGCTCCTGCTAGTTGTCCTCTGACCTCCACATGCACACAGCACACGTGTGCACACACACATAAATAAATGTAAAAAATGTATTAAGAAGAAGCGGTTCAGAAAGATGAAGCCATGGTCCAGAGACATGATGTCAGCTGGTGAGAATTGTTCTGAATCAGGGTCTCTTGTGACCTCATTGACTAAGAGAGTCTTGCTATTGGTTATGATGGCTTCTAGGGAGGAGGAACTTCCAGGATGCTGTGTAGAGGAGGGGGCTGAGGCCGCTGCTTGCTCTCTCCCAAGAAGAACCCCTTCCTTGGGCAAGCAGGCCCCCTTTTAAATGAAGCATGGGTTTGGCCTTAGCCCCAAGGGTGGCTGTCTCAGAAGCTGTCAGGCACAATAAAAAGAGAGCCAGGCTCTCAGTGCTGGGCCAGTAGGGCTCGTACAGGTTGATGTAAACTTTGGAATGTGTACAGAGCCCATACCATCCTCCAAGCTGGGCAAGCTACTTTTTGTGCCCTTGAGCTGTCTGGTCTACAGCTGGGTTGGGCCCATGTTCTGCCAGGTCTGTATGGGGATGTGCAGTAGAGTCCATGGCTTAGTGATGCACAGAGGTGGACTAGGCAAGGAGTGCCCCCAGGTGTGCTCTACTCTATCAGTGCCCCAGCCTCTAAGCCAGGACTTAGCTTCTGGGCCTGGCTCCTCCACACGGTGTGTATGTGCCTTCTCTGAACTTGAGTCTCCTCCTCCTAGAGGGGAGCCATCATTAATAGTTAAATGTCTACCAGGTGCATGCTCTGTTCCAGGCCAGTGTCAGAGGCTTCATTCATGTGGCAGCTTGGGGGAGGTACTATTCTCATTTTATAGCAGAAAATCTTGAGGTTTAGTGTGGGCGAGTCATTAATGTAGTTTAGTCAGTAGCAGAACCTGAACTGAACTCTGACCATTGTACCACATTGCCTTGGCAATAGGGTTTTCCCCGCCTGCCTCAGCCATGAGGATAGGAAACATTTGTGCATTGTTAGTAAGCACAGAGTAAGGAGGATGTGCTGTAGGTGGATCCATCCTGTGGATGCAGTACTGGTAGCTGATGAAGGTCTGCATTTGTGCTGTGAATTCTGCAGGTAGAGATGGTGGCACCAAAGGGTGAGCATTCAGAATTATATTTGTTTCACTTTGTTCATTTATATAAAAAAACTATTTACTGGGGCTGGAGAGAAGGCCTAGCAGTTAGGAGCACCGACTGCTCTTGAAGAGGAGCCGGGTTCGATCCCCAGCACCCATATGGCGACTAAGAGCCGTCTGTAACTCCAGTTCCAGGAGAACTCCAGTTCCAGGGGAATCCGACACCCTCTTCTGTCCTCTGAGGCATTGCATGACACGGGTGCACAGTCCTACATGCAGACAGTACATTCATACACATACAAGAATAAATAAATTAAAAAAAAATATTTACTAACCATCCATACTGGAAGCTGGAGTCAAGCTAAACCTAAGCCCAGTCCTGGTAGACCTACTTGTGCAGCAAGGAGGAGTCAGAAAGACAAGGTTCCAGCCTAGGCTCTGCAGGCATTAGTAATAGGGCCTCAGGAACCTAATAGCTTCCCTGGAAGCCTCAAGGCCATCTGAGCAAGGGGATCATAAGGCCACCCTCACCTGTAAAAGTAGTCAGAGACAGGCTGACGTGCAAGGGGATCGTAAGGCCGGCCTCAGCTGTAGAAGTAGTCAGAACACAGGCTGACGTGCAAGGGGATCGTAAGGCCGGCCTCAGCTGTAGAAGTAGTCAGAGACAGGCTGACGTGCAAGGGGATCATAAGGCCGGCCTCAGCTGTAGAAGTAGTCAGAACACAGGCTGACGTGCAAGGGGATCGTAAGGCCGGCCTCACCTGTAGAAGTAGTCAGAGATGGGCTGATGTGCGAGGGGATCGTAAGGCCGGCCTCAGCTGTAGAAGTAGTCAGAACACAGGCTGACGTGCTGTGCACGGCTCGTTCCAGCGCCCTGACTGACCCTGTGTTCTTCCCACAGGGTTCCCCAGGACAGGCGTCTGGAGCCCCTCCTGGCGGCTGCTATCCTGGACCTCCCCATGGTGGCAATGCCGGCGCGCTCCCCCCGGGGGGTTATGGTGGTCCTGTGCCTGGAGGGCCCTATGCACCACCAGCTGGTGGAGTGCCCTGTGGACCCCCCAGTACTGGGGGGCTCCCCTCTGGAACTCCAAGAGGACAATATGGTGGTGTGGCTCCAGGGGCCCCCTATGGTCAGCCACTTCCAAGTGCCTATGGACCCCAGCAGCCCGGGCTTTTTGGACAGGGTAAGTAGAATCTTGAGCTCTGGAAATCTAGAACCTCTGACCTGGGCTGAGCTCCCTGCTCATGGCCTGTCCTTCCTTCCTGTTGGTAGTGGGTGCCCTGGTCTCTGGCACCTTTTCATCTTGCTTCCTACTTGGCCCATATGGAGAATGAGAAGCCTACAAGTTGGCTTTCCTGGGCTAGCATCTCCAGGCTCCTTGGCTGTATTACAGGAAGCATTTCTTTCTATTGCTTGGTCACTTATTCTTGGTTATATCTTGTCAGCCACTGCAGGTTGGCAGCTGAGTCTCTGCTTCAGGTGTCTTTTTTTTCTGGGATCCATGCTGAAGGAACCTCCCCTATTGGGAATCTGTGGTCCTTGGGGCAGAGAAAAAGAATAGGAAGCTAGCGGGATGGATGTGCCTCTTAGAGTTTCCTCCCTGGAATACTGTTGTCTCGTCCACTCATACCACATCTCTTTGTCAAGCCTGACCCACTGGGGATTGGTGCCCCTCTCCTGGGGAGATGCTTAAGCCAGCAGACAGTAGGAGGCTGCAGTGCTTGTACTGGGCAGGGGGAGCAGCAGATGCTTGGAGACAACAGTGTAGTCTTTGGGGGAGAAAACGATTCCTATAGCAGGCAAGATGTTGGAGATTTCAAAAACTTGAGATCAGACCACCTACTGACCTGAACAGACCGGCTTTCTAAGCCGCCTCAGTAAAACAGACAGTGCTACTACCCATAGGCTTGTAAGGACTAAATGAGACGCTACGGGTTAGTGCTGGGCATCAAATCTAAGCTTTCTGGATAGTATTCTGTGACAGAACTTGTTCAAGGCAGGGAAGTATTGGTATTTAGTGTAATTGCAGATGTGACATAGCCTTTACCCTTAAAAGATGCTCAGATAATCCCAGCACTCAGGAGGTGGAGGCAGAGGCAAGCAGATCTCTGTAAGTTCAAGGCCAGCCTGGTCTACATAGTGAGTTCCAGGCCAGCTGGGGCTACAGGGAGACCCTGTCTCAAAAGAAAAAAAAAATGCTAAGGCAAACAAGAGGATGATGGGAAAGGAAAAAGTGCAGACCAAGGTAGATGCCGGACAAGAACAAGAGGGGCAGGGACCTGGAGAGTCAGTGAAGGCAGAGAGCTTAGGCCAGGGACCCCGCGTCAGTGAAGATTTCTGAGCAGTCTCAGAGAGTCAGGGAAAGTGCCGGCCTGTCCCTGTTGGCCCCGTACAGTCAGCCCTTCACACACTGATGGTGCTCAGGAGACCAAGCACCAGCAAGGCAGCCTGGAGCTACTTGGTGCGTGGGAAGGGTCTCCCGGGAACCTGTGCTTAGGAAGCACGCAGCGTCTGAGTGGGTGTACCCAGGGCAGGTGGCCCTCTGGGGCTCTGATCATGACCAGCCAGTGGCATTTATCTTCTCTTGCTAGCAGCTCAGCAGCTCTGCAGTGAATTTCCAAGCCCCTGGCTCTGAGTCCTGTCCACCAAAGACCTGAGGCTAGGAGGAATCTCTAGGGTGGAGAGGGGAGGAGGGCGTGCCTCACATGCAGCTGCTTTTCTCTGCTGTTCCTCTCCTGACTGCCATTGCTCCTGTCCAGGGGGCCAGCACCACCCACAGCACTGTACATAAAGCACAGCCACATGTCACTTGCCTTAGAGTCCCTAGGAATCTCCACGTCCAGAGTTCGAATCCCACTGCTATCCGCTATCGAAGACAGATCTGACTATCGCAGTGCTCCTTTGTCTTGGCCACTTGTCATCACTCCTCCCCTTCCATCCAGCTGAGACCCCTTGGGGTCTGTGACTGCCCTGTGCCTTCACTACCTGCTTCACCTTCTCCCCGGCTCATTATTCTTTCAAAACTAGTTGAAATACCATCTTCTCTGGAAATGTCTCTTCCCACCCCCATTCCAGCCCTTGCTAAGGACCTGATTTTACTGCTCTCTTAGTAATCTTTCCAGCCATCCTGGGAAGGAGGTGATTTAGAAATAGGGAAATCAGGGGCTGGAGAAATGGCCTAGCGGTTGGGAGCACCGACTGCTCTTGCAGAGGACCTGGGTTTGATCCCCAGCACCCACATGGTGCCTGAGAACCCTCTTTAACTCCAGTTCCAGGGGAATCCGATGCCCTCTTCTGACCTCCGTGGCATTGTACGACACGAGTGCACCAACCTACATGCAGTCAGTACATGTCAGTACATTCATACACATAAAAAATAAATTTAGGGCTGGAGAGATAGCCTAGTAGTTAAGAGCACCGACTGCTCTTGCAGAGGACCAGGGTTCGATCCCTAGCACCCACATGGTGGCTAAAAACCATCCGTAACTCCAATTCCAGGAGAACTCCAGTTCCAAGGGAACCCAAGACCCTCTTCTGACCTCCGCAGCATTGCACGGCATGGGTGCACAAACCTACATGCAGACAGTACATTCATACACATAAAAAAAAAATTAAAATTAAAAAAAAAATAAATTTTAAAAAAATTTAAAAAAAGAAATAGGGAAATCAGCCATCACAAAGGAAGACACACACCCAGCAAGGAGCAGAGTCAGGACTTGAGTCCAGGTGTGCTTTGACTGCAGCCGGAGCTCCACACAAAGCACATAGCACATGCTTGCCACAGACACTGCCCGCCGAGGGTCGTGTCTCTCCCTCCCCAGTGGCACTGCTGTTTTCCAAAGGTGGGCGGGCCCGCCCGGGTCTCCTGTATTGACTTTCAGTCCAACAGCCTTCGCCTCTGGCCTCATCTTTGGGCCTGTCCTCCACACTGCCCAGGTGTGTCTCTGGTCATTTCTTGTGTGAAGGAGCCCTTCTGCTTCACTGGGTGGACTGACCTCTTCACTGGGCGGACTGACCTCTTCACTGGGCGGACTGACCTCTTCACTGGGCGGACTGACTTCTTCACTGGGCGGACTGACCTCTTCACTGGGCGGACTGACTTCTTCACTGGGCAGACTGACCTCTTCACTGGGCGGACTGACCTCTTCACTGGGCGGACTGACCTCTTCACTGGGCGGACTGACCTCTTCAGTAGGTGGACTCTGAGAATTCTTGATGTGCTGAGCAGGACAGGAAATGTAAAATCAAATAGAGAAGTTATCGGGACTGTGGGGCCTCATGGAGTAGAAACCAGCCTTGCGCACTCGTGAGCGCGTGGAAGGCCTCCGTCAGCACAGGGTTGCTGGCTGCCAGAAGACAGGATGGGCAGATTTGTGAGGCTTTCAAAGTGAGTGTTTTAATTTGCTTTCTGTTGCTGTGATAAAGCACTCTGACCAGAAGGAATTTAGGGGTGGGAAGGATTTATTTCAGCTTAAATGGGTTACTGTCCGTCATCGAGGGATCAGGGTAGGAACTCAGACAGGAACTTGAAGGCGGCAACCCCGCATGAAGGAGCGCTGCTTGCCAACCCCATGAAGGAGCGCTGCTTGCCAACCCCATGAAGGAGCGCTGCTTGCCGACCCCCATGAAGGAGCGCTGCTTGCCGACCCCCATGAAGGAGCGCTGCTTGCCGACACCCATGAAGGAGCGCTGCTTGCCGACCCCCATGAAGGAGCGCTGCTTGCCAAACCCCCCATGAAGGAGCGCTGCTTGCCGACCCCCATGAAGGAGCGCTGCTTGCCGTTGGCTCCCTTCCACGCTCACACTCAGCTAGCTAGCTTTTATTTATTTACCCCCCACCCTGGCTCACCCCCTCTCCCCAGGTGGCATTCCTCCCAGTGTGGATCCAGAAGCCTATTCCTGGTTCCAGTCAGTGGACGCTGATCACAGTGGCTACATCTCCGTCAAGGAGCTGAAGCAGGCCCTAGTCAATTCCAACTGGTCCACGTTCAACGATGAGACATGCTTCCTGATGATAAGTGAGTTCTACCCTCCCTTGCAAGGGCATGCAGGGTTGAGCTGGGGTGGAGCCACCGACTGTTGACAGAAGGAGGCAGGTAGCCACTCCAAGGAGAACTGTGGCAAGGAAGGATTTCTGGGTTCAAGATGAGATTTCCTTTAGAAGCAGCAGGGCCGGGTGTGGTGGCGCACGCCTTTAATCCTAGCACTTGGGAGGCAGAGGCAGACAGATCTTTGTGAGTTCAAGGCCAGCCTGGTCTATAGAGCGAATTCCAGGACAGCTGGGGCTACAGGGAGACCCTGACTTGAAAAGACCAAAAAAAGCAGCAGCAGGAAGCGGGGCAGCATGGATCCAAGTCTTGGCTAAGCTGGCAGGCCTGCAGGAAAAATCCATACCCCGATGGGACAGGGCTGAGTGGGCACCGGAGGGCCAGGTGCTGTGTTTGCTGCCATGTCTCGGACACTGGCATCTAGTTGTCAGGCCAGGGTTCTCAGCCTGGGAGAAGGGCAGCTTCAGTGGTACCTTTGGTCCTCAGTCTTGAAGCCTTCTTCCCTTCCTGTTCTTCCTCCCATCCAGACATGTTTGACAAGACCAGGACTGGCCGTATTGACGTCTATGGTTTCTCAGGCCTGTGGAAGTTCATCCAGCAGTGGCGCAGCCTTTTCCAGCAGTACGACCGGGACAGCTCCGGCTGCATTAGCCAGATGGAACTGCAGCAAGGTGAGGGCCACAGTGGGCACAGTGGGCACGGTGGGGCTGGACTCTCCTCTTTACGCCTAAGGCAGAACAAAGGGTTTTCGTTCACTACCCAGTGCCTACCTGTAGCACAAAATGCTGGTCTCTCTGCAGCCCCTTCCATCCCACCCTTTCTGTGATCTGGCTGGGGCTCTGAACCAAGATCTAGGGCCAGGCAACACTGGATCTGGAATCAGGGTTAGGGTCCCTGGTGACAAAACTCTTGGCAGTACTGGGTGGGACAGCCCCATATGGCAGGGAGCCAGAGAGAAAAGAACATGTGCCCTAGCACACTTGGAGAACAGAGTGTGTGGCTCTTTCTTGTGATTCCAGCACCTGGCATGGAAAAGAGCTCTGTGCGGAGGCTCAGGTAGGATCTGTGCCACCTTGGCCAAAAGTTAGTTTCTTTCCAGCGCTGAGACCCAGAGCCTTGTAAAAGTTGCAGTTGGGTAAGATGACCCGAGACTACAGCTCCACTTCTAGTTCCAATCTGACTCTAGGTCAGGGCCTGCGGCCTCGGCTCGGGCACCTGGGTTAAGGGGACAGGTGGTTAATGTAGTTGTGAGGCCCCAGAGGGGCCTAGGAGAAAAAAGGGGTTGCCCAGAACATGCAGGTCCTTTGTCGTGACCATGCATTTCAGTCAGACACAGGTCTCTAGGTTGAGCGCACCATGTCTGCCTCTGGTAAAAGGGAAGGGGGATCATTACCCTTCACTGCCTTGCTACCTTGCCATGGATGTTGGAGAACTTGATAGCAACAACAAAACTAGCGTTTACTGAACGTTTGCCATGCCCCAGGCAGTAGTTCTGTGGTTCGTGTAATGCATTCTTCCCATGTGCTAGACCTGTTTGCTGCTCCACACCATTTGCTGAAGGATCCTTCCCAGTCTCTCTCTTTTTTTTTTTTTCTTTTTTCCGGTCTTTTGGAGGCAGGGTCTCCCTGTAGCCCCAGCTGTCCAGGAACTCACAGTGTAGACCAGGCTGGCCTTGAACTCACAAAGATCCGCCTGCCTCTGCCTCCCAAGTGCTAGGATTTCCAGTCTCTTTTATAAATGACAAGACTGAGCCTTAGTTACTTTGTCCTCAGAGCAGAGATCTCAGATTGTACTGAGCATCGCAGTGGAAGATTAGAAGCAGAATGCAGGCTGTGACCTCGTGTGGGGACATGATGCTTTTACTTAAAAAAAAACAAAACACCATGTGCCAGGCAGTGAGCTAAGTGCTCCCTGATTGCTGTTCCTCCTTCCTAGACCCACAAGTTAAGTAGCCCCATTTCAGTGGTCGTAGGAGGGATGGTGAAGCGGAGCAAGCAGGCCAAGGACTGTTCCCCCAGAGCAGCTTGGATCCCTTGTGCTGTGCTCCTGCCTCTGATGTCTGGCCTTCCGGTGCTTAGTGGCCATGCTTCCTCTGATGCAGATGAGTCAGAGATAGTCCTGTCCTCTCTGGGATCCCATGAACCTGACTAGAGACCTGGACAAAGAGCAGGGGCTTCCAGCCAGGGACCAAGCAGAGACCTGCTGCCATGCTCCTCTTGAACGGCCCAGGACCTCTGTCCCTCACGTTTCTGAGCTGATGCCCCCAAAGTCCCAGATGTGCCGCACTCAGTGTTGCTGATCGGTGGAGGCGTTCACCACAGGTCTCCCTGTGTCTGCTCTGTGCCCCTCCCCTCCAGCTCTGACCCAGATGGGCTACAACCTGAGTCCTCAGTTCACCCAGCTCCTGATTGCCCGCTACTCCCAGCGCTCCGCCCCTCCTTCCATGCACCTCGACCGCTTCATCCAGGTGTGCGTCCAGCTTCAGTTGTTGACCGAGGCCTTCCGAGAGAAGGACCCTGCTGTACAGGGCAGCGTTCGGCTCAGCTTCGAAGACTTCGTCACCATGACAGCTTCTCGGATGCTGTGACCCTGCCTGCCTGTAGGGGGCAGAACACTCCAAGGACCTCTCCTGGCTCCTTAGGGAAGATGTGGGCTTCTCCTTTCCCTCCCCTCCTGGCAGAACATTATCTTGCCTGATGCAGCACTGTTGTTCCCAAAGATGACTGGGAGGCCTGTGTTGGAGCCACCGAATAGTCCCGACCAGTGAGCACACAAGAGCCTGGCCAGGAGAGGACTGGAAGTTGAGTATCCCGACAGCCCTGGGCTTTGCAGTGCCACAGGCTTGGAGCAGGAGTCCAGTCAGGAGTGGAGTTGGTGTCTGGTCAGCTGTGCCCTGGCCTCTGCTCTGCTTTCTGATGTCAGCGCTGCATCACTTGCCTCACGTACCACCCTGTGTTCCCTAACCTAGACCATCATGTCAGATGAGCCAGTTTCTACAAAGCAGAATGTGACAGCACAGGGGAGATTTGCCTGGGGGACCAGTGACTTGGTTCCCTGACACCCACAGTCCTTGTATGTAACATGTAGCTTCCCTGAGGTTTTCGTGCTCAGGAAGCTTGGACAGTCTGCTGTCTGGCCATATTTTGACCAGGCTGCTGCTCTCTGAAACCTGGAACACCTCACTGGCCTGCCATGCTGTGCTCAGCTTCAGTCCCCAGGGTCCATTTTCATGTCCTACTGCCAATGTTGTTTTTAATTTCCTTTTTGGTTTTTCATTTGGGGCCAAAAGTTCAGTGATATTTGTAAGCTTCAATAAAATGCTGAAACTCTAAAATCCCACATTTCTCAGCGTGACCTCATAGCTGTATGTCCACACTCATCCGCTCACTCATTCACTACCAGTGTGAGTGGCCAGTGCTCACTAAACCATGCCAAAGCAGCAGCCTTGGGGCCAAGACAAACGGTGAAGTCAGGGCACCGCTGGGTTCACTTCTCTGTGTCTGGGGTCAGCTCAAAAGGCTGCCTGTGCGTCTGGGCTGGAAGCCACCACCCCAAACTTCCCACGGCATGGCCTTTTATTATCTTGGGCCTGAGTTTTATCTCCCAGACAAACTCCATTTATGAAGTCATAACTTTCCCCCAACTTTTATTAAGCACAGACGTCAGTACCTGCCAGTCAGATTTAGATCTTTGTGATACCCAGTCCGCACCATGTGGCTGTAACAAGCTGACAGAATTTCAATCAAAAGCTGAAGACACCAGACATTCTAGTTTGCTGGGGGGGGGGGCTTATCATGGATAATGATGTGATCATCCTCTGGCTTTGGGAGAAATCAGAGCTCTGTGGCTCAGGGGCTGTCAGCAGGGCTCTCCTCCCTTCATAGTGCTGGGTGGAGAGTGGCTATGACTGTTCTGCAGGACACTGAGGCTAGAAGGCTTGTTGGGCTCAGCCAATTCAGCCCCTCTGAACTTTAAAACTCTGGAGTACCAGAGTTAGATGGAGTCCAGTTCCCAAAGGCCAGCCCCGTCCAGAGCTGCAGTCCTCTCCAGGTAACCCAGGAAATCCAGCTCTGCTAGCCAACCTCCAGAGACGAAGGGGTGTGGCTCTTGTAGGTTGCCCATTTTCTGACTGGTAGAAGTGCCATTCTGCCACCTTGGAGACACCATCCATTGGCCCTAGTTTTCCTGCTTGGGCTAGTCAGGACACAATGCTTTCTGCATGCCAGTTCTCTGGACAGTGGGGCCATCCCCTCTCCAGGCAGCCCTGGGCTTGCTGCCCAGCCCTCACTCAGCATTCCTCCCTTGGCTCCTGGCCAACCTCCCAGAGTGCTTCAGTGCATCAGAGCTCCATGAGCTGAAGCCCAGGACCCACGTAGCACTGGCTCCAACCTGCAGGGTAGGGTAGAGTATAGCCCCTGTTCTCTCTTTGTTCTTCCTGAACCATGTCCACTAAAAGTCATCTTTTTTTTTTTTTTTTTTTTAATGTGGGCCAGTCTTGGAACCCAAGGTCTTCCACAGTAGGCCCGCTTATACACTACCACCCAGGAACACCCCTACTCCTCAAAGCCATCTTTAGAATGGTGCCAATCGCAGTCTACCTTTGTGCTGGGACGGTGCTGAGGGCACAAGATCTGGGTGCATCCTTACAAAGGCATGGATGGTCTGGGCTTGAGGCCCAGCCCTCTAGTCTTATCTAACACAGTGCACCTCTACACCACTGACTTTACAGTTTGGATTCCAAAGCCAGTGGAGTATGACGTGGACAGGACTGCCCATCCCTCCTGGCCTGGCCAGCTGTAGCTACTGGGCTGGGAATTCGTGGAGAGCAGAGGACATCCTTAACACATGGTCCACCTACTCTGGATGAAGCAGGATGTTTACGGGAGCCTAATCCTGGGCCAGACCCCAAGTCTCTGGTCTACTTCTTGACAGGTGAGGTCAAGGAAGCCTTCGGCTCGATTAATCAAGTTAAGTACACCTGCTGGTGTGCCTGACTGCACTGCTCTTGGCCAGATGTCTCCTGTTCCTCTCAGCAGAGCAGGACTCCAGAATGTGCCCTCCTGCCCTGGCACTGAGGATCAGGGCCTTTGGCGGCTCTGTAACCAGCTCAGTGGCAGCTGGAGCGCATCTGGCCAAGTCTGTGGTTTTCTCTGGTTTTCTCTTTTTATCCTGTGAGTTCATAGAAAATAAATGAAGCCCTGATTTCCAAGAAGGCTAGGGAACAGTAAATCTATCAACCCACTGCCCACCTACCTCCTTACCTTCCAGTCCAGAGGTCATCGGGCAGGGAGCAGACAGTGTGTCAAGGATCGGGGCCCTGGGCACCAGAGGCTTGGCACTGCCAAGGAGGCGGTACCATCTGCAGTCCAAGTCCATCTGAGGTGGGGGTGAGGGTTCTCAGATAATAGCATTCCAGAGCCTTCTTGTCTCCCCCTCCCCAGCTGCTCCACCTTCCTCTACTGACCTGAGCAGCACAGATTTTGTGTAATGACAAGGAAAGGGAACATTCAGTGCCAGGCTTTTAATTACAGTTGCTTCGGGCTGCTGGCCCCATGCTGAGCAGCCACATGGAGAGTGCTTTAGCACTCCGCACAGCCAACAAGGTCCACCCTATGGTATGTGCTGTCCATACCTGGAGAGGGTGAGCTGTAGTCAGAGTCCACTGAGAAGGGCTAAACCTGGGTTAGTTCACAGGACAACCTGGGCTATCAGGGACCCCCCCAGGCCAGGTGGATATACCTGTAGGGACCTTTGGAGCAGACATCAGGGAAAGGCTGTAATAGGAGACTCGAAGGCAGAGCTCTGAAAGGTTGATGGAGGTGGCCCACATGAGACAGGTACAACTATAACCAAGTTCACAGCACTAGACAGGTTTACAAAGTTCTCTGCTTTCTTGAGCATGCTGAAGCCTCTTATTAACCCTGCTTAGGGCATGCAAGCATAGAGAGGGGACGACTGGTCCAGAGTCACCCAGGGAGAGAGCCAGGACTGGAGTCCCAGCCTCTCGTAGCATGCAGCACACTGGGGAGGCAGCAGGTCACGGACAAGGACCAGGCTGTGCCTCCCCAAGTCTCGAGCTGCTCCACTCAGGGAAGCCCCTCAGGGCAGCACTGTGGTGATGCTGGTAAGCACTACATGCTCGGAGACTTTGGAGATGGAACACCGACTCTGCAAGGACAAGGACTTGTGGCTGGCAGAAGAGCGGGGACTGGGAGCCTTCAGAGAGCTGCAGGGACCCAGGCCAGGCAGGCAGCAGGAGAAGGCAGCCTTAAACTGCGCCCGGAACTTGCCTTGGTTGAGAGACAAAAGACACAGCCATAAGGGGACAAACGCAGCAGGCAGGGGGCTGAGCTCCAGGGACACCCACACAGCTCCAGCCTAGCTGTCTGGGGAGGGCAGAGAAGGAGGGGTAGAGCTGGGGTGGAGAGCCCAAGGCCGCCTCAGCACTGGCAGCCAGAGGACAGAGGCCCCCAGCCTGTTCCTGGAGCAAAATGCAATTGTCTTGATTCCTTGACTGCACTCTGGCTCGGAGCCTGGCTCAAGACGTGGTGTCTGGCTCAGGGGCCTCAGGTCACCTCTGCCCTCCTTGGCATGTATGTGGACGGGGCTCAGGGTTCACTCTGTGGCTAGCCTCCCCCAGCTCTGCCCTATGATGATGAAATGAGACACCCGAGCAGCCCTTGCAGGTAGCAGTCCCACAGTATACCAGGGGCCAAGGCCACCCAGCCACAAGCTGAGCCTGGGGATCTAACTCGAAAGACCTTTTTTTTTTTTTTTGTCTTTTTGAGACATGGTCTCCTTTAGTCCCAGGTGGCTCACTACATAAACCAGGCTGGCCTTGAACTCACAGAGATCTGCCTGCCTCTGCTGGGATTAAAGGTGTGCACCACCACGCCCGGTGAAAGCCCAGCTCTTAAAGGGGAGGGTAGAGTGGGAGAAGAGGGTTTGTGCAGCCCTTGTTTGCCAGGAGGACAGAGGTTTTCTTGGAAATAACCCCTCCCCCATCATGTGTCACCAACCTCTCATTCTCTAGAACCCAGCTCGGCAGCGCACACAGTATGTGCTCAGTCAGCACAAACCACGCAAGGCATGTGCAGCAGGGTGTCCGCCTGGCCTCCTCCACCGCCCCCCCCCATCCCCGCGGTGCCCCATTCTTCCGAGCAGCCAGGCAGACTTTGTTGAGCAGTTCTTGAGTCACAGTGAGAGTTACACAGTGACCTCTGATTCCTTCACAAGCATCTTAACCATTTCTGAAAGATTGCGTCCAGCTCTTCAGAAGCCTAGTCCCCAGTCTGAGTTCTGATGAGTCACTTCTCCTGAGCCAAGGGTAGGGGACCCGCTGAGACGGGGAGGTACAGGGCAAAGGCAGGACATAGAGGGTAACACAAAGGGGAGCCAAGATGGGGGTGGGGTCTGGGCTCCAGGATGAGAGAATAAAAGAGCTGTCATTGGAACCTAGGGAGTCCAGGGCTGCCCCCCAAATTCTGGCCACCCTGCCAGTGTGCCAGGCTGTTGCTGGTGACCATCCCTGCTCCCTCTCAAGCAGGGTCTGCTGGGTCCTCCTCTCACAAGTCTGGCTCCCTTTAGGAACATGGACTGCTCTGTCTACACAGAGGGGTTAGTGAAAGGTCTTGCTGTTCATGCCCCCTGGGGTGGGAGGTGAAGGCCCAGGTCCCGTCCTTCCTCTCCGGCACTGGTCTGCCCATCTGCCCCAGTCCAGCCTGGGTGCTAGTCACTAGGCAGAGCTCGGATCATGGCTCCTGGGAGGGGTGTATGTGCACGTCTCTCTCTGAGTAGGGCTTCCCAGAGAGAGCAGATGTCCTGATGGCCACCCAGGGACCATGGCCACCCTCAGTCACTCACCACTGAGGAAGTTGTAGATGATGGGGTTGGCAGCGCTGTTAGCATATACCAGCCAGTGGGAGAAGGTGAAGCAGGCGTAGACAGCCTCCCGGTCGCTGGCTTGGCGGAACATCCCGAACACCCTAGCACGGGTGGGGAGGATGGTCGGAAGTGAGAGAGATGGGCGGGGGGGAGGGTGCCCACAGAAATTCAGCCAGAGGGGAAAGGATCCCCACTGCTACCCATTTGGGGCTCCAGAGCTGAGTTCTTAACCTCAATTTTGGGTTTCTGAGCATCAATTATGACCAGAATGAATCTTGGGACAGGGACTACTGTATACTGCTCAGTTTTCAACTATCTGCTCCTACAGTACCAGCCCAGCCGCCTTCCCATCCACCCTGACAGCATGGACATGGACAGCATCCTTTCTTCAGTTAGAGGAACTGAGGCTCAGAGAAGAACACACCCAAGATCACATAGTCAGGATGTGGCTCCTGTCTGGTATCCCATGATCCTCCATTAATGTCCCTTTGCCCCTCATTTGCTGTGTCCCTGTGTCCTACCCAGACTGCTGTCCTCCGGATCGCAAAAGCTTGCTCCTCCACTTCTGCCAAGTCTCTGCTCTCAACCTCAGAGGCTGATTTTATTTTATTTTATTTAGACAAGGTCTCGATCTAGTCTGGCCTTGAGGTCCTCCTTCCTTGGCCTGCTGAACTCTAGGATTACAGACATGTACCATCACACCCAGCCTCTCAGAGAAGTCCTTAAAAATATTGTATCTGGGGGGCTGGAGAGATGGCTCAGCTGTTAAGAGCACCAACTGCTCTTGCAGAGGCCCTGGGTTCAATTCCGAGCACCCGCATGGCAGCTAAGAACCATCTTTAAGCTGGGCGTGGTGGCTCACGCTTTTAATCCTAGCACTCAGGAGGCAGAGGCAGGCGGATCTCTGTGAGTTCAAAGCCAGCCTGGTCTACAGAGTGAGTTCCAGGCCAGCAGGGGCTATAGAGAGACCCTGTCTGAAAAAAAAGATATATTGTATCTGGGGCTAGAGAGATGGCTCAGCAGTTAAGACCAGTGTCTGCTCTTACAGAGGACCCGGATGGGTTTCCAACATCCACATAGTAGCTAACAACCATCTTTTACTCCAGTTCCAGGGGAACCGACACCCTCTTCTGACCTCTGTGAGCACTGTAGGACTGGGCACACTTACATACATGGACTCATAAACATACAATAAAATGACTTTTTTTTTTTTTTTTTTGAGACAGGGTTTCCCTTTAGTCCCAACTGGCCTGGAGCTTGCTCTGTAGACCAGGCTGGCCTTGAACTCACAGAGATTCACCTGCCTCTGCCTCCCAAGTGCTGGGATTAAAGGTGTGCGACACCATGCCCAGCAAAATAATGAACTTTTTTGGTGTTTTTGAGACAGGGTTTCCCTGTAGCCCCAGCTGGCCTGAAACTCGATCTGTAGACCAGGCTGGCCTTGAACTCACAGAGATCCACCTGCCTCTGCCTCCTGAGTGCTGTGATTAAAGGCGTGTGCCACCACACCCGGCATAATAAACTTTTAAAAAAATAACAATATTGTACCTAAACCGAATCCATAGCCAGAGCCCCACCGCTGCGACTCTCTCCTCTTTCCTACCTCGTTCCTCTCACAGTTCCGTCTGGTAACATATACTGATTTTTCTTTTGATGATGCTTCTCTCTCACTGGAGTGCTGCTGCCTCTATGAAGGCAGAGGGGCTTTGTCACTTGTACCCAGTCACCCTAGATCTTGATGGCTGAGTGTATGGGGGAAATGGGGGAAGGGGTTTTCCTAATCATCCTAGAAGCCAGTGATCCCCATGCAATGCTGGAGATGGCGACACGGCAGGGGAATGACCTGCCCAGGGTGGAGAGTGGAATAAATGACCATCTTCCTCAGACCCCACAATGCACACGCTCCTGTGTTCTCACCTCTTGAGGACATTGAGGACACTGATGGGTAGGTAACAGAGGGCAAAGACGAGGAGCACCACCATCAGCATCTTAGCTGTCTTCCTCCGAGCTCGCATCTGCTTCACCTCAGCCAGGAAGGCGCGGGCCAGGGGCTGGGGCTCCATACTCAGCCCCTGGGCCTCCAGTTGCTCTGAGGGCCGCTTCCAGTTCCGCACCAGGGCAGATGTGGTGCCTGGGATCTACTCAATACACACACATGGGGAGGTGGGGGGAGAGAGACAGAGAGAGAGACAGACAGAGGAAGAAGAAAAGAGGAGGAGGAGGAGGAGGAGGAGGAGGAGGAGGAGGAGGAACAGTGAGGGTGTCACTCTTTGAGAAAGTCGTTCTCTGGTAGGGCCATTCTGGGCCTGGTGAGCAGACAGTGGGGTAGGAAGCAAACCTTGCAACAGGAGGGAACCTGATGTTCATGGTAAAGAGGAATGCTTTGGGCTGGGTGAGCACTGTGTTCGTTTTCCACAGCTCATCGTGAACACTTCTGGATGGGTATTATTAGCCCTCAGTTAAAGATGAGGCAACAGAGACTCAAAGACCCTTAGCCGAGGCCCCACCCCCAGGCTGGGATCCGACGTCCTCCCAGCTGCTTCCCATCCTTCCTAGGGTCTCCAGCTCCGTCTTTGAGAAGGGGTAAAGTGGTGAGTTGTGTTGTCCTTGTCCCATGTGAGACTGGGGGGGGGGGGCAGAAGGGCAGTGGGAAGGCTGTGGTGGTTAAAGCTGGGCCTGGAATCCTAGTTGCTCAGGACCTCACGCCCAGAAGCCTGAGTTGATCTGGGATCTTGGAGCAAGGACAAACTGGAAGCCCCTCCCACCACTGGACAGGGACTAACCCCAAAAGCATGGGGGATGGAGTCAGAATACAGGAAACTGGAATGTAGACAGCTCACACATTCATGAACTACATGACTTCTCTAAACCTTAGTTTCCTTAAGGGTGTTCCTTCAGGGCAGGATCTGGGTTCAACCCATCCACCTCCCAACCCATTACCCTGCGTAGCCTGTGTATGGGTCAGCACTGTGTAGAATGTAATGACATCTCAGATCGAGGATGACCCTAACCCGAGACCAGTCATGCTTGTGGTCCACATCCACTCGCTGCCCAGCTGCTGACCCAAGACTTACTGCCACTACTGCTAGTGGCTCTGAGCACCCATTTCTCCATGAACTCCATCACCAGGAAACCCAATGTGGGTCCATCTATAATGGAGGAAAAAAAAACATCAGGCCTGAATCTGGCAGGGCTCTGCCTTGGCAGTGGATTATACCTCTCCACACTGTGAAGTGGTCAAGACAGCCTCTCTTGTTAGACAGCTGTGAGATACCGGATGCAAAGCCTAACTTGGCAAGCAATTTGCTACTGCTATTAGGAATGTTCTGCTATGAATGGACATTGGGGTCTCCCAGATCCAGGTTTTAATCCCTGACTTTTTACTTATGTGGGGAGCTGGCATGAGTAATGCCATGGTGAATTCAGATTGACCTCTATATTTCAGCAAGTTCTTGGCATGAATGGGTTAATACTGTACAAGCAGATACACTAGGAGGGAATGTCCTTGCAGGCTAGGCAATAGTCCTTGAGGCTATCTTTGGCATGTAAACCAAATTTTATCTATACCTTTGAAACTGTCCTTGAAATGTACACAAAGTTTTACTGTACCTTTACCACGTGTGAAATTTGCAGAAAATTCTTTTTTATCTTGCTTGTATAAAAGGACTTGGAAAAGAAACTTCGAGGCTCCAGTATTAACTGGTCGCCTCTCCCAGCTCTATCCCGTGTGTGTGTGTGTGTGTGTGTGTGTGTGTGTGTGTGTGTGTGTTCATTTTTTCTCAATTCCCACTCCCCCATTTGGGTTTCCTTCGACTTTGGCGGCCGGCTCCGTCATGCTTACTACTGAGTACTCAGGGGGACGTTAACAGTGCTTCTCTGCGTCTCTGTTCTCATGAGTGTGTGTGGAGATAAGATATGCTGGTTAAACTTGGGCCTATAATCCTAGCTACTCAGGAGGCTGAGGCAGAAGAATTGCCAAATTCAGGCAAGCCTGGGCAACTTAACAGGATCCTGCCTCAAAATTTAAAAAGGAATAGGGAGACAGGGAGGAAGGGGGGGGGGGGAGAAGGGAAGGAGAGATGGAGAGAGATCGAAACAAGAGAAGGCTGGGGATATGGCTCAGTGGTAGTGTACTTGCCTAGCATGGCAAGGTCCTGGGTTCAAGTCTCAGCACCACAAAAGAAAAATAAGGCGATTAAGAAGCTGCAGGTTGCCAGGCAAGGTGGCGCACGCCTTTAATCCTAGCACTTGGGAGGCAGAGGCAGGTGGATTTTTGTGAGTTCAAGGCCAGCCTGGTCTATGGAGTGAGTTCCAGGACAGCTGGGGCTACAGGAGACCCTGTCTCGAAAAGACAAAAAAAAAAAAAAAAAAAAAAAAAAAAAAAAAAGAAGCTGCAGGTCACTCTCAGCCTCCCAAGTCCCCCATGTCCCTGAACCTTCCCTCTCTGCAGTTGCAGTATAGATAATATATATATATTTTTTTAAGTCAGGGGACCATCTACTCCCTTTGAGCAAATAGCTCCACCCCTCCCACTCCAGAAAGTGACACCAGAGTGGGCCTCACCTGGTGGCCCCAAAGCTTCCGGAAGATCTGGAAATAGGCCATGGCCATGAGACCTAGCGGAGCCAGGTAGGTGACAACGAAAAAGCAACTGTGGTAGATCTTGGGGTAGAGCTCATCTGTCAGGGCAGAGAGATACAGTCAGGTCTAACCTGGGAGCCCCGGCCTGCCCTAATTAGCAATGCCACCTTGCCTTAGCGAGGTCCAAGGCCAGCCCCGGGGACCAAGTCCACATAGGTACCCTGGCAGGGGAAGAACCTAGAGTTACACAGCCTAGTGTCTCCACCCTAGAGAACCCCTAGCAGATGCCCACACTAAAAGAGAGACCCACCCTAGGGATCCCCTGGGAATTCCCTGTTGTAGATCCTGCTTTAAAGAGTATTGTACCCCAGACAGACGTGCTCACCATTACCTGCCCAGCGTTCATCACAGACAGAGAAGAGCCGGGTACGGTTGGCTAGCTCAGGCAGCACACTGCTGCATTCCATAACAGCAGCCTGGGGTACCATGACAGCCAGTGACACAGCCCAGATACCCAGGATGGAGCCACGGGCACGGCGAGCTGTGCTCTTGAACAACAGTGGGTGGCAGATGGCATACCAGCGGTCCAAGGCGATGAAGCTGAGAGTCAGCACAGCCACGGACACTGACACGGCCTGCCCCAAGGGGACACAACATCAGAGGCAGGCGTGGGAGGGTGGGGTTAGGTCGTAGCCCAGAGCCACCAGTTCAGCAAATCTTGACTCCACCACTTTCTGACTACGTGAAACTAGCTGACAGAATTCTGGTGAGAATAAATGAAATCATGTATGGAAAAGTGTCCAGTTGGAGGCCTAACCCACACTAGGTGTTCCCCTACTGTGAATGACATAGCCATGGAAGCTTCTAGGTGCCTGGCACCACGCTTCCTGTCTTGACAACCCTGTGAGGTGGGCAGTGTGTTACAGATAAGGGAATGAGGGACGTGATTCCCTCCATCTGCCATTATGCTAAGCCCACCAGAGTTAATCGGTTGAGCAGAAAAACCTCACAGCAGTGGGAAATCCAAGAGATGCTTCTCTTCTCCTAGAAGGCAGTCCCTTCTGGGCTGGAGAGATGGCCTAGCAGTTAAGAGCGCTGACTGCTCTTGCAGAGGACCCAGGTTCGATCTCCAGCACCCACATGGCAGCTGAGAAGTGTCTTTAACTCTAGTTCCAGGGGAATCCGACACCTTCTTCTGACCTCCACGGCATTGCACAACATGGGTGCACAAACCTACATGCAGACAGTACATTCATATATGTAAAAATAAAAGAAATTAAAAAAAAAGAAGGCAGTCCCTTTTGCACTGCCCAGAAAGCCCTCATTCTGACAGAGGTGGTGGGCTGGGAGGTGGGAAAGCATGCCTCTGGGGTGTCCCTGTTCCCCAGGGTTGCAGGGAGACATGTTTTCAGGCCAGGCCTCCTGACCCCACCCAGGGAATCCCGATGCCCACAGTTGGGGAAGGAGATTCCAGCAGCCAGAAAGGAGGGAGGAGATGAGATTTGCCCACTGGGGTCAGGAGCAAGCCCAGAGTTTGTGTCTGTGACTATGAGCTTTTGGTCTCCCTACTGCTATGTACCTGGAAGTAACTGTGTGTGCACACGCATGGCTATGTATATGTTTATGTGAGTTTGTGGGGTTGTGCCAGGCACAGGCCTTTAATCCTAGCACTTGGGGAGCAGAGGCAGGTGGATCTCTGTTGAGTTCAAGGGACCAGCCTGGTCTACATAGTGAGTTCCAGGACAGCTGGGGCTACAGGGAGATCCTGTCTCAAAAAGACATAAATAAATAAATAAATAAATAAATAAATAAATAAATAAATAGTTGTGTCTGTGTCCCTGGGTGGTCTTGGTGGCCCTGCAAGGGTCCTGAGGTTGTCTGAAAGGTCATCGAGCCCCACTAAAGTCATGGGTTTTAGACAAATGTGACAGAGGCTGGTAAGAGGTGCAGAAGAAAGCTCTCACCTGCAGGTAAGGGATGACCTTGCACAAGGCGTGGCCAAAGAGCCAGGATTCCGTGATGTCCACTAGCAGGCTGGCAGGCAGGCAGATGGCAGTCACCAGAACGTCAGCCAGGGACAGGTTGACAATGAAGTAGTTGGTGACGGTCCTCATGTGGTGGTTCCGCCACACTGCCAGGCAGACTGCGGAGGGCAGCGCAGCCGGGTGAGATGAAGCCAGCGGCAGAGCCACGCCCATCAAGGCTCCATCCCCTCCCCGACAGCCGGAAGGGGCAGGTAGGCGAGGCCTAGGGCAAGATGGGGACCTACCCAGCGTGTTGCCCACCAAGGCTATGAAGAACACGGCCACGTAGGCTCCTATGAGAACCCACTCGTACTGCTTTGGGTACAGATAATCGCGCCACAGGTAGCGGAGGAACTCGTCTTCATAGTCTGGAGGCGGGCGCGACGGCTCCCCGCTGCCAGTGGAGACCCCGGACTGGGCCCCGGGAGTGGGCGAGGGCTCCATGAGCTCAGGGCCCGCTGTAGCTGAGGGACATCCTGGGCTCTGGGGAGGAAGGGGAGCCCGGGCCAGCCCTCAGCCCACTCCTCTGAGGGGACCCGGCTCTTGTCCCCAGGTCTTAGGGGGTCTCAGCCCAAGTTTCCTGGAAGAAAGAAGGAAGGGAGGGAGGGAGGGAGGAAGGAAGGAAGGAAGGGAGGGAGGGAGGGAGGGAGGGAGGGAGGAAGGAAGGAAGGAAGGAAGGAAGGAAGGAAGGAAGGAAGGAAGGAAGGAAGGAAGGAAGGAAGGGAGGAAAGGAGGGCGCATTAGGGACTGTTCTCAGCGGGGAGTGGACTGGAAGAGGATGGCATCTTACGGTCTTCGTTCAGCCTCAGTTTCCCCATCCAACGGAATAATAAGCGCACCTACCTCCCAGGGTCAGAGTGAGGAGTATTGAGCTCTAAGGCATGCCAAGCATTTCTCGCAGAGCCTGTTCAACCCGGAAGCAGGGCTCGCTGACGTTAACGAGTAGGTATCACTATTAGGAAGCCCTGCCTGCAGATGAAGAAGAGATGGGAGGCTCAGAGAGGTTGAGCCCCTTGCTCAAGGTCACAAAGATAAGCCCACCAATCATCACTGATTGAGGAAGGGAATCCATCCCAATGGCAAATATTCTCTCTTGAGTCAGTATCCAAGCTTTGATTTGGGGTGGGAAAAAAAGGGTCCAGGAAGATATTAAAGACCCGGGCCCCGCCCACCAGACATGCTAGACCCTTCCGGGTGTGCACACACCACACGCACACGCACGCTGGGAAGGGTGCAGGAAAGAAATAACCACCTCCGTACGATAGAATCAAAAGCCCCCGGCCCAGAGGCGGGGCGTCGGGCCGCGGCCAGGTCGCCTGGAGTCCCTGGGGCCGCGATGCTCCCGGCGGCCGCCAGGGGTCGCTGGGCAGGCGCACAGGCCTCTCCATTCATAAATCCGGCCTCGCACCCTCCTCCCTAGCTCAGCCCCCTCCTTCTCCTGGCTGGGCAGGGACGACCCCAGACTTGTGTAGGAGGATGGACAGTCCCTGGAGAACCCTGGGATTGGGGTGGGGGAAACGCTGGCCTGTAGATTTCCTCTGCGGGATCTCCCTGCGCCTTAGGGGCTGTGGGGGCGGAACCTTCGAGCGCTAAGGGGTTCCGCCCGAAGGTGAGCAGAGTCAGATGTTGGCGCAGGCTCCCGGCACCCAGGTTACCCCGAGACCCTGGGCTCCCCATCCTCTGCCTCAGGTCCTCTGGAACTCCCATCCCCGACTGGGGTCGGGGGGTGTTCCCCTGAGCCCCGCACCTGTTGACTCCGAGCCCTGGGTTGCTGGAACCCGGACCTGGTGCCCCGGACGTCGCCTGGGAGTGCGGAAAGCCGGGTGGCCGGGGGCGCGGACGCAGCCGGGGCAGCCCACTCCAGAGGCGGTGCAGCCAGCGCGCGGGCCCGGGTACCTGCGCCTGCCGTGGCTCTGCGCGGGCTCCGCAGGGCTGCGCGCCGCGGGGAGGGGCGTCGGGGCGGGAGGCAGGGCGGGGAGGGGAGCCGGCCGGCTGGTTGCGCCCCGGAGGGCGGAGGGAGACGCCGGCTCCTCGCCGTGCACTTCCAGCTAGCAGCGCACCTGCACTCACGCCTCCATCCGCTCATTCAAACCGTCCGTATCCCTTCAGCACGCAGCGCGTACCTAGGCTGTGCCCGGGGAGGCATCCGGGGGTCCGCCGCGAGGGGTTGCACCCCGCCTCTCCCCGCTGCCTCACCTGGCCCTTGAGGATGGTGGGTCCGCCTGAGCCGCCTCCAGCCAAGCTCCGGCCGCTGCTGGAGCAGCTAGTGCCCAGCGACACCAGAAACCCACTCTGTCTTCCGGATCTGTCTGCCCCAAATCCTTCTAGTTCATACCTACTTTCCCCCTTCCAAGGCAGGGACCGGAGGTGGAGGCAGAAGAGGAGGGGCCAGAAGAGCCCATTCATTCAACAAATATTTACCAAGCTATGTGCTAGGAAACGAACCTGTCGTACAGCTGCCATTTCCACAGGATACCCAGTGTATGATCTCATTTAATCATCACGTCAGCCTGGTGAGGTAGTTATTGCCCCCATTTTACAGGTTCAAGGCTTTGCCCAAGGTCACAGGGCAAAGACAGAGCTGGCATTCAAACCCGGACTCCCCTTGAATCTACCAGACTTCTCCACCAGAGGCTCCCAGCCTGGAAAAGGTTCTCTGTGAGGGAGGAAGGCATTCGCCTGTGGTGCCCACAGAGCTAGGGGACTGGGGTCGCAGTGGGGGGTTGGAGGGAGGTACAGCAGGCAGGAGGAGCTCTCTCCTGGGAGCAGGAGCACGGGCACCAAGCCCAGGAGGAGATGGCCTTGAGGCAGGGTGGAGGGTATTGGAGGAGAGTTCTCTAAGTTAGTCCTGGACAGGAGAATCCCCAAGGGGTGGAAGAGGGACCTCTTGGGCCTCCAGGCAATCACCTTGGCCACCTGTTGCCTCAGGACAGAACCTCCCAGCAAGTGAGGCTCTCTTCTCTCCTTCGGATCCTTCCTTCCCCCCTTGGGAATGTAACTACCATTTTCCCTTTGCAGCCAGAACCCTCTGCCCAGTCGCTGGGGGGGGGGGGAGCGGGGGGGGGCAGGAAGGGATGTGTGGGAGGAGGGCTGGGGCTGCACTCTAAAGATCCAGTGCCCTTCATTCCGGCAGAACTTTGTGGGTAGCCGAGGCATTTGTATGCAACATATATTGGATCCTAGATCTCTGCTGTGCATGCTGTCTGAGGCAGGCAATGGATGAGGAATTCTGGAGAAGAGGGCCTAATAGGTGTGTTTGTGACCTGTCTAGGGAGTCCAGTCTGTGACCATGTGTGTTTATGTCTTTGTGTATATGAGTAGAGAGCAGGCTGTTGGTTGATGACGCAGGGGTCCACCTTGGGTGGGCTGGGCTGTGTCTGTATGGTTCTTGGTCTGTGTCCGTGATTTGGTGTGTATGTGTAAAGAGTATGTGTGTGGAAGGGGATATGTGTCTGTCTTGTGATTCTTACTGTGCAGTTGTGACTCTGAGCAGCCTCGGCCTCCGGGTTTGTTTTCCTGTGAGTGTGGGAATGTGGGTGTGGGGCAAGCCTTTGTGCCTGTGACTCATCCCTCCACACTAACCCCCCTCCCAGTCTGGAACTTTGATCATTTTTCATATAGGAGTCCAGGAGGGGGCTACAGCATGTGGGGGATGGGAAGGAGATCATGCAGGGACACTCAAGTGACAGCTGCAAGCCTGAGGTGCAGCCAGGGATGTAGAAGGTACCAATCCCGGCCTGTCTGCATGGGTGGTGTGCAGCCCAGGCTCTGCACCAAGTCCACAGCTCACAGCTTTGTATTCCAGCACCCCCCAGCAGAAACCGTGGATTGGAACAAAGAGCCCCTGTCTTTCCAAATAATTGTACACAGAGGTGTGGGAGGGGGGGCATGGCTGTGATTCTCTCAAGCCCATTGAGAACATCCAACATCATAGAACAAGCCCCAGTTCCCTTTACCAGGAATTCTCAATTGTCTACTTTTCCCTTTTATTCCCAGGTACCCCAAGCTGTCTGCTTCTCAAGACAAGGGGTCATGAATGATTCCTTAAGGTGGCAGATCTCTCCTTCCCCTATGAAGCCCTGAACAGGGAGAGACTCTAGGCCTCAGGACCTTCTGGTCCTGAGTTGGGTACCCCGCAATTCATCTGTAGGCTACAGGTGATGTGGCTACTCAAAGGGGTGGGGCGGAGAAAAGAGATACCTTGGGTGTCTGCTTAGAGGAAACCTGAGCCCCTGATGGTCTGAAAGGTCCAGAGGAGGTACAGTTGTGTGGTTCTTGGGCACAGTGGCACTAGCCTCCGGGAGCTCCTGGAAAACTGCCAGCACCCCAAAGGAACCAAAGACTTTAGGCCTCCCGAGCCTGGACTGGGCCATCAGCTCAGCACCTCTTCTGCTCAGGGAGGGCCAACCTAAAGCCTTGGCTTTGCTGGAGCTGACTGTCAAATCATATCCACATGACCTTTTCCCCGGAACCAGCCAGCTCCAGCCTTGTTGATCTAATCCTGAGCCTCCCAGCCACAGGTCCCTGTCACATCCATCTTCAAGTGTCAGCCTGGTAGGTAGCCTAGTGTCAATGCTCTGGGGAGATACCCAGACACCTCATGTCCTCTGCATCTAGGCTGAGCCTTTTGGCCAAGCCCTTGGCCTCTCATCTTCTTCTTTTTAAATATATTTTCTT
The DNA here is from genome assembly GCA_009823505.1 of Rhizomys pruinosus. Classification (NCBI taxonomy): domain Eukaryota; kingdom Metazoa; phylum Chordata; class Mammalia; order Rodentia; family Spalacidae; genus Rhizomys; species Rhizomys pruinosus. The sequence continues at coordinate 227,802 of VZQC01014771.1, read as the reverse complement.
TTTTTAATCTTTTAAAAAATTTTATTTATTTATTTATTTTTATGTGTATGAGTGTACTACTGTCTGCATGTAGGTTGGTGCACCTGTGTCGTGCAATGCCATGGAGGCCAGAAGAGGGCGTCAGATTCCCCCGGAACTGGAGTTAAAGACGGTTCTTAGCCGCCATGTGGGTGTTGGGGATCGAACCCAGGTCCTCTACAAGAACNTATTTATTTCTGTATGTGTATGAATGTACTGTCTGCGCACCCGTGTCGTGCAATGCCGCGGAATTCAGAAGAGGGTCTCGGATTCCCCTGGAACTGGAGTTCTCCTGGAATTGGAGTTTCAGACGGTTCTCAGCCGCCATGTGGGTGCTGGGGATCGAACCCGGGTCCTCTGTAAGAGCGGTCGGCGCTCTTAACCGCTAGGCCATCTCTCCAGCCCCAGTTGGTGCTCTTAACTGCTGAGCCATCTCTCTAGCCCAGGCCTCTGTTCTTACCTTAGTAGGAGGAACCCCCTCCCTTAAAGGGATCAGTATGCACTAGGAAAGCAGGAGCTTTGAGCTTGGAGTTGGGACCCTCTGAGACTTAGAAAGGATCTTCCAGATAGACAGAGGTGGGTCAGGAAAAGAGGCTTATTCAGCCAGCCACTCAAACACTGAGGGCCCTGCAACAGCTAAGGGACCCTGCAGCTTAGGCTGGGAACCCCCTGTGTAGTGATGGTTGGATGAAGTCAAATACAAGGGGATCGTGTGAAGGCAGGTCCCCAGCTGAATGGATTTAGATCCCACAGTGATACCACATGTGACCCCAAGGGGAAAACCAATCCAAGAGTGGGTGACAGTGTTGTTGAGGAGAGGCCAGGATGCAGTCTTTGGGACCCAAAGGGCCTGGCTTAGCTGCAGTTCCTGCTGTATGCTCCTGAACTGTAACTTCCAGGGCTAGAACTAGAACTCAGTAGAACGGTAGATAATTGCCCAAAAGGTGCCCTCTTCTGAGACACGGCCCAGTGGTAGGTAGAACACTGGTGTAGCTTGTGCAAGGTGCTGGACTCCATCTCTAACAGTGAGTTAGGATAGTAAATTGGGGATTTAGAGTCGGGGGATGTAGCTTGGTGTTTGCCTGCCAAATGCAAGGCCCTGGAGGTTCTGTCCCTAGCACCTCAGCGCAAACAAAACCCACAATCCCTGGGAATAGTGAATGAGTCCCACAGCAAAGATGATGTGCAGATGTGACTAGATCAAGGCCTATGAGCTGGGAAGATTATGCTGAACATACGGGTTTTTTGGGGGGAGTCATTTTGAGACAGGGTCTCCCTGTAGCTCCAGCTGTCCTGGAACTTGCTATGTAGACCAGGCTGGTCTTGAACTCACAGAGATCCGCCTGCCTCTGCCTCCCAAGTGCTAGGATTAAAGGCGTGCGCCACCACACCTGGCTGAACACCCAGCTTTTAAGAGGGAAGGAGAACCATAGACAGGGGTGGCGGGAGGAAGGAGGTCCAGGCTGAGTAACATATTGGAGATGACCAGTTTGTGTTGCTTTAAACCAATACATTAGTAGTAATCTGTTACAGCACACACACGCGCACACACACACACAAACACACACACACACACGCACACACACACACACACACGTGCGCGCGCGCACACACACACATGTCCCACTCATGCTGGCACGCACAACTCATGTCACTAGTTAAGGTCAGACAACAGGAGTTTTTCTCTAGGAAGGCCTGGGGGAGATCCTCCTGAGGCCAGGCAGGACTACAGAGATGCAGGGCTGGGCACCAGCAAGGCACAAGCAGACAACCTCAGGTACATGACATTGCAACATTCCCCATTTTAAAAGTCACAGTAGGGGGCTGGAGAGATGGCTCAGTGGTTAAGAGCGCCTACTGTCCTTGTCCTTGCAGAGGACCCAGGTTCGATTCCCAGCACCCACATGGTCGCTAAGAACCGTCTTTAACTCCAGTCCAGTTCCAGGGGAATCTGAGACCCTCTTCTGACCTCCGAGGCATTGCACGACACGGGTGCACTAACCTACATGCAGATAGTACACTTATACACATAAAAATAATAAATAATAAATAAATAAAATAAAAGTCAAACTGGTTGGCCGGGGATAGTGGCGCACGCCTTTAATCCTAGCACTCGGGAGGCAGAGGCAGGAGGATCTCTGTGAGTTCAAGGCCAGCCTGGTCTACAGAGTGAGTTCCAGGCCATCTGGAGCTACAGGGAGACCCAGTCTCACACACACAAAAAAATAATCACAGTGGTCATGGAGGAGAATCAGAAGACTGTCAGACAATCTGCTTAGCTTGTGGTTTGGTACTGCTTGTATTTTGCTTGGGGCTGTTAGAGCTCTAGATTGTGAAATACTAACCAATATTAGTAAACAGTAATCACAGTAAATGTGCATTAGTGTGGTTATTTTGACCCAGGAACACACAGGGGGAACCAGGGGAAGGAAAGGTCTGCTTTCCTGATCCAGAGGTGCATGTAGGAGGCTAGGACAGGAAGGTGGCAAGCAGAGGTGGTAGTGGTTGTCGAACCCGGACCTGAGTCACCACATAGTTGAGAAAAATCTGGAACAGGAGGAAAGAAGCCAAGTGACACTCAAGTGATAGCAGCTGCAAGTGAGGTGCAGCTTGAGATGTGGAAGGTGCTAATCCCTGCTTGTCTGCTGGGTGGCGGGCGCCCCAGGCTCTGCACACAGTGCACAGCTCACAGCTGTGTGTTCCAACTCCCACCCCAGACACCATGGATTGGAGCAAAGAGCCCCTGTCCTCCCAAATAATTGTACACAGGGTATATTTATCTGTGTGTGTGTGGGGAAACCAGGGCTGTTTCCCAGGATCCCTTACAGCTACGTGTGATCAAGTTCAGCATTAAGTTCCTGGATATATGCAGAAATGACACTTCTTTCTCTCACTTGGAATATGGTTATGACAAACATTCCCTGACTCAGGCCAGAAGACTTGCAATAAATAACAGTAGACAACACAAACACACACACACACACACACACACACACACACACTTACAAACTGTAAGGTACTGTAGGTACCTACAAACTGTAGGTACTTTTTTGTTTGTTTGTTTTTGAGACACAGTCTATTTGTGGACCAAGCTGGCCTAAATCTCACAACGATACCCCTGCCTCTGCCTCCTGAATGCTGGGATTAAAGGTGTGTGCCATTGTACTTGGCTTTGGTTTTGTTTTTGTTGTTTGTTTGTTTTCTTTTGTTTTTGAGATGGGGATCTCACTGTAACAACTTGGGTAGCCTGGAACTCAATATAGAAAAGGCTGGCCTCAGCTGGGCGTGGTGGCGCACGCCTTTAATCCTAGCACTTGGGAGGCTGAGGCAGGCGGATCTTTGTGAGTTCAAGGCCAGCCTGGTCTACAGAGTGACTTCCAGGACAGCTGGGGCTACAGGGAGACCCTGTCTCGAAAAGACAAAAAAAAAAAAAAAAAATAAAAAAGGCTGGCCTCAAATTCACAGAGGTCCAGCTGCTTCCGTCCCAAGTGCTGGGATTAAAGGTGTGTGCTACCAGGCCTGGTATCAGGCACTTTTTAATTTTATTTTTTATTTATTTATTTATTTATTTATTTATTTATTGAGACAGGGTCTCCCTATATGACCAGCCTGGCCTTGAATTCACAGAGATCCCCCACCTGCCTCTGCCTCCTGAGTGCTAGGATTAAAGGTGTGTGCCCCTACGCCTGGTTTAAAGGTGGTTCTTAGCCGCCATGTGGGTGCTGGGAATTGAACCCAGGTCCTCTGCAAGAACAGTCGGTGCTCTTTTTTTTTCTTTTTCAGACAGGGTCTCCCTGTAGCCTCAGCTGGCCTAGAACTCACTCTGTAAACCAGGCTGGCCTTGAACTCACAGAGATCCACCTGCCTCTGCCTCCTGAGTGCTGGGAATAAAGGTGTGCACCATGATGCCTGGCTTAAAGACGGTTCTTAGCCACCAAACTCATCCAACCTAGTAAGAATGTATCTTCCCCCGCCCCAGGGTGTTTTAACAAAGGACCACATGGTTCTTAGCTTATTTTGTGTGTGTATGTGTGTGTGTGTGTATGTGTGTGTGTGTGTGACCCTGTACATGCCATGGTGAGTGACAAGTTACAAGAGTTCTTTCCTTCCACCCTGTGGATCCCTGGGATTGAACTCGGGTTGTCAGACTTTGTGGCAAGTTTCTTCACCCTCTGAGTCAGCTCACTGGTCCATTTAGTGGCTTAAAACAGTACAAATTTATAAAGAAGTAATAGAAAAAACTAAATAAAATTCATTGAAATTTTAAAAAAGTACAAATTTATTCTTACAGGTTTGTAGGGCAGATGTCTAAAACAGCTTCCTTCTACAGACTCAGGGGAAACTACCTTTGCCAGCCTTCCTTGGCTCATAATAAGTTCTCAGGGGTCTAGAACCTAGGGCTCCCATCAGCCATCTCCCCTATACCCTGACTGCCGTCCTTCTTATTAGGAGTCTTATGGCTACATTAGACTCATTAGGGCAAACCAAGATAACAACCCTATATCAAAACTCTTGGCTGGGCCAAGTATGGTGATACACGCCTTTAATCCCAGCACTTGGGAGGCAGAGGCAGGCAGATCTCTGTGAGTTCAAGGCCAGCCTCGTCTACATAGCAAGTTCCAGGCCAGCTGTGACAAAAGGGAGACCCTGTCTCAAACAAAACAAAATAAAACAAAACAAAAACTCTTTCACAGGCTGTGGCATGTGGATCTTGCAGAGTTCGAGATCAGCCTTGTCTGTATAGAGACATCCTGTCTCAAACAAAAACAAACAAAAATTCTTCCTTTGAGTTTGGTTCTCCTCTAGACTGGCCTTGAACTTTCCATGTATCTGAAGATGTCCTCCCTGTCTCTACCTCCTAAATGCTGGGATTAGAGGCCTGTGTCACCACGTCAGATTTATGATGGAACTGAGGCCTTTGTGCATGCTGGGCAGCACTCTATCAACTGGCTTATGTCCCCAGCCCTCTCAACACCTCTGAGGAACATTAATCCCTACCACAGATTGGCACTGTGTTGTTTTTGTTCTATAGACAATGAAATTTGAGCACAGAGAAATTAAGTAGTTTCTTAGGTCACACAGCAGTTAAGTGGCTGATCTGTAATTTAAATTGTGGCTCCAGTATCTAGGCTCACAACCATGATTCTCTTTATTCCTGGCAGAGTTACCAGAACAAGTGTTCTGGTAATGGTGGTGCTGCCTTGTCAGCTAGAGAGAAAGACACTGTCACCTTTCGACACTAATGTCACTTGTAGTAGCTGTATTCTAATGCAAAGATCCATAGCTACCTTGTTTAATTAAAAATGATTTTACTTTACTTTCTTCTGAATGGTTTGTTTTGAAGGAGAAGAATAATTTCTGCATTTCAAATGTCCTGAAGTTGAAGAGCAAGACCAATATTCTGTACCACATCTTGCTAAAGCCTTGAAGGTATCTGTCACCCATCTGTCCCTTCCTTTCTCCCTCCCTCCTTCCCTTCCTTTTTTCCCTCCCTCCCTTCCTTCCTTCCTTCCTTCCTTCCTTCCTTCCTTCCTTCCTTCCTTCCTTCCTTCCTTCCTTCTGACAAGGACTTTCTATGTATCCCTGGCTAGCATGGAACTCTCTATGTAGACCAGGCTGACCTTGAACTCACAGAGATCTTCCTGTCTCTCCTTCCTTAGTGCTGGGATTAAAGGCATGTGCCACCATACCCTGTCATTCTTTCTGTTTCTCACTGTCCCTCTTGGGAACACCCTGGGGCCAAATTAAACACTGGTTTGACAACAGGCCTTGTACTAGACCTGTTCCCTACCTCTGACCATGCTGTCCCTCCCTCTGACCATGCTGTCCCTCCCTCTGACCATGCTGTCCCTCCCTCTGACCATGCTGTCCCTCCCTCTGACCATGCTGTCCCTCCCTCTGACCATGCTGTCCCTACCTCTGACCATGCTGTCCCTCCCTCTGACCATGCTATCCCTCCCTCTGACCATGCTATCCCTCCCTCTGACCATGCTGTCCCTCCCTCTGACCAGTGTTACCTGTCCTCGTCCCTCTCATGACCATGCTGTCCCTACCCTCTGACATGCGTCTCTACCTTGACCATGCTGTCCCTAACCTTGACCATCTGTCCCTACCCTCTGACCATCCTGTCCCTACCCTCTGATCCATGTGTCCCTCCCTCTGACCATGCTGTCCCTCCCTCTGACCATGCTGTCCCTACCTCTGACCATGCTGTCCCTCCCTCTGACCATGCTGTCCCTCCCTCTGACCATGCTGTCCCTCCCTCTGACCATGCTGTCCCTCCCTCTGACCATGCTGTCCCTCCCTCTGACCATGCTATCCCTCCCTCTGACCATGCTGTCCCTCCCTCTGACCATGCTGTCCCTCCCTCCGACCATGCTGTCCCTCCCTCTGACCATGCTGTCCCTCCCTCTGACCATGCTGTCCCTCCCTCTGACCATGCTGTCCCTCCCTCTGACCATGCTGTCCCTCCCTCTGACCATGCTGTCCCTCCCTCTGACCATGCTGTCCCTCCCTCTGACCATGCTATCCCTCCCTCTGACCATGCTGCCCTACCTCTGACCATGCTGTCCCTCCTCTGACCATTGCCTTACCATGTCCCTACCTCTGACCATGCTATCCCTCCCTCTGACCATGCTATCCCTCCCTCTGACCATGCTGTACCCTCCCTCTGACCATGCTTCCCTCCCTCTGACCATGCTGTCCCTCCCTCTGATCCATGCTGGCCCTACCTCTGACCATGCTGTCCTCTACCTCTGACCATGCTATCTCCTGTACCTGCTGCCTACCTGACCATGCTGCTCTACCGTGAATGTCTCTACCTGACCATGCTGCTCTCTGTAATGTCCTCTGACCATGCTGCTCTCCTTCATTGTCCTCGTGACCATGCTGTTCCCTGACCCTGTCTCACCGTGACCTCTGCACCTTGACCTCCTCATCCATGCTGTCTACCCTCCATGCTGTCCCTGATTGCTGAACATCTTTTCCTCCCATTCTTGCCATACCACCATCTTACTCAAAACTCACCCACAAACTCCTATTCATCCCTCAAGACCCAACTGTTTTCCATCTTATATTTTGAGACAGGGAGTTCATTAATTCAGCTAGATTGGCTGGCAGGAAGCCCCAGGGATCCGCCTCTCAGCCTCCCCAGTTCTGGGATTACAAGTATATACCTGCGCCTGTTTTTTCTATACATGGGTGCTGGGGATCCAAACTCAGGTCCTCATTCTTATATGGCAACATTTCACCACTGAACCATCTCCTAAGCACCCTCACCATTGCAGGGTCTCATGTATCCTAGGATGGACCCCAATTAGGCATGTAAACGAGGATGACCTTTAACTTCTGCTTCTCCAGCCTTCACTGGATTACAGGCCTGGGCCACCACATCCAGTTATGCAATGCTGAGGTTGCAAACAATGACCGGCTCTTGACATGCGGGCAAGCACTTCTACAAATTAGCTACACAGCTGTGCATAGTGTCTATCTGTGACTTATCCCAGCCCCAGGCAGGCAGAGGCAGGCCATATCTTTATGAAAAATTAACATCTAGCCTGGGCTGGAGGAAGGCATGGTCCTGCGGTTTAAGGGCGCCCGATCCCAGGCTCTATAGATGGACCCCGCGGTTACCCCAGCATCCCACATGGCGGCCTGAGAGCGCCTCCTCCTGCGACTACGGTTCCAGGGAGAACCTCCAGTTCCAGGGGAACATCCGAGAAGATCCTCTCTGACCTCCGCGGCATCGCATCGCAGGGTTGCATCAACCTGCATGCACGACCATACATTCATACATATAAAAAATAAAAAATAAATAAATAAAAAAAACAAAACAAAACAAAAAAAAAAAAACACTAGCCTGGTCTACATAGTGACTTCCAGGCAGGCTGGGACTAGAGATCCTGTCAAAACAAACAGAAAACTAACTTAGCTACACCCCCCCCCCGCCACCTTATTGCTATAACTTATTTTTTATTTTATATTTATTTATTTATTTATTTTTGTCTTTTTGAAAGAGGGTCTCCCTCTGGCCCCAGCTGTCCTGGAACTCTCTATGTAAACCAGGCTGGCCTTGAACTCAGAGATCCGCCTGCCTCTGCCTCCCGAAGTGCTGGGATTAAAGGCGTGCACCACCACGCCCGGCATTTTTTTTAATGTTTATAAATATCATGCCTGACTATAAGTGCACCTATGTCATGCACTACCCAGAGAAAACAGAAGAGGGCATCAGATCCCCTGGAACTGGAGTTATGGATGGTTGTTAGCCACCATGTGGTTGCTGGGAATTGAACCCAGGTCCTCTGCAAGAGCAGCCAGTGCTCTTGACTGCTGAGCTGTCTCTCCAGCCCCCCATCCTTTTTTATCTTTTATTTTTTAAATTTTATTTATTTTTGTATGTGTATGAACGTCCTGTCTGCATGTAGGTCTGTGCAACTGTGTCGTGCAATGCCGCGGAGGTCAGAAGAGGGTGTCGGATTCCCCTGGAACTGGAGTTAAAGATGGTTCTCAGCCGACATGTGGGTGCTGGGAATCGAACCCGGGTCCTCTGCAAGAGCAGTTGGTGCTCTTAACCACTAGACCATTTCTCTAGCCCCTTATCTTTTAACTTTTTGAGACATGGTCTCACTATGTAGGTTTGGCTGGCCTAGAACTTGCTAGGTAGACATGATGGCCTCAATCTCACAGAGGTCCTCCTGCCTCTGTCTCCCAAGTGCTAGGATTAAAGGCATGTGCCACCATGCCCACCAGCTATAACTTCTAATCCACATTCAAATAATCCTGTAACCATTGGGATAACAGAGGTTTGTGCATCAGTACTAAATGCCACCCTCAGCAATGACACCAGCGCCATTCATTGGGGGACCATATCTCTGGCTGTTTACTGTGCTGATCACTTTTTTTTTTTTTTGGTATTTTTGAGACAGTGTCCCTCTGTAGCCCCAGATGGCCTGGAGCTCGCTATGTAGACCAGGCTGGCCTTGAACTCACAGAGATCTGCCTGCGTCTGCCTCCGAGTGCTGTGATTAAAGGTATGCACCACCATACCCGGCTATATGTGTTGATCACTTTCTTTTTTCTTTTTTTTTTTTTTTTTTTACTTTAGAAGTCCAGTTACCTTGGAGTTTATTTAAACTAAGGAAAAGGTCATGTTCTCATGCAATACATACTTGGTTCTTTAAATAACAATTGTGACAAACAGCGGAAGGAAGGCATTAAGGAATGATGCACTTGTGATCCATACAAAACACTGACATTTGGGGTTGTACATAATTAAAGGAACATCTCACTTTTTGAAATACTGTGATAACCAATACCGAGAGTCATGCCTTTCTAGGGGCATAGGAATAAAACTTAGAAAATAAAACAAATCACACTGGAACTACTCCGTTTCTTTAAAATCACTCAGCAAGAACAGCAACATTGAATTTCCATACTGATTTTATATAGCTTCTATACAGTACCTTGATTTAAATCCAAGAGCAAAGTTAAGACTCTCCTCCTTTATTTTTGGTAAACAACTGCATGGTAAACTTAGATGACTTTCCCCCTGGATTTTACCTGGGAGTGGCCTTTTTAATATTTTATTTAAAAGAGGGCAGGTTTGGCACTTTTATACTGATGTCACCAATGTTAATATTTCTTGGGATCTCAGGAAGATTCATATTCTTTACAGCTGAAACAGCACGGGCTGGAGCTCCTGCTAAGCCAGCCTCGGATTTCTCCAGTTTATTTTGTGCATCAATTTGTGTAACAATCTCATTCATGTTGGTCTCCAATACCATTCCCCCATCACCATTTCTGCAAGAATATTATGAACCTTGTCCACGTGAAATATTAAATCCAGTTCACAGACATTTTCAAAACATTTGTCTAATGTTTCCACAAATACTTGAATTAGATCTAAAATGCCAAGTTCACTTTCTGAGGAGTCCACACAGAAGACAAAATATAGTGTTGCATAATGTCTATAAATCAGTTTGTTGTCAGATCCTCCAATTAATAAGCCTCCTTCTAGGAAATTACAAACATTTTCATCTCGCTTAGACACCAAGTGGAACGTCTCCCTGATGATCTGCTGCTGTGTGTCTTCACTATAGGGCTGGTAGAACTTGGAGAGCCGCGGCTTCCTGTGGTTGTTGAAGATGAGGATGGCCTTGATCATGGCTGGGCCGGGCCCACCGGGTGGGCGCTGGGGCCAGGGCGGGGGCGGGCGCGCGAGCCTCGCCTCCGGAGCTTGCGGGCTGCTTCCCCACCCGCCCCCTGTGTTGATCACTTTCTAATCAATTACCTGAGCAATTGATTCTCTGTGTACCTGCTGATTTGAGCCCCACAGAGGATCTCCTTTAAATAGCACTTCTCCTTGCCCAGATTCTGACACACTGGAAAAGAAAGCAAATGAGTAATGACAGAAGACAAAATGTACCTTTTGTTATCACTGTTCTAAAACGGGAGGGAGGCCTGGCTGACGGCAAGAGCTAGAACAATCTCAGAACAGTGGTTACAACCCTACTGCCTGGGGAGTGGATGGCTTAACCTGATCCCTCCTGTGGTGAGCCACAGCCTCGGTGAGCCCTCTCCAGTCCTCCTTGGCTGTTTTGGTGTGTCAGCCCATGTTAGTGAAGTGATGAGGGTGATCTCAGAAGCAGAGCTGCCTCCTGGGTGAGAGAGTCCACCCACAGACCAAGCAGCAGGACACTGAGAACTTGACCGGGTGGCAAATCCTGTCACCAGAAAGGAAAGGTTTGGGGGAATTGCATGTAGCTATGACAACCAAATGCCGTGGGCTCCGGTACATATTCAGGAAGCAGAAAGTCTATACCTTACACAAATTGCTTCAAATGATAGAAAAAGAGGGGAAAGTACCAGCTGTGTTTTATGTGGCCGGCACAGCCCTGCTACCCACTGCAGATGAGGGCATTGTGAGACAAGAGGCTTGTAAGTCAGTTCCAGTGATGACTATGGATGCAAATATCCCAAACGATTAAAAGAGGCATACCTACCAAGTTGCATTTCTTCCAGAATCGCTAGAAAATTGTCCATTCAAATTATGATGTCAACAGAATAATAGAGAAAAACTGGGGAAGAGTTTTTGATAAAATAAAGCAGCTGGATTTGGCTCCGTTTGTCGAGTGCTTTCCTAGGGTGCACAAAGCTCTGCATTGGCTCATCAGCACCTCATAAAGCCAGGCGTGGTGGTGCACGCCTGTAATCCCGCCATTCAGGAGACCACGGCTGGAAGATCAGAAATTTAAGGTCATCTTGGTTACGTAGCAAGTTTGAGACCAGCCTGGGCTACATGAGACCTTGTCTCATAAACAAAATGTGACCATCATACACTGGATACGTGTATGATGCTGCCAAAAATTTTTGACTTTTTTTTTTTTTTTTAGGCATTGGTGGCGCATGCCTTTAATCCTTGCACTTGGAGGCAGAGGCAGGTGGATCTCTTGTGTGATTTCAAGGCCAGCTGGTCTACAGGGGGACTTCCAGGACAGCTGGGGCTACAGGGAGACCCTGTCTTCAAAAAGACCAAAAAAAAAAAAAAAAGGTATATACCACCCACACCCTGGCATACTTTTCTCTTTTTAAAAACATTTTATGAACCAGGCATGGTGGTGCATGCTTTTAATCCCAGCACTCAGGAGGCAGAGGCAGGCAGATCTTTGTGAGTTCAAGGGCCAGCCTGGTCTACAGACAAGCTCCAGGCCAGCTGGGACTAAAGGGAGACCCTGTCTCAAAAGCACCAAAAAAGAAAAAAAAAAAAACAAAATTTTATGAATGGTACTAGAGAGATGGCTCAGCAGTTAAGAGCACTTGGCTGTTCTTACAGAAGACCTACGTTCAGTTCCCAGTAACTACATGGCCAACAACCATCTGTAACTTCAGTTCTAGGGGATCTGATACCCACTTTTGGTCTCAGCCATTCCACATATGTGATGCACTCACAGACATGCAGACAAGACACTCCAACACATAAAAAATAAAAAAAAAATGTTTGGGCTGGAGAGATGGCTCAGTGGTTAAGAATACTGACTGCTCTTTTTTTTCCTTTTTCTTTTAATTTTTAAATTTATTTTCTGATGTGTATGAATATGTACTGTCTGCATGCAAGTTTTTTGCACCCATGTCGTGCAATGCCTCGGAGGTAGAAGGAGGGGTTTGATTCCCCTGGAACTGGGTTCTCCTGGGAATGGAGTTTCAGACGGTCTTAGCCACCATGTGGGTGCTGGGATCGAACCCAGGTCCTTCTGTAGATAGCGGTCGGCACTCTCAACTGCTAGCCCATCTCTCCAGCCCTGAGAAATAACTGGACTGCTCTTGCAGTGGACTGGGTCGATTCCCAACACCCACATGGCAGCTAAGAACCATCTTTAAGCCAGGTGTGGTGGTGCATGCCTTTTAATCTTAGCATTCGGGGGCAGGAAGCAGGTGGATCTTCTGTGTAGGTTCAAGGCCAGCCTGATCTACAGAATGAGCTCCAAGACAGCCCGGGCTTTAGGGAAGACCCCCGTCTCAAAAAAAAAAAGACAAAAAATGTTTAATGAATGAATGAATGCCTTTTTTTTTTTTTGTTTTTTTTTTGAGCCAAATTATCTGGTAAAGGAAAAACAAGCTTGCCCAGTTGTGAACCCTGCTAGTTACAATAACAATTGGTCCTGGCAAGATATAGCCACTGGTGAAGTAGTAGTACAAATGTTATAGAGAGACACCACCACTTTCTGATCAGATTTAAACCCACTCCACTAGATGGAATGTATGGGTAGCAATGTTAAAGGAACCAGGAACCTGAGGCTGGGTAGATTCCAGGCCCCAGGGAATAACCTACTGCTTGCTGTTATCTGCTAAACGGACATAGTATTGGACCAACTCCCAATGACTTGTTATTATACCCACAGATTGGTACATCTCTTAATCCTCATCAGAGGAGCTGCTTCTTGAAGTAAATGGTGATTAACACAGACACCCACAATATGCAGAGGATAAAGGACTGTGGAGTGCTCATCTGTAAGTGCGACATCTGTAACATTCCTTTTCCTCCCAGTACTCCAGGATCTTTGAAACAAGGGCTCTCAAAAATTAAAGTAGCCAGAGGCAGTGAATACTTATAGCAAAACAGTGTTTTCTGGAAACAACAGGGCAGTTGTACACATGAACTGACAGCAGCTGTAACAGTATGCCCACAACCTGCACGAGGTCAAGCCAGACAAAACCCCAGCATTGAAGGAGGAGTGTCAGTATTCCTGGCCCTATTAAGTGATTTATGAATACTGCTATGGTCTTGAGGAGAATCCGTCTTTTAAGGTGTGTCACTGGGTAGATTGACCAGGCATTTGATACCACATTAGCTTTTTTTTTTCTTTTTTCTTTTTGGGTTTTTAGGTTCTCCCTTTAGTCCCAGCTGGCCGCATTCCACTATTGTAGATCAGGCTGATTCTGAACTCACGGAGTATCTGCCTCTCTGCTTTCTGTGCCCGAATGCTAGGATTAAAGGCTGGCCACCACGCCCTGCTTGCTTTGTTTTTTTTGAAAAACAAACTACATAGCCCAGCTGCCTCCACCTCAAGATACTCCTGCTTCAGCAGCCCAAGTGCTAGGATCACGGTTTTCCTTTAAATATGCCTTTGAACACTTTCTTTTTTTTTTTTTTTTTTTTTTTAATTTTATTTCTTTCTGTCTATGTGTATGAATGTACTGTCTGCATGCCAAGTCTGTGCACCNGTTTTTGAGGGTAGGAATCTTCTGCTAGCCTTTCAAGCTGGCCTGGCAACTCAACTATGTAAGACCAGGCTGGCCTCCAATCTCACAGAGATTTTTGCCTCCCAAGTGTTGTAATTAAAGGTAGTTTCTTACACCAGCCAGGGCATGTGGCGCATGCCTTTAATCCTTGCACTTGGGAGGCAGAGGGCAGGTGGATCTTTGTGAGTTTCAAGGCCAGCTGGTCTACAGAGTGACTTCCAGGACAGCTGGGGCTACAGGGAGACCCTGTCTCAAAAAGACCAAAAAAAAAAAAAAAAGGTATACCACCCCACCCCTGGCATACTTTTCCTCTTTTGTAAAAACATTTTTTGAACCCAGGCATGGTGGTGCATGCTTTAATCCAGCACTCAGGAGGCAGAGGCAGGCAGATCTTTGTGAGTTCAAGGCCAGCCTGGTCTACAGACAAGCTCCAGGCCCGCTGGGGACTAAAGGGAGACCCTGTCTCAAAAGCACCAAAAAAAAAAAAAAAAAAAACAAAATTTTATGAAATGGTACTGAAGAATGGGTCAGCAGTTAAGAACTTGGCTGTTTCTTACAGAAGACCTACGTTCAGTTCTCCCAGTAACTATCATGGCCAACAACCATTCTGTAAGCGTTCAGTTCTAGGGGATCTGATACCCACTTTTGGTCTCAGCCATTCCACTATGTTGATGCACTCACAGGACATGCAGACAAGACACTCCAACACTAAAAAATAAAAAAAAAATGTTTGGGCCTGGAGAGATGGCTCAGTGGTATAGAATACTGACTGCTCTTTTTTTTTCCTTTCCTTTTTAATTTTTAAATTTATTTCTGTTGTGTATGAATGATACTGTCTGATGCAAGGTTTTGTGCACCATGATGTCGTGCAATGCCTCGGAGGGTAGAAGCAGGGTGTTTGGATTCCCCTGGAACTGGAGTTCTCCTGGATTGGTTTCAGCCGCGTCTTAGCCACCATGTGGGTGCTGGGATCGAACCCAGGTCCTCGTAAGAGCGGTCGAGCTCTCCAACTGCTAGGCCATCTCTCCAGCCCTGAGAATACTGACTGCTCTTGCAGTGGACCTGGGTTCGATTCCCAACACCCACATGGCAGCTAAGAACCATCTTTAAGCCAGGTGTGGTGGTGCATGCCTTTAATCTTAGCATTCGGGAGGCAGAAGCAGGTGGATCTCTGTGAGTTCAAGGCCAGCCTGATCTACAGAATGAGCTCCAAGACAGCCCGGGCTGTAGGGAGACCCCGTCTCAAAAAAAAAGACAAAAAAATGTTAATGAATGAATGAATGCCTGTATGTGTCTGTATGTATGTGGAAGGCATTATGCAGGCTAACAGGAGAGAAACATGAGCCTTGCCCAGTTGTGAACCCTGCTAGTTACAATAACAATTGGAGCCTGGCAAGATATAGCCACTGGTGAAGTAGTAGTACAAATGTTATAGGAGTAACCAACCACTTTCTGATCAGATTTAAGACCCACTCCACTAGATGGAATGTATGGGTAGCAATGTTAAAGGAACCAGGAACCTGAGGCTGGGTAGATTCCAGGCCCCAGGGAATAACCTACTGCTTGCTGTTATCTGCTAAACGGACATAGTATTGGACCAACTCCCAATGACTTGTTGTTATACCCACAGATTGGTACATCTCTTAATCCTCATCAGAGGAGCTGCTTCTTGAAGTAAATGGTGATTAACACAGACCACCCCAATTGCAGAGACAAAAACTAAGGCTCTTATCTAAGTAGGACACTTACTTACCTTCCTCCCAAGGCTCAGATCTTGTGAGAAAGGGTGAAAAGATTGTAAGACCCAGAGGCCAGTGGAGATACTTCTATACAGCAACAGTGTTTTCTGGAAACAACAGGGCAGTGTACAATTAACTGACTAGCAGCTGTAACAGTATGCCCACAACCTGCACGAGGTCAAGCCAGACAAAACCCAGCATAGAAGGAGGAGTGTCAGTATGTCCTGGCCCTAGTTAAGGAGTTATTGATACTGATGGCTGTTGGGAGGAGAATCCGTGTTCTTTAAGGGTGTGTCACTGGGTAGATTGACCAGGCATTTGATACCACATTAGCTTTTTTTTTTTTTTTTTTCTTTTTGGTGTTTTTAGGGTCTCCCTTTAGTCCCAGCTGGCCTGGAGCTCACTATGTAGATCAGGCTGACCTTGAACTCACAGAGATGCTTGCCTGTTCTGCCTCCCGTGCTGGATTAAAGGCGTGGCCACCACGCCCTGCTTGCTTGTTTTTTTTGAAACAAACTACATAGCCCAGGCTGCCTCCACCTCAAGATACTCCTGCTTCAGCAGCCCAAGTGCTAGGATCACGGTTTTCCTTTAAATATGCCTTTGAACACTTTTCTTTTTTTTTTTTTTTTTTTTTTTAATTTTATTTCTTTCTGTTGTGTATGATGTACTGTCTGCATGCCAAGTCTGTGCACCCGTGTCGTGCAATGCCGCGGAGGTCAGAAGAGGTGTCGGATTCCCCTGGAACTGAGTTCTCCTGGAATTGGAGTTTCAGACGGTTCTCGGCTGCCATGTGGGTGCTGGGATCGAACCCGGGTCCTCTGTAGAGCGGTCGGGCGCTCTTAACCGCTAGGCCATCTCTCCAGCCCCTGAACACTTTTTCTTATAAAGTCTGAGCTTGCTTGAATCTCCCACATTGAGTAATCCTCTGCTCCCCATTTCTTATGAGTTTGTTTCCTGGGGTTTGTATGTTCTCTTACCCTGACACCTTGCCAGGACCACAGGTCCCCTATGTATGCTCTAGTGATTTCTTATAACGTTGATTGCATCTCTAATCATAGGAATCTTTTGTTTCCAATTGTATTTTGGCTTATGATTTGTTTTATTTTATTTTATTTTATTTTATTTATTTATTTATTTTATTTATTTATTTATTATTTTTTTTTTTTTTTGGTCTTTTGAGACAGGGTCTCCCTGTAGTCCCAGCTGTCCTGGAACTTACTCTGTAGACCAGGCTGGCCTCTTGAACTCAAACAAAAGATCCACCTGCCTCTGCCTCCCAGTGCTAGGATTAAAGGCATTGCGCCACCACGCCCGGCTATTTGTTTATTTTATTAAGCCTTGTAAAAGAATCAACTTAACTTTCTGTTGTTTGCTTCATCATCACTTTCTTTTTTCTCTTTATTATTTCCTTCTTTTTACTCTCGCGGTTTCTGTTGTCTCTTCTTAGTGTTTGGTTGGTGGTTTAATTCATTTGTTGCCAATCTTTGTTTTTAATAAGAACACAGTGAAGGCTACAATTTTTCTTAGACGTTCCACTTTAGCTTATTATGATTTGATTTTAAATATCTGGCAATTTCCACTATAATATCCTCTTTTCCCCATGCATTATTTAGAAATGACTTTTTAAGTTACCAACTATATTGGGTTTTCTTAACCAACTTTGTTATATGGTTTAAATTTATTATTTTGAGATTAGGAAATGTGACAAATGACATTGATTCTGTTTATTTTTTAATATTTTATTTATTATTGTTAATTTTTTGTGTATGAGTGTACTTTGCCTGCATGGGTTTAAGTGCACTCATGCTGTGCATTGCCCATGGAGGCCACAAAGAGGGCACTGGATCCCTGTGGACAATGGATAGTATGGCGTTAGCTTGCTGTGGGGGTGCTGGGAATTGAAACCCAGGTCCCTCTGCAAGAGCAGTTTGGAGGCTCTTTTTTTTTTCTTTTTTCTTTTTTTTAAATTTATTTATTTCTGTTATGTGTATGAATGGACTGTCTGCATGCAAGTCTGTAACCCCGTGTCGTGCAATGCTGCGGAGGTCAGTCAGAAGAGGGTGTCAGATCCCCTGGAACTGGAGTTCTCCTGGAATTGAGCCATCTCTCCAGCCCTGATTATTTTTTTATATTCTTTTTTTTTAAATTTTATTTATTTATTTTTTTGTATGTGTATGTAATTGTACTGTCTGCATGTAGGTTTGTGCCACCCTGTGTGGCAATGCTGTGGAGGTCAGGAAGGGGTCTCAGATTCCTCTGGAACTGGATTTCTCCGGAATTGGAGTTACCGTGGTTTTCAGCCACCATGTGGGTGCTGGGGATTGAACCCCGGTCCTTGCAAGAGCAGTCGGGGCCTCTCCCAGACCACTAGGCCATCTCTACAAGACACTGTTTTGTTTTTTTTTTATATATTCCTTATTTTTAATTTGCAGTGCTTGGGCATTGAACCCAGAGTCCTAAGAATATGCTAAGCAATTCATTCTGCCCCCACTGAGCTATATTCTCAGCCCTATGTTAATAATCTGAAACTTTTTCACTTCCTTTATTGCCAATGTACGCAGGATCCTTTTTTTTTTTTTGTAGTTTTGAGACAGTGTCTCCCTGCGCAGCTGGCGTTTGAACTCACAATCTTCCTGCACCACTCTCCCAAAGTTTGCTGGGATCAAGACTAAAAGGCCTACCAAAATCTGGCTCTAGTTTTATCTTCAGTACTTTTAAAAAAGTTCCACATGCTCTCACAGGAAATGGGTTTTCTGTTGGCTGTAAATTTATCTAATAGATCGGTTCCTTAATTACAGGGTTCAAACTCCAAAGTCTTCACTAACACTTTGCTACTTGATCTGTTGGTTTTAAGAAAGCTCAATTAACATTTCCACTTTATAGATTTCCAGCCTTCTTACAGTTCGGCCAGATTTGGTTTCTATGTTTCGTCAAAACAAATTTGCGCTGCCAGATACATACAAATTCATGATTATTACAGATTCTTGGCAGGTGTTTCCCTTTATGAGTATTTGGCTTAGGCTGTTGCTACCAAGGACCCTAAAAGAAACAGTGGTTTAAATAGAATATAAATTGACTTCTTGGATTTGGAGAGACAACTCAGTGAAGAGAGCTAGTGTGAGCACTGGATTCCATCGCCCACATGGTGTCTGGAGCGTGTATGCGGTCCCAGTGCTGAGGGAGTAGGGACAGGAGACTAGCTGGGGCTTGGCGGCTGCTGGCTCCCAGCCTACCCCGAAAATGGGAGCTCTGGGCTCCGTAAGAGATCCAGCCTCAAAGAAACAAGTAGAACATGAGGGAGGAGAACACACCGATGCTCTCTTCTGGCTTCTGAGTGTAGGTCATAAAAAAGTCTGCCACACCTCCACCACATTGAGAGAAGATGAGAGAGAGAGCACTATTATTTCTTTTCTTTCTTTTTTTGTTCTTTTTGAGACAGGGTCTCCCTGTAGCCTCCACGGGCTGGCCTTGACCTCACAGCGAGGATCTCTCCTGCCTCTGTTCTCCCTGGTGCGAGATTAATAGGTGCGCGTTGCCAGGCCCGGCGAGAACTTTATTTTCTTGTTGTATTTATTAATCAACAGTCTCCTGTCCTCTAGCTTCTGTGGGATTTGGTAATACGTGCGATCCCAGAAAGAGGGTGAGAGGGAGGAAGGGAGGTTGTGAAATATTTATTACTCAGCTCCTTTAAGGCAGCTGACTTTAGACTGCTCCTCTGGAGTACAGCGGACCCCGCCCTGGCCTTGGCCTGTATGTCTAAGGCGAGTGTCCATGCCCACGCCCCTCGGAGTCTTGCGCCCCCTGGCCTTGGCCTGTATGTCTAAGGTGAGTGTCCGTGCTGACACCCCTTGGAGTCTTGTGCCCCCTGGCCTTGGCCTGTATGTCTAAGGTGAGTGTCCATGCTGACACCCCTCGGAGTCCTGCACCCCCTGGCCTTGGCCTGTATGTCTAAGGTGAGTGTCCATGCCCACGCCCCTTGGAGTCTTGCACTCTGGCCTTGGCCTGTATGTCTAAGGTGAGTGTCCATGCCGACGCCCCTCGGAGTCTTGCGCCCCCTGGCCTTGGCCTGTATGTCTAAGGTGAGTGTCCATGCTGACACCCCTCGGAGTCTTGCACTCCCACTGTGACTCCAAAACCCTGCTTTGTTGAGTTCTTTTTGAAAAACCACTCTGCTTAGATTCTCCTAATTAGAGCTCACCATCTGTTTCCTGCTAAGCCCCTGAGTGATGCAGGCTGGCATCGTGTTTTTAAGTCACTGGCTTTGAATGCCTCTCGAGTCGGCAAGCCGCTACACTCTCCAAACCCTGCAGGCAGGCCCCACTTCCCCTGTTTGTTCTCTGACGCCCCAGCTTATTCATGCATCAACTGGTCTCTGGGCATCTTCTGGCCTCTTCTTTTTTTTAATTTTTTGTTTTTTTTGTTGTGTAGAACTGTATTGTCTGCATGCAGGTCTGTGCACCCGTGCGTCCAAGCCGTCGGAAGGTCAAGAAGGGGCTCGGATTCCCCTGGAACTGGATGTCTCCTGGAAGCTTGGGTTACAGAGGTTCTTCAGCCGCTCATGTGGGCGCTGGGGGATCGAAACCCGGGTCCTCTGCTTGAGAGCGTCGGTTGCTCTTAACCCCGCCTAGCCGGCCTATCTCTCCAGCCCCCGCGCTCTCTTTTAGAGAACTCTTACCACATTCATGTTTCCAGAGCTCCACCCAGGGATCAGGGAAAGAAATACTCAAAGCCCTTCAGTAGCACTTGCCTGTGTCAGTCCAAGGCCCTTCAGTAGCACTTGCCTGTGTCAGACCAAGGCCCTGCTCTGCAGGCCAGGACTGTCTCTCAGCCTCTCTAGATCCTAACCTTTGTCAAAAGAGGCTTTTGCTGCAGGTCCCAGAGTAAGTCTGGCCCCTGGTGGTGACAACACATCTCCGCTATCATTCTTTGTTATTATTTGTTGGGGTTTTGTTTTGTTTGTAATATTTATTTGTTATCTTTCATTTTTTTTTTAACATTATTGAAATATGTGTGGTTTTGCTGTGTGTCTGTGTTGTAAGTGCACCAACATAAGTGATACATGACCAGAGAAGCCATGAAGAGGCTGTGTGGATCCTCATCTGGAACTGGAGCTATGGATGCTTGTTAGCTGCCATGTGTGTGTGCTGGGAATCAAACTGGGTCCTCTAGAAGAACAGCAGTGTTCTTAGCCACGAGCCATGTCTCTAACTCCTTGTTTTGAGATAGGGTTTCCTGGGTCCCAAGCTGGCCTAACCTTCTATGTAGACCAGACGCGGCCTTGAATCTCCCAGCAGATCTGCCTTGCCTCTGCCTTCCCCAAAGTTCTGGGTGATTAAAGTTGTCTGCCACCTACATCCCAGCCTTATTGTTGTTTTTGGGGGGGGGACAGAGCCTCATATATGATAGCCTTGAGCTCCTGATCCCAGCTTCTACTTCCCAAGATGCTGGGGGACTGCAGAAGTGTGCAGGACAGGGCTTTGCTTTCACTCCTTACGTTATCCCTTCTCTAGCCCTTGGGGCCTTGTGTGAGTTCCTTATCCCTGAGTAACTCCTCAATCTAGGGTAACATTTATGGAGAAATAACAGGATTAGCCACTCTTACTTTGCTAACTGGGAAACTGGGTTTTAGAGTGGAAAGCGAACCTCAGGTAACCCAGTATAACTGGAATCTGAACCTGGGCCTATTTAGATCTGAGAGACTTTCTGCAGGACATGCAGGGGACTTGGATGGGGAGATTGAACGGAGGTGTGCCTCCACAAACAGGACAGCGCCACTGAGTGGAAGGACCCTCAAGACCAAACATGGATGCTCTCTTGGACAGGCTGGGGCACAAAATCTGAGCAAAGGTATACAGAGTGGGGTCTCAAAAGTGAGCTTCTGGAGCCCACAGCCCGAGACTCATCACCCTTACTTCTTCCCACTTATCCCGTGTCAGCGCCCTAACCTCCCAGAGCTGGGAGGGTGTGTGAACACAGTAAAGAGTAAGTGCTCCCCTCTGAGACCCCACACAGTTGGCGCTGGTAGTCCTCTGTGCTGTGACAGGGAGGCATAGACAGTCGTCAAAATGTCACCTGCCGCTGCCCTGCCTGTTCCTGACTCTCCCCTGGCCTTTCAGACAGAGCTGCTATCTTAGGACTACGGAGAGCAGAGAGGGAGCATCCAGCCTGTGCTCGGGAAGCTGGCAGGAAGGGGCTATAAGGGACAGCTGGGCTGTGACAAGGAAGTGGAGTTTAGGTGTCAGAGCCTGGATGATAGCTGAAGGGAGGAGGGCTCTGAGAGGGGTGGGCATTTGAACTTCACTTTTAACAAAATGAGCAGTCTTTTTAGTTCCTGCAGGCCCAGGTCAAGGCTAACAGAGGACTATTCCATCAGCACCCCCTCCTTCAAGTGCACCTGGATCACCAGCAGACCTGAGCCCCAAATTTCAAGGTTTGGAATCTGTGCTCAGTTGGAAGTCCCAGTGCCTGCTTGGTCCAAGCTGAATGGTGGCTGTGTATGCACCCAGCGTAGGGGAAGCTCAGGTTCTGAAGCCTCACAAATGAAGCTCTTCCACTGTAGAGATAACAAACTTGAACTGACTCAGTTTCTCCTATTATCTACTCATAGCACAGCAACCAACACAGTGGAGTTCTTGGATCTCAAAAGATATGAGGGCTTCTCTGCCCAGCAACAGGGAGGTCATTCTTCAGCAGAGACCAGCTGGCCATCCTCTGATTTGTTTGTTCTGACACCTGTAGGTACGCCACCTCACAGGTAGATTTGTCCTGACACCTGTAGAAGGTGCTCCACCTCACAGGTAGATTTGTCCTGACACCTGTAGAAGGTGCTCCACCTTACAGGTAGATTTGTCCTGACACCTGTAGAAGGTGCTCCACCTTACAGGTAGATTTGTCCTGACACCTGTAGAAGGTATTCCACCTCACAGGTAGATTTGTCCTGACACCTGTAGAAGGTGCTCCACCTCACAGGTAGATTTGTCCTGACACCTGTAGAAGGTGCTCCACCTCACAGGTAGATTTGTCCTGACACTTGTAGAAGGTGCTCCACCTCACAGGTAGATTTGTCCTGACACCTGTAGGTGCTCCACCTCACAGGTAGATTTGTCCTGACACCTGTAGAAGGTGCTCCACCTAACAGGTAGATTTGTCCTGACACCTGTAGGTGCTCCACCTCACAGGTAGATTTGTCCTGACACCTGTAGGTACGCCACCTCACAGGTAGATTTGTCCTGACACCTGTAGATGCACCACCTCACAGGTAGATTTGTCCTGACACCTGTAGAAGGTGCTCCACCTCACAGGTAGATTTGTCCTGACACCTGTAGAAGGTGCTCCACCTCACAGGTAGATTTGTCCTGACACCTGTAGAAGGATGTCCACCTCAACAGGTAGATTTGTCCTGACACCTGTAGAAGGTCTCCACCTAACAGGTAGATTTGTCCTGACACTTGTAGAAGGTGCTCCACCTCACAGGTAGATTTGTCCTGACACCTGTAGAAGGTGCTCCACCTCACAGGTAGATTTGTCCTGACACTTGTAGAAGGTATTCCACCTCACAGGTAGATTTGTCCTGACACCTGTAGAAGGTATTCCACCTAACAGGTAGATTTGTCCTGACACCTGTAGGTGCGCCACCTCACAGGGAGAGTGCTCAGCACCCCACTTTAGATGCTGGTCACTAGCCCCAGGTTGTTTTACTTGGGACTCTGTTTTTTTCTTTTCTTTTTTTTTTTAAATATATTTTATTATTATTTTAATGTGTATGAATGTACTATCTGCATTGTAGTTTGTCCACCCATTTGTGCAATGCCTGTCGGAAGTCAAGGAAGGGAGGTTGTCAGATTCCCTGAAACTGGAGTTAAGGAGATTGTTAGTCCTGCACTATGGGGGTGCTGGGTTTTGAACGTTCCTCTGCAAGAGCAGTCGGCGCTCTATACCACTAGGCCATCTCTCCAGCCCTTTTTTTTCATTTCTTAATAGTTCTCACCTTAGCTGGAGACTGGTACAGCGGTTAAGAAACCCTGATGCTTCTTGCAGGGGCCTGGTTCGATTTCCAGCACCACATGGCGGCTAAGAACCATCTTTAACTCAGTTCCCGGGGAATCTGATACCCTCTTCTGATCGTCCGTGGAATTGCATGACACGGGTTTTGCACCAACGCCTACATGCAGACAGTACAACTACATACCCCACATAAAAAGAAATAATAAATAAATAACTATTAAAAAAATAGGGTCCTTGGGGCTGTGATGAAGAGAGTGGCTCAGCAGTTAATGAGAATGGACTGCCTTTGCGAGGACCCGGGTTCGATCCCCCTACACCACATGGTGTGAGAGACTGTCTTTAATTCCAGTTCCTGGGAATCCACACTCTCTTCTGACTCGAGCATTGCACAACATGGGTGCACCACCTACATGCAAACAGTACCACTCATAACCTAACAAATAATATAAAAATAAATAATATAAATAATAAAAAAATATTTTTTTTTTTTTTTTTTTTTTTTTTTGAACTCACTATGTAGCCACGGATGACCTTGAACTCCTGGACTACCCTGCCTCCATCTCCCCAATGCTGTACTACAGGCATGTGCCCACCATGCCCAGATTTATCTGTGTGCTTCTAATGGACAGGCTCTAGGTCAGGATAATTATGACCCTTTCCTTGAGTTCAATTAATTTGCTCAAGAGATTCACACAGTAGATCCCAGCATCCTAGTCCTTAGGACGTTGCAGTTGGAGGCTTGAGTTTGAGGAGAGCCTGGTCTGCATATCAAAACCTTGTCATCAAAGGCTGAGATGTCGCTCAGTGGTAGAACACTTGTGTCGTCGTGTGTGTGTAGGCAGATGGTGGTGACATTAGCCTGTTCTATCTCTTCTCCACCTTATTTTTCTGTGAACCTGAAGCTTATGGATTTGGCTACCCTAACTGGACAGCGAGCTCTAGAGACCCACCTATCATTGGATCCTCAGTACTGGCACCAGCTCTTTGACTTTTGGGTTCTTAGCCTGATCCTTAATGGCTGCGCCAGCTGCCCCAGCCCACGGGGTACACAGGGATCCAAAACTCCAGTCCTCAAGCTTGCCTGCCTAAGCTCATCGAAGCTTAACAGCTGATTATGAAAGCTGTCATAGAGCACACGGATGAAGAGATGTGCAGGGCAAGGCATGTAGGAGCCTATCACGAGGGGGGCTCTCTGGAGCTCTGTCCTTGTGGGCCTCTGAAGCCTTCTCTGCCTATCTAATGCTGCTAGGGTGCGGTGGGAAGTCAGCCAGGCCTGACAGCCTGTATGTTTTCACCTCTCTTTGTGGTGTTCCTTCCTCCAGGGCTTGAGGCAGGACTGCTTTGCAATGAGGGTCTTATGACCTACTTTCAGATAAGGGCAGGTTAGAGAATTTCATTATGGCTGGCCCCAAGACTAAACGGTGGGGGAAGATCAAAGTTCCTCGGAGAAATTCTTTATGGCTGGTCAAAGAAAAAAGGTCAGATAAGACCAGAGTTTCCATGACCACCTCAGGGAAGAAATTTTAGTTTCTGTGACTTGCCTTGGGGACAGAGATCACGAACCAGGATGAAAATGACATGCTGTGCAATGTCACATCCATCCCTTCCTAGGGATGTGACCCTGGAAAGTCACTTCCCTTTCTCTGTTCATCCCTGCCTCAGTTTCCTCCAAGGGACAGAAAGGAGAAATAGTTCTACCTAGGCACACCCATCTCCCTGGGGGATATGCTTGGCACAATATCATAGCCATCTGGTCCCATCACATAGCAGGTGCCACTTGGGACACACTGGAGCAGGAAGCAGGATGCTCCTGTGGCTGTTGGTGTCACAGCCACAGTGATTTCAAATGGGTGCATTTGAGCCAGTGTGGTGGCACAAGCCACCCCTGCTTTTGTGAATACACACTCTGCCCTTTGTCAAGCATTCCTGGAGAATGGTAACCTTCTCTGTCTTTGGGGATCTCTTCTCCAATCCTGATTCCCTAGGAGTGTCATGGACCCCATAATGTCTGTAATTGATTCGTCTATAGGTGGATACCAGGCTGGAACCAAGCTAATCAGAAGACTTCCTAAAAAGCGGCTGTGGGCTCAGGAGCTGTTGTTACTGCCTGCATGCCCTTCCTTGTATGGAATACATCTGGAGAGTAAAGGACAGAGAAGAGGAGTGGGAGTCGAGGGTGGAGCACTGTGAGGTGAACTCGCTTGTAAAAGGTGCTTGCTTCCAAACCTGGCGATTAGAGTGTGATTCCCAGGACTTTGATCCATATGCAGTAACATGCATGATCCCCATACCCCCCCACACACAAAATGCAATTTTTAAAAGTTTCAGAGGAGAGGCCGAACAGAGACAGACAGACAGAGCAGAGAGTCCTGGAGACGCTGGCTCCAGCTGTGCCATTCCAGGAGTCCCCAGCTGGTTGGCTTTGGATTTCTAGAGCTATGCTTCCCCAGAGCATAGAAAAGACTCAGGGAGCTAAGGGGATGGTGCTGAGCCCCAAGCCTAGCCCACTGCAACTCAGGCAGTACAAATTCCTTTCCCTAAATGGACACCAGGCAGGGATGGGGTTTGGCAGGATATCAGGAAGACATGAAGCTGACGTTCTCATGAAGTAACAGAACATTGCAGTGCTGGGGGGGGTGGTTAGAATCAGGTGGCTTACCTCCCCCCGCCAAGAGCGCCACAGGAGACCAGGGTGAAATTCTACTGGGTAGCTGAGAAGGATAGAGCCAAGGAAAATTAAAATCCTGTCCTATTATTTTGTGGGAGTAGTTGTCAACAGGTGCAGCTCGTGTGCCAGGGATGTGTGCCAGACGATGGGCCGAGATCCAGGTGGGCATCGTGAAAGGCTTTCTAGAAGGGCCTTTGAGCTGGGGAGTGGGTTTTAAAGAATGAGCAAAGATTTGCTGGGCAGGGACGGGGGATTTATAAGCCAAGGCAGAGTACTCTCGGGACTATCATTCCTGTGTGTGTGTGTGTGTGGTGTGCTGTGTGTGTTGTTGTGTGCGTGCATGCATGATGTTTGTACATGGATACATGTGCCATAGCACATGTATGGAAGCCAGAGGTTGACACTGGTTATCTTCTTTGATCATGCTCCACTGTATTTTTTTAACATTTTATTCTTGACGTGTCTTGAACATACTGTGTGCATTGCAGGTTTGTGCACCATGTCGATGCAGTGCCACAGAGTCAGAAGAGGGTATCGGATTCCCCTGGAACTGGAGTTAAAGATGGCTGCTCAGCTGCCATGCAGGTGCTGGCGATGGAAAACCCCGATCCTCTGTAAGGGTGGTCGGCGCTCTTAACCCACTAGGCGCATCTTTCCAGCCCCATGCTCCACTGTATTTACAGCATCACCTGTTTCCACTTGCAGAGCTGGAGTGACGTACAGGTCAGCATGTGATGGGAAAGTCAGCAAGTGTGTGCCTGGCTTTTATGTAGAGGCTAGGGATTCAAATTTAGGTCCTAATGCTTGCACAGCATACAAACCTATGCTCGCCATCCTCCGCAGCGCATCACTATCTCTTTTTCTCCTCTTATTCCTCCTACTCATCCTCCTCCGGATCCTCCTTCCTCCTCCCCCTCCTCCTCCTCCTCCCGCCCCCTTCCTCCTCTTCTTTGACAACAGCTTTACTCTGTAGCCCTGCCTACCCTGGCACTACACTATGTAGACCAAGCTTGGCTTAAACTTCACAGAGATCTGTCTGCTTTCTGTCTCCCAGCTGCCTTGATACACCACTGCCAGCTTCACTATCTATATATTATCTATATATATTATTATATATATATATATTTTAACTTCACTGTATCTGTGTGTCTGTGTATTGTCACAGATATCCCCCAGGAGCTGGAGTTCCAGGGGTTGTACACGCAGCCTGATATGCTCACTGGGAACTGAAGACTTGTCCTCTGGATAAGAGCCAATAATGCCCTTCACCACTGAGCCATCCCTCCAGCCCTTCACTGGTTTTTGTAACTACTACCATTAGCCCAGAGCAGAAGGACTATGAGCTAGGTGATTTGAATCCTGTCTCAATCACTTTCTAACCTTATGACCCTCGTTAACTTAGAACCTTTTCTATTTATATGCAAAAGGAAACTGTTTTGTAAGGGCTTAAAATGAGATAATTATGCAAAGTATTCTGAACCTTGCCTTAGTAGGCACTGCGGTCAAAACACTGGTCATTATGAAAAACTTTTATATGGTCAAGTCAAATCCTTTCAAATGATGATGGCACTATTTATTGAGTCTATAATATAGCTCAGTTGGTAGAGTATTTATTTGCCTAGCATGAACCAAACCCTGGGTTTGATTCCCACACGGCAGAGGTTTATGGTCATTCTGGGTTCTCACTGAGAATTCCAGGCCAGGCCTGGGGATGTGTGATGCTGCATGAACCTGGGCTTAAAAAAAAAAATTCCCAAGAACAGAAATATAAGTGCATTATTCCCAGTAAAACTGACCAGGTTACACAGAGCCCTGGGGGATCAAACAGTCCATAGTTGTCTAAGGACCGGTGCACTGGGCTCAGAGAATGCCGGGGTTAGGGGGTCAGGCTTTCTTTATAGGCAGTAGTCCGCTCTGCGTACTGTAGCAGTGTACCCAGCAGAGAGACGGGGTAAGCTGGGGGGGGGGGGGGTCGTGTCGTGGGGAGGACAGCCACGTGGCACCTGCTGAGGTCTCCCACCTCCATCCCCAGCTTCTCCCAGTCTAGAAGAGTACTGGGCTGAGTCCTCGAGGGTCTGCGGGTCACGAGTCAGAGCCTCAGCCCTCGGACCTGGCCCCCCCCCCCCCCCCCCCCAGCAGCTTCCGTCACAGGTCCTTGTAGAAATTTCCAGCCTCGCTCGGGTCGGGATTTTTCCAGCAGGGTGCGTTCTGGCCCACAGCGGCGGAGCTGATCTGGGTCCGGGCGCCCTTCCTCTGGCTCCCCGCCGGCGTCACCCCAAGGCCAACGGGTGGCCCTGAGTCCTCGGGGGACCGAGGCCAGACCACAGAAGCCCGGCTCGGGACGTCCTAGCAAACAGGAAGCGAGACAAAGGCGGCCGCTTATCGGCCGCCCCACATTCCTTTCAGGTGATGGCCAAAGGCTTAGGGGACAGGGCTGCTGGAACAGAGGTCTGCTCCCTTCCACACCTCTCCAGCCTGCTGAGGTAGTGCGAGGGAGGTCTGCCCGAAGGACACCCCATCCCTTGTCCCCCAACCCCGCACAGCTCCCTGAAAATCCCTGGCATCTGTGGCCAGAGAGCCCCACAGCTGGACGACTGTCTGGGCTACATGCTACCCACCTGCTGTCACTGTGGGCAACCAGGACCCAATTAATGATCCAGATCGCTTTCTTATGCCCACCCCCTGCACTCCCGTTTTTGTCAGGGTCTCAGGTAGTCAGTCGGTGCTCAAATTTGCTATGTAACCAACGATAAGCCTGGGGGGAACCTCGGATCCTCCTTTCTTCATCTCCCATGTGCTGGGCTCACCAGTGTTTGCCGCATCCAGCTGCAGGCGTCCTGTTCTGCTGTTCCAAACTGTGGCCACTTCAACTTTGACTTGACTTTCTACCCCCTGGAGAGTCAACAAAACTTCAGTTATGAATACTTTGGCTTTATTTTAAAATAGTGAAAAGAAAAATAAATATCTTTGAAGGATAAGAAAACAGTATTGGAGAGATAGGACACAGTGGAGATAGGGACATGGCTAGAATCAACCAAAAAGAGAAAGAAATTAGAAAAAATAGAATGGGGTGGGAGAGTCGGGTGATGATTGGGGGTATCTGGGCTCCTCTGATCTTGGGCTGGGGGGGTCAGAGGCCTGGGGTCTATCTGCCGTTTCCAGGCCAGGCCAGTTGGCTGGGATGACTTGGGGCTCCCACGAGCCTCATGCGCCCGTGGCTCCCAGGCAGGATGCTGTAGTCAGGGATCAGTGCCAGAGATTAGTGCCTGGTGCCGGACCTCGCTCAGGCAGCCCAAGGACTCTTCTGTGGATGTTCTGAAGGCTCCCCAGGCCAGTCAGGGCTAGTGCTTCCAACCTCAGTGGTGACCCATGTCCTCCATACCTACGCGGCCCCAGACGCCTAGCACAAAGCTCTCGATGTCACACTCGTTAGCACCGCGCACAATTCGGAAGTGGCCTCTCTCACCCCACCACGGGCCCCATGAGTTGGCTGCAGTCTGGGGATGAAGAAGGTGAGTGAGGGTTGGGCGGGAATGGGTGAGGGACTGGAGGGAAAGGCGGGGGGGGGGGGGGCACAGGGGACACAGCTTTGCCCGGGGACTCACCCAGTATCTGAGCGTCCTTCCATCAGGCAGCTTCTCCTCTCCCCAACTGGAGGTGGAGGAAGGGAAGCAGAGGAGCTGATTGCACCTGCTGTCCAGAACCCAGGTAGCCCCAGCCTGCTCGTCACTCTTGAAATCTGTGTGCACCCTAGGACCTGGTGAGTGTCCACCCCTCTCCGCACAGCCTCAGTCTCCCTATTTGTCAGCCTGTATCTCCAGCCCCCACTAAGGGGAAGGCATTTTGAGTATAAGTGGAGGAGTTAGCAGGAGAAGGAATCTGGGCCTGGTCCCCCAAGAACACATATACTGGGACCATTCTGTGAGAGCCTCCACATCTGCCTACCTTCCCTCACCTAGGGAGCCAGGGATGTGTGTGTGCCAAGGACCAGAAGCAAAAGACCTAGCAAATGTGGATACCTTGGAACCCCCAAACTCCTGCTGCAAAGCATCAGTCACTGAGTAGATACTTTCTTGACTACTGAGATCCATGATTCTAAAATGTGTTATATCAGAGGGGACAGTTGAAGGCCTCTCGATGAGCTGGCCAGAGCTGACATGCGCTTTTTCTTCTTATTTCTTTATTGTTTGTTTGTTTATTTATTTATTATTCATTATTTATTTATTTTGGTTCTTTGGAGGAGACAGGGTTCTCCTTTAGTCCCCAGCTGGCCTGGCGCTCGCATATGTATGTAGACCAGGCTGGCCCTTGAACTCTGAGATCTGCCTGCCTCTGGCCTCCTGAAGTGCTGGGATTACAGGTGTGCGCCTTCACCCTCATCTCTATTTCAAGGGATGATTTTATCCCCATGTGTAAGGAAGGAACTGTGTGGAGACACCCTATGAAGCTCCCTGCTGTCCATGTACCTCAAGACCAGCGCATTCTCTTTGAGTCTGTTTTCTCTTTGGAAATGGGAGGAATAGCTTCAGCTTGTCAGAGACCACAAGGATTCAAAGAACTCCCAGTGTGAACCCTGCTGCCTATAACCCCTTGTGTCCATAGGACCCTCACCCTGTGATCTTGACTGAGTGGGTTCCATGCCTGCGGTACTGTTCCGGTTTCTCCAGGCTCACAGGCGTGTGGCTGTAGACGCCACGCTGGTATAAGAAGAAATCTTCGTGTACCTCCATGAGTGCTGTGGGCAGAGACCAAGACAGGGCCCACTTGGCCATTAGCACAGGCTCAGGTGCTGAGAGTCGAGATGCTAGCTCTGACGCTGGAGAATACGTGACTCCTCCAGGGGGTTCCTGAAGGGAGGAGGCCTGGACCCTCCACTCCTGGAGTTCCAGTTCGCACTGGATTCATTGCCTAAGGCTATAACAGGCCATTTAGGCCCCTGTGTCCAGCCTCCAGCAGGAAGTTTCTGGAACTAGGAACAGGCTAGGAGTGTTTACCTTGAACCGGGCCGTTCTCCATCAGCTCCTTCATGATCTCTTTCTCCTAGGGAAGGGGTGTCCATCGAAGTGAGGTTTAGCCTTTGGGAACCCCCATTTCTGCTTCTGGGCCCTGGCCACCCACATTCACACTTACATTGGAGCCCAGGCGGTAGGCAGGAGTGACCTGGTAGATGTCATTGGAATCGACCTGGCTGTTGGGGCAGCGAGTGGTGGCTTGGCGCTTGCCCCGCCCTGTGGCACGGCTGTGCATCATACAGTGAGGTGCGGGGCTGGCTTCGTTATTGTATGCCACCCGCGCTGCGCTACCACGGATTAGAGTTCCTGTCAGGACATCCCACCCTTGCAGAGGCAGAGGCAGATGGTCATGGTGTTGTGGAGCTGCAAAGGCCTGGCCCTGCTGCAGGGTGCCTCGTCCACTTCCCCACCCCCAACCCCTGTTCACTTACCCTGGCGACGCTCTCAGGGAACCACCAACACCATCAAGACGACCGCCTCTGCAGCCTTGGCTGGTGGTGGGTGTCGACAGGATAGCAGATTCTCGGGGTGAAATGAAAGGGTATGTCCCACTCATTGGCGTCAAGAGACATGCACATGGGAGACCCCTTTTTCCGCCCGTCCGGACCTTCCTGCCTTTTTTAGTCCTCGGGCACCCCTTTGCTTTTTGCAACACGCACGCGCATTGGGACGGCCAAATATGCTACCCGCGCCCCGCTCAGGACCGGAGCACTATGAATGTGGTATTCTCACACCCCCCCCTTCCCCCCCCCCCCCCCCCCCCCCCCCCCCCCCCCCCCCGGTGCTGGCCAGCTTCCCGCCCCTGGACACCACTACACCTTTCTTTCTCTGCTGTGGGAGAAGAAAGCCCAGGGCTGCACAGTTGCCATTGTCCAATGGCTCGTGGATCAGGTTGGGCCACTTCTCCGAAGCCTCGAAGGCAGTGGGTAGTACTTCCCCTGGAGCCAGCACTGTCTGCAAGACAAAGGTGGGCCTGCTTGTTTCCTGGCACGGCCCAGCTTCCCCTCAGGAGCCCAGGCCTTGGAGGGCCATTGAGAGTCCAGGGCCTTCCCTAGTTGGGTATGGAACTATCCTGCTGCCGGGAGACTCCAGCTACCTTCAATGTGGACTTGAGTGGAAAAGCCGCCACTGTTTGGGGGCCTCCCAAGAGCCACGCAGGGGCCATGAGGCACCCGAGCAAGGCCAGGAGCAGAAGAGACGCCAGGCCAGGGCCACCCAGCCTCTCACCCCTGCCACTTCCCCCTGTACCTTCCGATCCGCCACACCCTCCTTCCTGCCAGAGCAGTGGCCTCCAAGCCCCAAAGGACAGGGGAGGGAAGAAACTCTGAGGTCCCGTGACCAGGCAAGCCGCCAAGACAAAGCAGAAAATAGCAAGCAGCCCCAGAGAGGGACGCAGGGTCAGGGGCTGGTGGCCCCGGCCTTGAGCTGAAGTCGTCCCCTGGCTTCTCCCTGTCTGCCTTGATGGACAGTTCTTCCAGCCCGAGCCCCACCCATGCCTGCTGCACGGAGTCCCCCTCCTCCCCCTTGGACTGGCCCCGTCTAGTGGGAAAACAGAAGCCCCCTCCTCCCTCGGGGCTCCACCGAGCCGGCATTTTTTCCGAGAATTGTCGTTCTTTGGCCAGAGCTGGAAGAGTGTCTACTCTCCTTTTCCTAACAATACCGAAGATTGATCCTCTGCCTCTTGGGTCTTGGACCCAGCTTTGCTACTGGGGTAAACCAACAAGCATTTTTCCCAGGGATGAGGAGCCAAGGAGGTGCTGCGGCCAGTACCTGAGGTTTATAAACTAAGCTCGTCCCGCCAGAGAGGGCAGAGATTGCCCTATTTTGTGCCGAGTCACAGAGGCCTTGTCCTAGGGAATAAGGCCGGGCCCTTGCCCAGAGCAAGTGACAATGGTGTGGTACTAGCATCCACTGAGGAGATGGTGGGGTTGTGGGCAAGGATGCACTCACATAAATCTCATTCATGTTCATGACAGAGGAAGATGGGCGGATGGTACCCAGCCGGTAGCGAATGCCCTCATCCAGGGTCAGTCCCCAGAAGGCACTGTAGTTCCCAGCCTGCCACCTGGAGGACAGAGGGTGAAGGGGGGTTACGGATCCATCAAGGCTGCAAGGCTTGGTCCTGCACATAGTAGCTACAGGGATACAGGGATAAAATTCAAATGTGTGTGCACCTTTCACCCCAAATTACCGCCCCATACCCCTCGGCAGCCGGACGCCCCCCCATGGATTCCCCCCCTTTTATACCCAACCACCCTCCAGGGATGTTTACGTCCTTTTAACGCCCAAGGCCAGGGCCCGGGCCTCTTACCCATAGTTGCCCTGGTTGATGGTGTTGATCACGTCTGGGTCGACCAGGCATGGCTTCTGGTCACACTCCCACACCCCCTTCTCCTGGCAGGTGCTGGGAAGGAAGAAAAGAAGGGAAGCAGAAGCCATTGGTAGGGGGCCCAGTGGTGCCAGCAACTACGGTAGAAAGCATTGGTAGGGGCCAGCAGTGCCAGCAGCTACGGTAGAAAGCATTGTTAGGGGCCCGTGTCGTGCAATGCCGCGGAGGTCAGAAGAGGGTGTCGGATTCCCCTGGAACTGGAGTTCTCCTGGAATTGGAGTTTCAGACGGTTCTCGGCCGCCATGTGGGTGCTGGGGATCGAACCCGGGTCCTCTGTAAGAGCGGTCGGCGCTCTTAACCGCTAGGCCATCTCTCCAGCCCCTGAACACTTTTTCTTATAAAGTCTGAGCTTGCTTGAATCTCCCACATTGAGTAATCCTCTGCTCCCCATTTCTTATGAGTTTGTTTCCTGGGGTTTGTATGTTCTCTTACCCTGACACCTTGCCAGGACCACAGGTCCCCTATGTGTGCTCTAGTGATTTCTTATAACGTTGATTGCATCTCTAATCATAGGAATCTTTTTGTTTCCAATTGTATTTTGTGCTTATGATTTGTTTATTTTATTAAGCCTTGTAAAAGAATCAACTTAACTTTCTGTTGTTTGCTTCATCATCACTTTCTTTTTTCTCTTTATTATTTCCTTCTTTTTACTCTCTGGGTTTCTGATTGTCTCTTCTTAGTGTCTTGAGTTGGTGGTTTAATTCATTTGTTGCCAATTCTTTGTTTTTAATAAGCACAGTGAAGGCTACAATTTTTCTTAGACGTTCCACTTTAGCTTATTATGATTTGATTTTAAATATCTGGCAATTTCCACTATAATATCCTCTTTTCCCCATGCATTATTTAGAAATGACTTTTTAAGTTACCAACTATATTGGGTTTTCTTAACCAACTTTGTATTATGGATTTTAAATTTTATTATTTTGAGATTAGGAAATGTGACAAATGACATTGATTCTTTTATTTTTTAATATTTTATTTATTATTTTAATTTTATGTGTATGAGTGTATTGCCTGCATGGGTTTAAGTGCACTCATGCTGTGCAGTGCCCATGGAGGCCACAAGAGGGCACTGGATCCCCTGGGAGTCATGGATGGTTCTTAGCTGCTGAGTGGGTGCTGGGAATTGAACCCAGGTCCTCTGCAAGAGCAGTTGGAGCTCTTTTTTTTTTTCTTTTTTTCTTTTTTTAAATTTATTTATTTCTGTATGTGTAGGAATGTACTGTCTGCATGCAAGTCTGTACACCCGTGTCGTGCAATGCTGCGGAGGTCAGAAGAGGGTGTCAGATTCCCCTGGAACTGGAGTTCTCCTGGAATTGAGCCATCTCTCCAGCCCTGATTATTTTTTATATTCTTTTTTTTTTAATTTTATTTATATTTTTTTGTATGTGTATGAATGTACTGTCTGCATGTAGGTTTGTGCACCCCTGTTGTGCAATGCTGTGGAGGTCAGAAGAGGGTCTCAGATTCCTCTGGAACTGGAGTTCTCCTGGAATTGGAGTTACAGATGGTTTTCAGCCACCATGTGGGTGCTGGGGATTGAACCCAGGTCCTCTGCAAGAGCAGTCGGGGCTCCCAACCACTAGGCCATCTCTACAGCCTGTTTTGTTTTTTTTTTATATATTCCTTTATTTTAATTGCAGTGCTGGGCATTGAACCCAGAGCCTAGAATATGCTAAGCAATCATTCTGCCACTGAGCTATATTCTCAGCCCTATGTTAATAATCTGAAACTTTTTCCACTTCCTTTATTGCCAAGTACGCAGGATCCTTTGTTTGTTTGCTTATAGTTTATTGAGACAGTCTCCCTGCGCAGGCTGGCTTTGAACTCACAATCTTCCTGCACCACTCTCCCAAGTGCTGGGATCAGAGACTAAAGGCACCAAATCTGGCTTCTAGTATTCAGTACTTTTAAAAAAAGTTCCACATGCTCTCACAGGAACTGGGTTTTCTGTTGGCTGTAAATTTATCTAATAGATCGGTTCCTTAATTACAGGGTTCAAACTCCAAAGTCTTCACTAACACTTTGCTACTTGATCTGTTGGTTTTAAGAAAGCTCAATTAACATTTCCACTTTATAGATTTCCAGCCTTCTTACAGTTCGGCCAGATTTGGTTTCTATGTTTCGTCAAAACAAATTTGCGCTGCCAGATACATACAAATTCATGATTATTACAGATTCTTGGCAGGTGTTTCCCTTTATGAGTATTTGGCTTAGGCTGTTGCTACCAAGGACCCTAAAAGAAACAGTGGTTTAAATAGAATATAAATTGACTTCTTGGATTTGGAGAGACAACTCAGTGAAGAGAGCAAGTGTGAGCACTGGATTCCATTGCCCACATGGTGTTCTGGAGCGTGTATGCGGTCCCAGTGCTGAGGGAGGTAGGGACAGGAGACTAGCTGGGGCTTGGCGGCTGCTGGCTCCCAGCCTACCCCGAAAATGGGAGCTCTGGGCTCCGTAAGAGATCCAGCCTCAAAGAAACAAGTAGAACATGAGGGAGGAGAACACACGATGCTCTCTTCTGGCTTCTGAGTGTAGGCATAAAAGTGCACACCTACACACACATGTGAGAGAGAGAGAGAGAGAGAGCACTTTATTTCTTTTCTTTTCTTTTTTGTTCTTTTTGAGACAGGGTCTCCCTGTAGCTCCAGGCTGGCCTTGAACTCACAGAGATCTGCCTGCCTCTGTCTCCCGGGTGCTGAGATTAAAGGTGCGCATTGCCAGGCCCGGCGAGAACTTTATTTTCTTGTTGTATTTATTAATCAACAGTCTCCTGTCCTCTAGCTTCTGTGGGATTTGGTAATACGGATCCCAGAAAGAGGTGAGAGGGAGGAAGGGAGGTTGTGAAATATTTATTACTCAGCTCCTTTAAGGCAGCTGACTTTAGACTGCTCCTCTGGAGTACAGCGGACCCCGCCCTGGCCTTGGCCTGTATGTCTAAGGCGAGTGTCCATGCCCACGCCCCTCGGAGTCTTGCGCCCCCTGGCCTTGGCCTGTATGTCTAAGGTGAGTGTCCGTGCTGACACCCCTTGGAGTCTTGTGCCCCCTGGCCTTGGCCTGTATGTCTAAGGTGAGTGTCCATGCCGACACCCCTCGGAGTCCTGCACCCCCTGGCCTTGGCCTGTATGTCTAAGGTGAGTGTCCATGCCCACGCCCCTTGGAGTCTTGCACTCTGACCTTGGCCTGTATGTCTAAGGTGAGTGTCCATGCCGACGCCCCTCGGAGTCTTGCGCCCCCTGGCCTTGGCCTGTATGTCTAAGGTGAGTGTCCATGCTGACACCCCTCGGAGTC
>VZQC01014771.1:156043-190832 GCA_009823505.1 Rhizomys pruinosus | reverse complement strand
CTCTCCAAACCCTGCAGGCAGGCCCCACTTCCCCTGTTTGTTCTCTGACGCCCCAGCTTATTCATGCATCAACCTGGTCTCTGGGCATCTTGCGGACCTCTTTTTAATTTTTTTTTTTTTTTGTATGTGTATGAATGTATTGTCTGCATGCAGGTCTGTGCACCCGTGTCGTGCAATGCCGCGGAGGTCAGAAGAGGGTCTCGGATTCCCCTGGAACTGGAGTTCTCCTGGAATTGGAGTTACAGACGGTTCTTAGCCGCCATGTGGGCGCTGGGGATCGAACCCGGGTCCTCTGTAAGAGCGTCGGTGCTCTTAACCGCTAGGCTATCTCTCCAGCCCCCGCGACTCTCTTTTAGAGAATCTACCACATTCATGTTTCCAGAGCTCCACCCAGGGATCAGGGAAAGAACTACTCAAAGCCCTTCAGTAGCACTTGCCTGTGTCAGTCCAAGGCCCTTCAGTAGCACTTGCCTGTGTCAGACCAAGGCCCTGCTCTGCAGGCCAGGACTGTCTCTCAGCCTCTCTAGATCCTAACCTTTGTCAAAAGAGGCTTTTGCTGCAGGTCCCAGAGTAAGTCTGGCCCCTGGTGGTGACAACACATCTCCGCTATCATTCTTTGTTATTATTGTTGGGGTTTTGTTTTGTTTGTAATATTTATTTGTTATTTTCATTTTACACATTATATGAAAATAATGTGTGTTTTGCTTGTGTCTGTGTAAGTGCACCACATGTGTATAATGACCAGAGAAGCCAGAAGAGGCTGTTGGATTCCCTGGAACTGGAGCTATGGATGCTTGTTACCTGCCATGTGGGTGCTGGGAATCAAACCTGGGTCCTCTAGAAGAACAGCATGAGTTCTTAGCCACTGAGCCATGTCTCTAACCCATTGTTTTGAGATAGGGTTTCCCTGGTCCCAGCTGGCCTAACCTTGCTATGTAGACCAGGACGGCCTTGATCTCACAGAGATCTGCCTGCCTCTGCCTCCCAAATTCTGGGATTAAAGTTGTGTGCCACCACACCCAGCCTTATTGTTGTTTTGGGGGGGGGACAGAGCCTCATATATGATAGCCTTGAGCTCCTGATCCTCCAGCTTCTACTTCCCAAGAGCTGGGACTGCAGGAATGTGTGCAGGACAGGGGCTTTGCTTTCACTCCTTACGTATCCCTTCTCTAGCCCTTGGGGCCTTGTGTGAGTTCCTTATCCCTGAGTAACTCCTCAATCTAGGGTAACATTTATGGAGAAATAACAGGATTAGCCACTCTTACTTTGCTAACTGGGAAACTGGGTTTTAGAGTGGAAAGTGAACCTCAGGTAACCCAGTATAACTGGAATCTGAACCTGGGCCTATTTAGATCTGAGAGACTTTCTGCAGGACATGCAGGGGACTTGGATGGGGAGATTGAACGGAGGTGTGCCTCCACAAACAGGACAGCACCACTGAGTGGAAGGACCCTCAAGACCAAACATGGATGCTCTCTTGGACAGGCTGGGGCACAAAATCTGAGCAAAGGTATACAGAGTGGGGTCTCAAAAGTGAGCTTCTGGAGCCCACAGCCCGAGACTCATCACCATTACTTCTTCCCACTTATCCCGTGTCAGCGCCCTAACCTCCCAGAGCTGGGAGGGTGTGTGAACACAGTAAAGAGTAAGTGCTCCCCTCTGAGACCCCACACAGTTGGCGCTGGTAGTCCTCTGTGCTGTGACAGGGAGGCATAGACAGTCGTCAAAATGTCACCTGCCGCTGCCCTGCCTGTTCCTGACTCTCCCCTGGCCTTTCAGACAGAGCTGCTATCTTAGGACTACGGAGAGCAGAGAGGGAGCATCCAGCCTGTGCTCGGGAAGCTGGCAGGAAGGGGCTATAAGGGACAGCTGGGCTGTGACAAGGAAGTGGAGTTTAGGTGTCAGAGCCTGGATGATAGCTGAAGGGAGGAGGGCTCTGAGAGGGGTGGGCATTTGAACTTCACTTTTAACAAAATGAGCAGTCTTTTTAGTTCCTGCAGGCCCAGGTCAAGGCTAACAGAGGACTATTCCATCAGCACCCCCTCCTTCAAGTGCACCTGGATCACCAGCAGACCTGAGCCCCAAATTTCAAGGTTTGGAATCTGTGCTCAGTTGGAAGTCCCAGTGCCTGCTTGGTCCAAGCTGAATGGTGGCTGTGTATGCACCCAGCGTAGGGGAAGCTCAGGTTCTGAAGCCTCACAAATGAAGCTCTTCCACTGTAGAGATAACAAACTTGAACTGACTCAGTTTCTCCTATTATCTACTCATAGCACAGCAACCAACACAGTGGAGTTCTTGGATCTCAAAAGATATGAGGGCTTCTCTGCCCAGCAACAGGGAGGTCATTCTTCAGCAGAGACCAGCTGGCCATCCTCTGATTTGTTTGTTCTGACACCTGTAGGTACGCCACCTCACAGGTAGATTTGTCCTGACACCTGTAGAAGGTGCTCCACCTCACAGGTAGATTTGTCCTGACACCTGTAGAAGGTGCTCCACCTCACAGGTAGATTTGTCCTGACACCTGTAGGTGCGCCACCTCACAGGGAGAGTGCTCAGCACCCCACTTTAGATGCTGGTCACTAGCCCCAGGTTGTTTTACTTGGGTCTCTGTTTTTTTCTTTTCTTTTTTTTTAAAATATATTTTATTATTATTTTTAATGTGTATGAATGTACTATCTGCATGTAGGTTTGTGCACCCATGTTGTGCAATGCCTCGGAAGTCAGAAGGGGGTGTCAGATTCCCCTGAAACTGGAGTTAAAGATGGTTCTCAGACACCATGTGGGTGCTGGGGATTGAACCTGGTCCTCTGCAAGAGCAGTCGGCGCTCTTAACCACTAGGCCATCTCTCCAGCCCGTTTTTTTCATTTCTTAATAGGGTCTCATGGAGCTGGAGAGATGGCTCAGCGGTTAAGAACCCTGATTGCTCTTGCAGAGGGCCTGGGTTCGATTCCCAGCACCCACATGGCGGCTAAGAACCATCTTTAACTCCAGTTCCAGGGGAATCTGATACCCTCTTCTGACTTCCGTGACATTGCATGACACGGGTGCACCAACCTACATGCAGACAGTACACTCATACACATAAAAGAAATAATAAATAAATAAATTTTAAAAAATAGGGTCTTGGGGCTGGAGAGATGGCTCAGCAGTTAAGAGCACTGACTGCTCTTGCAGAGGACCCGGGTTCGATCCCCAGCACCCACATGGTGGCTGAGAACTGTCTTTAACTCCAGTTCCAGGGGAATCCCACACTCTCTTCTGACCTCTGAGGCATTGCACAACATGGGTGCACCAACCTACATGCAAACAGTACACTCATACACATAAAAAAATAATAATAAAAATAAATAAATAAATAAAAAAATAGGGTCTCATATAGCCTAGGCTGGCTCTGAACTCACTATGTAGCCAAGGATGACCTTGAATTCCTGACACCCTGCCTCCATCTCCCAAATGCTGTAATTACAGGCATGTGCCACCATGCCCAGCTTTATCTGTGCTTCTAATGGACAGGCTCTAGGTCAGGATAATTATGACCCTTTCCTTGAGTTCAATTAATTTGCTCAAGAGATTCACACAGTAGATCCCAGCATCCTAGTCCTTAGGAAGTTGCAGTTGGAGGCTTGCAAGTTTGAGGAGAGCCTGGTCTGCATATCAAAACCTTGTCATCAAAGGCTGAGATGTAGCTCAGTGGTAGAACACTTGTGTAGTGTGTGTGTGTAGGTCAGAGGTGACATTAAGCCTGTTCCTTGATCTCTCTCCACCTTATTTTTCTGTGAACCTGAAGCTTATGGATTTGGCTACCCTAACTGGACAGCGAGCTCTAGAGACCCACCTATCATTGGATCCTCAGTACTGGCACCAGCTCTTTGACTTTTGGGTTCTTAGCCTGATCCTTAATGGCTGCGCCAGCTGCCCCAGCCCACGGTACACAGGGATCCAAACTCAGGTCCTCAAACTTGCCTGCCTAAGCAATCAGCTTAACAGCTGATTATGAAAGCTGTCATAGAGCACACGGATGAAGAGATGTGCAGGGCAAGGCATGTAGGAGCCTATCACGAGGGGGGCTCTCTGGAGCTCTGTCCTTTTGGGCCTCTGAAGCCTTCTCTGCCTATCTAATGCTGCTAGGGTGCGGTGGGAAGTCAGCCAGGCCTGACAGCCTGTATGTTTTCACCTCTCTTTGTGGTGTTCCTTCCTCCAGGGCTTGAGGCAGGACTGCTTTGCAATGAGGGTCTTATGACCTACTTTCAGATAAGGGCAGGTTAGAGAATTTCATTATGGCTGGCCCCAAGACTAAACGGTGGGGGAAGATCAAAGTTCCTCGGAGAAATTCTTTATGGCTGGTCAAAGAAAAAAGGTCAGATAAGACCAGAGTTTCCATGACCACCTCAGGGAAGAAATTTTAGTTTCTGTGACTTGCCTTGGGGACAGAGATCACGAACCAGGATGAAAATGACATGCTGTGCAATGTCACATCCATCCCTTCCTAGGGATGTGACCCTGGAAAGTCACTTCCCTTTCTCTGTTCATCCCTGCCTCAGTTTCCTCCAAAGACAGAAAGGAGAAATAGTTCTACCTAGGCACACCCATCTCCCTGGGGGATATGCTTGGCACAATATCATAGCCATCTGGTCCCATCACATAGCAGGTGCCACTTGGGACACACTGGAGCAGGAAGCAGGATGCTCCTGTGGCTGTTGGTGTCACAGCCACAGTGATTTCAAATGGGTGGCATTGAGCCCAGTGTGGTGGCACA
Source organism: Rhizomys pruinosus (assembly GCA_009823505.1). Lineage (NCBI taxonomy): Eukaryota > Metazoa > Chordata > Mammalia > Rodentia > Spalacidae > Rhizomys > Rhizomys pruinosus. The sequence continues at coordinate 186,075 of VZQC01014771.1, read as the reverse complement.
CGCTCACCCCTGGCTTTTGTGAACACACTCTGCCCTTTGTCAAGCATTCCTGGAGAATGGTAACCTTCTCTGTCTTTGGGGATCTCTTCTCCAATCCTGATTCCCTAGGAGTGTCATGGACCCCATAATGTCTGTAATTGATTCGTCTATAGGTGGATACCAGGCTGGAACCAAGCTAATCAGAAGACTTCCTAAAAAGCGGCTGTGGGCTCAGGAGCTGTTGTTACTGCCTGCATGCCCTTCCTTGTATCGGAATAATCTGGAGAGAAAGACAGAGAAGAGGAGGTGGGAGTGAGCACGGTGAGGTGACTCGGTGTAAAGGTGCTTGCTTCCAAACCTGGCGATTAGAGTGTGATTCCCAGGACTTTGATCCATATGCAGTAACATGCATGTATCCCCATACCCCCCCCACACAAAATGCAATTTTAAAAGTTCAGAGAGAGGCAGACAGAGACAGACAGACAGAGCAGAGAGTCCTGGAGACGCTGGCTCCAGCTGTGCCATTCCAGGAGTCCCCAGCTGGTTGGCTTTGGATTTCTAGAGCTATGCTTCCCCAGAGCATAGAAAAGACTCAGGGAGCTAAGGGGATGGTGCTGAGCCCCAAGCCTAGCCCACTGCAACTCAGGCAGTACAAATTCCTTTCCCTAAATGGACACCAGGCAGGGATGGGGTTTGGCAGGATATCAGGAAGACATGAAGCTGACGTTCTCATGAAGTAACAGAACATTGCAGTGCTGGGGGGGGTGGTTAGAATCAGGTGGCTTACCTCCCCCCGCCAAGAGCGCCACAGGAGACCAGGGTGAAATTCTACTGGGTAGCTGAGAAGGATAGAGCCAAGGAAAATTAAAATCCTGTCCTATTATTTTGTGGGAGTAGTTGTCAACAGGTGCAGCTCGTGTGCCAGGGATGTGTGCCAGACGATGGGCCGAGATCCAGGTGGGCATCGTGAAAGGCTTTCTAGAAGGGCCTTTGAGCTGGGGAGTGGGTTTTAAAGAATGAGCAAAGATTTGCTGGGCAGGGAAGGGGATGTAAGCAAGGCATAGTACTCTCAGGGACTATCATTACTTGTGTGTGTGTGTGTGTGTGTGTGTGTGTGTGTGTGGTGCATGCATGTATGTGGGTTCTCGTGTGTGGGCACACGTGTGTTCAAGCCAGAGGTTGACACTGGTTATCTTCTTTGATCATGCTCCACTGTATTTTTTTAAATTTATTCTTTACGTGTATGAACATACTGTCTGCATGCAGGTTTGTGCACCCATGTCGTGCAATGCCACAGAGGTCAGAAGAGGGTATCGGATTCCCCTGGAACTGGAGTTAAAGATGGCTCTCAGCTGCCATGCAGGTGCTGGGGATGGAACCCCGATCCTCTGCAAGGGTGGTCGGCGCTCTTAACCACTAGGCCATCTTTCCAGCCCCATGCTCCACTGTATTTACAGCATCACCTGTTTCCACTTGCAGAGCTGGAGTGACGTACAGGTCAGCATGTGATGGGAAAGTCAGCAAGTGTGTGCCTGGCTTTTATGTAGGTGCTGGGAGTCCAAACCCTGGTCCTCATGCTTGCACAGCAATACAAACATATGCTCTGCCATCCTCCGCAGCGCCTCACTACTTTTTTCTCCTCTTCATCCTCCTCCTCCTCCTCCTCCCCCTCCTCCTCCTCCCCCTCCTCCTCTTCTTTGACAACAGCTTTACTCTGTAGCCCTGCCTACCCTGGACACCACTATGTAGAACCAAGCTGGGCTTGAACTCACAGAGATCTGTCTGCTTTCTGTCTCCCAGTGCCTTGTACCACCACTGCCAGCTTCACTACTACTATATACTATATATATATTATATATATATAATTTTAACTTATGTATCTGTGTGTCTGTGTATTGTCTACAGATACTCCCCCAGGAGCTGGAGTTACAGGGGGTTGTAAGCAGCCTGATATGCTCACTGGGAACTGAACTTGTCCTCTGGAAGAGCAATACATGCCCTTAACCACTGAGCCATCCCTCCAGCCCTTCACTGGTTTTTGTAACTACTACCATTAGCCCAGAGCAGAAGGACTATGAGCTAGGTGATTTGAATCCTGTCTCAATCACTTTCTAACCTTATGACCCTCGTTAACTTAGAACCTTCTATTTATATGCAAAAGAAACTGTTTTTTAAGGGCTTAAATGAGATAATATATGCAAAGTATTCTGAACCTTGCCTTAGTAGGCACTGCGGTCAAAACACTGGTCATTATGAAAAACTTTTATATGGTCAAGTCAAATCCTTTCAAATGATGATGGCACTATTTATTGAGTCTATAATATAGCTCAGTTGGTAGAGTATTTATTTGCCTAGCATGAACCAAACCCTGGGTTTGATTCCCAACGCCAGAGGTAGGTCATTCTGGGTTACACTGAGAATTCCAGGCCAGCCTGGGATGTGTGATGCTGCATGAAACCTTGGCTTAAAAAAAAAAATTCCAAGAACAGAACTATAAGTGCATTTATCCCAGTAAAACTGACCAGGTTACACAGAGCCCTGGGGGATCAAACAGTCCATAGTTGTCTAAGGACCGGTGCACTGGGCTCAGAGAATGCCGGGGTTAGGGGGTCAGGCTTTCTTTAAGGCAGTAGTCCGCTCTGCGTACTGTAGCAGTGTACCCAGCAGGAGACGGGGTAAGCTGGGGGGGGGGGGTCGTGTCGTGGGGAGGCAGCCACGTGGCACCTGTGAGGTCTCCCACCTCCATCCCCAGCTTCTCCCAGTCTAGAAGAGTACTGGGCTGAGTCCTCGAGGGTCTGCGGGTCACGAGTCAGAGCCTCAGCCCTCGGACCTGGCCCCCCCCCCCCCCCCCCCCAGCAGCTTCCGTCACAGGTCCTTGTAGAAATTTCCAGCCTCGCTCGGGTCGGGATTTTTCCAGCAGGGTGCGTTCTGGCCCACAGCGGCGGAGCTGATCTGGGTCCGGGCGCCCTTCCTCTGGCTCCCCGCCGGCGTCACCCCAAGGCCAACGGGTGGCCCTGAGTCCTCGGGGGACCGAGGCCAGACCACAGAAGCCCGGCTCGGGACGTCCTAGCAAACAGGAAGCGAGACAAAGGCGGCCGCTTATCGGTCGCCCCACATTCCTTTCAGGTGATGGCCAAAGGCTTAGGGGACAGGGCTGCTGGAACAGAGGTCTGCTCCCTTCCACACCTCTCCAGCCTGCTGAGGTAGTGCGAGGGAGGTCTGCCCGAAGGACACCCCATCCCTTGTCCCCCAACCCCGCACAGCTCCCTGAAAATCCCTGGCATCTGTGGCCAGAGAGCCCCACAGCTGGACGACTGTCTGGGCTACATGCTACCCACCTGCTGTCACTGTGGGCAACCAGGACCCAATTAATGATCCAGATCGCTTTCTTATGCCCACCCCCTGCACTCCCGTTTTTGTCAGGGTCTCAGGTAGTCAGTCGGTGCTCAAATTTGCTATGTAACCCAACGATAAGCCTGAACTCGGATCCTCCTTTCTCATCTCCCATGTGCTGGGATCACCAGTGTGTGCCCCATTTCCAGCTTGCAGGCAGTCCTTTCTGCTGTCCAACTGTGGGCCACTTCAACTTTGACTTGACTTTCTACCCCCTGGAGAGTCAACAAAACTTCAGTTATGAATACTTTGGCTTTATTTTAAAATAGTGAAAAGAAAAATAAATATCTTTGAAGGATAAGAAAACAGTATTGGAGAGATAGGACACAGTGGAGATAGGGACATGGCTAGAATCAACCAAAAAGAGAAAGAATTAGAAAAATAGAATGGGGTGGGGAAGTCGGGTGAGGATTGGGGGTATCTGGGCTCCTCTGATCTTGGGCTGGGGGGGTCAGAGGCCTGGGGTCTATCTGCCGTTTCCAGGCCAGGCCAGTTGGCTGGGATGACTTGGGGCTCCCACGAGCCTCATGCGCCCGTGGCTCCCAGGCAGGATGCTGTAGTCAGGGATCAGTGCCAGAGATTAGTGCCTGGTGCCGGACCTCGCTCAGGCAGCCCAAGGACTCTTCTGTGGATGTTCTGAAGGCTCCCCAGGCCAGTCAGGGCTAGTGCTTCCAACCTCAGTGGTGACCCATGTCCTCCATACCTACGCGGCCCCAGACGCCTAGCACAAAGCTCTCGATGTCACACTCGTTAGCACCGCGCACAATTCGGAAGTGGCCTCTCTCACCCCACCACGGGCCCCATGAGTTGGCTGCAGTCTGGGGATGAAGAAGGTGAGTGAGGTGGGGGATGGGTGAGGAATGGAGAAGGCGGGGGGGGGGGGCACAGGGGACACAGCTTTGCCCGGGGACTCACCCAGTATCTGAGCGTCCTTCCATCAGGCAGCTTCTCCTCTCCCCAACTGGAGGTGGAGGAAGGGAAGCAGAGGAGCTGATTGCACCTGCTGTCCAGAACCCAGGTAGCCCCAGCCTGCTCGTCACTCTTGAAATCTGTGTGCACCCTAGGACCTGGTGAGTGTCCACCCCTCTCCGCACAGCCTCAGTCTCCCTATTTGTCAGCCTGTATCTCCAGCCCCCACTAAGGGGAAGGCATTTTGAGTATAAGTGGAGGAGTTAGCAGGAGAAGGAATCTGGGCCTGGTCCCCCAAGAACACATATACTGGGACCATTCTGTGAGAGCCTCCACATCTGCCTACCTTCCCTCACCTAGGGAGCCAGGGATGTGTGTGTGCCAAGGACCAGAAGCAAAAGACCTAGCAAATGTGGATACCTTGGAACCCCCAAACTCCTGCTGCAAAGCATCAGTCACTGAGTAGATACTTTCTTGACTACTGAGATCCATGATTCTAAAATGTGTTATATCAGAGGGGACAGTTGAAGGCCTCTCGATGAGCTGGCCAGAGCTGAAATGAGTCTTTATTATTTATTTATTTATTTATTTGTTTGTTTGTTTATTTATTTATTTATTCATTTATTTATTTTTGGTCTTTTGGAGACAGGGTCTCCCTTTAGTCCCAGCTGGCCTGGAGCTCGCTATGTATGTAGACCAGGCTGGCCTTGAACTCTGAGATCTGCCTGCCTCTGCCTCCTGAGTGCTGGGATTACAGGTGTGCGCCTTCACCCTCATCTCTATTTCAAGGGATGATTTTATCCCCATGTGTAAGGAAGGAACTGTGTGGAGACACCCTATGAAGCTCCCTGCTGTCCATGTACCTCAAGACCAGCGCATTCTCTTTGAGTCTGTTTTCTCTTTGGAAATGGGAGGAATAGCTTCAGCTTGTCAGAGACCACAAGGATTCAAAGAACTCCCAGTGTGAACCCTGCTGCCTATAACCCCTTGTGTCCATAGGACCCTCACCCTGTGATCTTGACTGAGTGGGTTCCATGCCTGCGGTACTGTTCCGGTTTCTCCAGGCTCACAGGCGTGTGGCTGTAGACGCCACGCTGGTATAAGAAGAAATCTTCGTGTACCTCCATGAGTGCTGTGGGCAGAGACCAAGACAGGGCCCACTTGGCCATTAGCACAGGCTCAGGTGCTGAGAGTCGAGATGCTAGCTCTGACGCTGGAGAATACGTGACTCCTCCAGGGGGTTCCTGAAGGGAGGAGGCCTGGACCCTCCACTCCTGGAGTTCCAGTTCGCACTGGATTCATTGCCTAAGGCTATAACAGGCCATTTAGGCCCCTGTGTCCAGCCTCCAGCAGGAAGTTTCTGGAACTAGGAACAGGCTAGGAGTGTTTACCTTGAACCGGGCCGTTCTCCATCAGCTCCTTCATGATCTCTTTCTCCTAGGGAAGGGGTGTCCATCGAAGTGAGGTTTAGCCTTTGGGAACCCCCATTTCTGCTTCTGGGCCCTGGCCACCCACATTCACACTTACATTGGAGCCCAGGCGGTAGGCAGGAGTGACCTGGTAGATGTCATTGGAATCGACCTGGCTGTTGGGGCAGCGAGTGGTGGCTTGGCGCTTGCCCCGCCCTGTGGCACGGCTGTGCATCATACAGTGAGGTGCGGGGCTGGCTTCGTTATGATCACGGCTGGAGAACGGATAGCAGTTGTCAGACACCACCCTGCAGAGGCAGCAGAAGGCAGAGGGTCATGGTGTTGTGGAGCTGCAAAGGCCTGGCCCTGCTGCAGGGTGCCTCGTCCACTTCCCCACCCCCAACCCCTGTCACATACCCTCGACGCCTCAGGAACCACCAAGCACCATCAAGACGCCCGCCTCGGCAGCCTTGCTGGTGGTGGGTGTCACAGGAGAGCAGATTCTGGGGTGAAAGGGTAGGCATCATGTGTCCCAGAGAATGAATGGAGACCCGGTCGGATGCAACAGCTGATTGGGAAGGCAAAAGAGGCTGTCAGGAGCCAGGCCTGGGCCTTCTCCCCGGTGCCAGCTCCCGCCCCTGGACACACCTGCTGTGGAGAAAGCCCAGGAGCCTGCACAGTTGCCCTGGTCCAATGGCTCGTGGATCAGGTTGGGCCACTTCTCCGAAGCCTCGAAGGCAGTGGGTAGTACTTCCCCTGGAGCCAGCACTGTCTGCAAGACAAAGGTGGGCCTGCTTGTTTCCTGGCACGGCCCAGCTTCCCCTCAGGAGCCCAGGCCTTGGAGGGCCATTGAGAGTCCAGGGCCTTCCCTAGTTGGGTATGGAACTATCCTGCTGCCGGGAGACTCCAGCTACCTTCAATGTGGACTTGAGTGGAAAAGCCGCCACTGTTTGGGGGCCTCCCAAGAGCCACGCAGGGGCCATGAGGCACCCGAGCAAGGCCAGGAGCAGAAGAGACGCCAGGCCAGGGCCACCCAGCCTCTCACCCCTGCCACTTCCCCCTGTACCTTCCGATCCGCCACACCCTCCTTCCTGCCAGAGCAGTGGCCTCCAAGCCCCAAAGGACAGGGGAGGGAAGAAACTCTGAGGTCCCGTGACCAGGCAAGCCGCCAAGACAAAGCAGAAAATAGCAAGCAGCCCCAGAGAGGGACGCAGGGTCAGGGGCTGGTGGCCCCGGCCTTGAGCTGAAGTCGTCCCCTGGCTTCTCCCTGTCTGCCTTGATGGACAGTTCTTCCAGCCCGAGCCCCACCCATGCCTGCTGCACGGAGTCCCCCTCCTCCCCCTTGGACTGGCCCCGTCTAGTGGGAAAACAGAAGCCCCCTCCTCCCTCGGGGCTCCACCGAGCCGGCATTTTTTCCGAGAATTGTCGTTCTTTGGCCAGAGCTGGAAGAGTGTCTACTCTCCTTTTCCTAAAATACCAAGATGACCTCCTGCCCCTTGGGTCTTGACCCAGCTGTACTGGGACCAACAGCATTTTTCCCAGGCTGAGGAGCCAGGAGGGGCTGCGGCCAGTACCATGAGGTTTAGAAACTAAGCTCAGCACCGCCAGAGAGGGCAGGGAGGTGCCGAGTCACAGAGCCTTGTCCTAGGGGATAGGTCCGGGCCCTTGCCAGAGCAAGACAGAGGTACTAGCATCCACTGAGGAGATGGTGGGGTTGTGGGCAAGGATGCACTCACATAAATCTCATTCATGTTCATGACAGAGGAAGATGGGCGGATGGTACCCAGCCGGTAGCGAATGCCCTCATCCAGGGTCAGTCCCCAGAAGGCACTGTAGTTCCCAGCCTGCCACCTGGAGGACAGAGGGTGAAGGGGGGTTACGGATCCATCAAGGCTGCAAGGCTTGGTCCTGCACATAGTAGCTACAGGGATACAGGGATAAAATTCAAATGTGTGTGCACCTCACACATTAAGCATCCCTGGAGGAGCATGGATATACATGGATGTGTACTCCTGTGCCCGCCAAGGCCAGGGCCCGGGCCTCTTACCCATAGTTGCCCTGGTTGATGGTGTTGATCACGTCTGGGTCGACCAGGCATGGCTTCTGGTCACACTCCCACACCCCCTTCTCCTGGCAGGTGCTGGTGAGAAAAGAAGGGAAGAAAGCATTGGTAGGGGCCCAGCGGTGCCAGCAACTACGGTAGAAAGCATTGGTAGGGACCCAGCAGTGCCAGCAGCTACGGTAGAAAGCATTGGTAGGGCCCAGCGGTACCAGCAGCTACAGTAGAAAGCATTGGTAGGGGCCCAGCGGTGCCAGCAGCTACGGTAGAAAGCATTGGCAGGGGCCAGCGGTGCCAGCAACTACGGTAGAAAGCATTGGTAGGGCCCAGCAGTGCCAGCAACTATGGTAGAAAGCATTGGTAGGGTCCCAGCGGTGCCAGCAACTACGGTAGAAAGCATTGGTAGGGGCCAGCAGTGCCAGCAACTACGGTAGAAAGCATTGGTAGGGGCCCAGCAGTGCCAGCAACTATGGTAGAAAGCATTGGTAGGGGCCCAGCGGTGCCAGCAGCTACGGTAGAAAGCATTGGTAGGGGCCCAGCGGTGCCAGCAGCTACGGTAGAAAGCATTGGCAGGGGCCAGCAGTGCCAGCAACTACGGTAGAAAGCATTGGTAGGGCCCAGCAGTGCCAGCAACTATGGTAGAAAGCATTGGTAGGGTCCCAGCGGTGCCAGCAACTACGGTAGAAAGCATTGGTAGGGGCCAGCAGTGCCAGCAACTACGGTAGAAAGCATTGGTAGGGGCCCAGCAGTGCCAGCAACTATGGTAGAAAGCATTGGTAGGGGCCCAGCGGTGCCAGCAGCTACGGTAGAAAGCATTGGTAGGGCCCAGCGGTGCCAGCAGCTACAGTAGAAAGCATTGGTAGGGACCCAATGGTGCCAGCAGCTACGGTAGAAAGCATTGGTAGGGACCCAATGGTGCCAGCAACTACGGTAGAAAGCATTGGTAGGGCCCAGCAGTGCCAGCAACTATGGTAGAAAGCATTGGTAGGGGCCCAGCGGTGCCAGCAACTACGGTAGAAAGCATTGGTAGGGCCCAGCAGTGCCAGCAACTACGGTAGAAAGCATTGGTAGGGGCCCAGCGGTGCCAGCAACTACGGTAGAAAGCATTGGTAGGGCCCAGCAGTGCCAGCAACTATGGTAGAAAGCATTGGTAGGGTCCCAGCGGTGCCAGCAACTACGGTAGAAAGCATTGGTAGGGGCCAGCAGTGCCAGCAACTACGGTAGAAAGCATTGGTAGGGGCCCAGCAGTGCCAGCAACTATGGTAGAAAGCATTGGTAGGGGCCCAGCGGTGCCAGCAGCTACGGTAGAAAGCATTGGTAGGGCCCAGCGGTGCCAGCAGCTACAGTAGAAAGCATTGGTAGGGACCCAATGGTGCCAGCAGCTACGGTAGAAAGCATTGGTAGGGACCCAATGGTGCCAGCAACTACGGTAGAAAGCATTGGTAGGGCCCAGCAGTGCCAGCAACTATGGTAGAAAGCATTGGTAGGGTCCCAGCGGTGCCAGCAACTACGGTAGAAAGCATTGGTAGGGGCCAGCAGTGCCAGCAACTACGGTAGAAAGCATTGGTAGGGGCCCAGCAGTGCCAGCAACTATGGTAGAAAGCATTGGTAGGGGCCCAGCGGTGCCAGCAGCTACGGTAGAAAGCATTGGTAGGGACCCAATGGTGCCAGCAGCTACGGTAGAAAGCATTGGTAGGGACCCAATGGTGCCAGCAACTACGGTAGAAAGCATTGGTAGGGCTCAGCGGTGCCAGCAGCTATGGTAGAAAGCATTGGTAGGGGCCCAGTGGTGAGAGCAGCTATGGTAGAAAGCATTGGTAGGGGCCTAGTGGTGACAGCAACTAAGGTAGAACTCTTCTATGAGGCCACCAAGCCTGCTGGCTTTATGGCTTCCAGTTCACAATTCTGAAGTTCACCTCTGTTTCCTAGGATCTTGCTACTATTTAGTGCCACTGCAGTGTGGATCTGACAATAGGTTAGGCTTAACCAGGCCCAGACAATGTTCCTCATCTTCCTCATCTCCCCATTCTCATTAACTGCAGCTCAGACCCAAAACCCTGGACTTCTTGTATGCTGATCCGATCTAAAACACACCCAGAATCCAGACGCTGTCTCTTCCCCTCTATAGCCCCCATGACCAGTCACCTTTGCCCTAGATCAGACTGCTTGTTCTTGTCCTGGCCCTGGGAGATCCCATGTCCCCATAGTATATTTTTACCACAACTGCTGCAGCAGTCCTGTGGACCCTAAGTCACACTGTGTCACCCCCCTGCCCCAGCCCTGTCGGCTTCCCAGTACACAGTAAAAGCCAAAGTCCTTAAGGGTGACAAGCCCCGTGCGGTCCGTTCCGTCCCCTCCCTGACCTCCGACTCCTCCCAGTCCTGGACTCCAGTGGCCCGGCCACAGTGACTGTTCACCCCAGCCGTAGTCCTGCCCCAGGGCTGAGGAGCTGCCACTCTTCCTCCAGCACCTCCCCTCCCCCCTCCCATTTCCTCCATGTCTTGGATGGAATGCCACCTTCCCAGAGAAGTCTGCTCATCCTGTCTTAAAACTCAGCATCCAGCCGGGCGTGGTGGCGCACTCCTTTAATCCCAGCACTCGGGAGGCAGAGGTAGGTGGATCTCTGTGGGTTCAAGGCCAGCCTGGTCTACAGAGTGAGCTCCAGGACACCTGGTACTAAAAGGGAGACCCTGTCTCAAAAATACCAAAAAAAGGGTAAAACTAAAAAGAAAAAAAAATATTTTGTTTATGCCGGGCAGAGGCAGGTGGATCTCTGTGAGTTCAAGGGCAACGTGGTCTACATAGCAAGTTCTAGGCCAGCTGGGACTACAGGGAGACCCTGTCTCAAAAAGACCACAAAAATTTATTATTTTTATTTTAATGCGTATGAGTGTATTGTGTAATGTATGTTGTGAGATGCTCAAGGAGGCCAGAAGAGGGCATTAGATCCCATGGAACTGGAGTTAACACATGTTTGTTAGCTACCATTTTGGTGCTGGGAACTGAACCCAGTTCCTCTGCAAGAGCAGCCAGTGCTCCTAACCACTGAGTCATCTCTCCAGCTCCAAGATTTTTTTATTTATTTTTAAATTGTTATTAAACTTTTTCCATATATCATACATCACTTCTCAATCCAATTTAGAGTCATTTCCCTTTCCATGCGCCCCCCCCAACCTGAGTTCCTGCACTCTGCCATACATGTCTTGCATCTTTTTCTAAGTTTTTCCAGAGTTTTTTTTTTTTTCAAAGCAGAGGCTTATTGGTTTTGGGGGAACTTCACTGTTTCNAAAAAAAAAAAAAAAAAAAAAACCAACAAAAAAAAAACCCAGCATCCTCCAACGACCTGCTCCTGGTTTGTTGCTTTACTCAGCATACTGTCAGTACCTGGTGTCCTTATTGTTGCTTATGCTTGTTTTTTCTTTCCATTTTTTGTTTATGTTATTAATTTATTTTTATTTATTTTTGTATGTGTATGAATGTACTGTCCGCATGGAGGTTTGTGAACCTGTGTCGCAAGTCAGAAGAGGGCGTCAGATTCCCCTGGAACTGGAGCCAAAGATGGTTCTCAGATGCCATGTGGGTGCTGGGGATCGAACTCGGGTCCTCTGCAAGAGTGGTCGGCACTCTTAACCACTAGTCCATCTCTCCATCCCCTTATGTTGTTAATTTATTTAATTTATTATTTTTATTTTATGTGTGTGAGTGTATTGCCTGCATGTGTGTTAAGTACATCTGTCATGCAGTGCCCATGGAGGTCAGAAGAGGGCATCAGATCCCCTGGAACTGAAGTTACTGATAGTTGTTAGCTGCTATGTGGGTGCTGGTACTTGCACCTGGGTCCTCTGCAAGAGAAGAGGGTGCTCTTAACTGCTGAGCCGTCTCTCCAGGCACTTCTTTTCTTTTTAGACAGAGTCTCATGGGACTGGAGAGATGGCCTAGCGGTTAAGAGCGCCAACTGCTCTTGCAGAGGACCCAGGTTTGATCCCCAGCACCCACATGGCAGCTGAAAACCATCTTTGGCTCCAGTTCCAGGGGAATCCGACGTCCTCTTCTGACCTCTGCAGCATTGCACGACACAGGTGCACAAACCTACATGGGGAAACAATACATTCATACACATAAAAAAATAAATAAAAAAAATTTAGACAGAGTCTCGTGTACCTCAAGCTGCCCTTGAACTCACTATCTAACCCCAAGAACGGCCTTGAACTTCTGATCCTCCTGTGCCACCTCCTAAGTGTTGGGATTACAGACATGCACCACTGCCTTAGGGATTTTAAATTTTCCAAAAACTTTTGCTGTATGTGTATGAGCATTTTGGCTCCACGCAAGTGTACCTGAGTCGTGCAATGCCTGAGAGGGTACAGAGGGTGTCAGGAGATTGCAGGTGGTTTCACAGATGGTTAAACAAACACTCTTCCCTCAACTACATCCTCAGCCCTTTTTTACTTTATTTAGAGACAGAGTGTCACTCAGTTGCCCAGGCTAGCTCAAACTCACACTGCAGCTCAGGCTATCCTTGAACTTGCCATCCTCTTGCCTCAGGCACCAGCATAATTGGGATTATAGAACTACACCACCAGGCCCCGCCCAGTAAATATATCCTGAGTGACTGAGGCAGTGCAGTAAAGCACTTCAAATCCTGGCTTCTAATCCTGCTAGCCAGCTGCTGTGGCCTGAGGAAAGTTTTTTTTTTTTTGTCTTTTAGAGACAGGGTCTCCCTGTAGCCCCAGCTGTCCTGGAACTCGCTCTGTAGACCAGGCTGGCCTTGAACTCGCAAAGATCCGCCTGCCTCTGCCTCCCAAGTGCTAGGATTAAAGGCGTGTGCCACCACACCCGTCCTGAGGAAAGTTCTTTAAACATCACTCTGTGCCCTTCTCTAGAAATTGAGGAAAAATAAGCAGTGCCTCTGTCTAGGGGTTCAGTGGGCACCATCCTTGCTCTAGGAACCCCGGACTCCCCTTCTCAGTTGTAGGCTCATAGCTGTCTGACCACAGTTCTGGTCAGCAGCTCAGATCAGATAACTGCTCGCCTTCCCCTGGCCCGCTCCTCCCAGCAGCCTCAGCTCAGAACAGGGCACCCAGCTGCTGAGTGCCATGGTCTCTGCTGACCTGCACAGGTCCTCTGTCAGCAGGTGTCCACCTTCTTGTCATCCTCCTCTGCTGCCTCTTCCAACGCCAGGCCCTTATCACCTTTCACCTGGCTTTCTGATCAAGTCCTCCTCCTCTTCAGGACCCAGCCACCCTCACTCAGCAGTCCCTTTCCCACCCACTCTGACACCAGACTCTAGGCCTCCACGGACACAGCTGAGTCTTCTCCAGTCCCTGCTGCTCATGACTCCCACTGAGAGGAGTTTGTCCTTCTCTAGATCCTAAGTGGTATAGATGCCAGAGTCACTTGTCTGTCTTCGGTATACCCGTTCTATCACAAACGTCTCTGCCTCAGACAGGCCTTCCCTTCTTCCTGTTCCCCTCCCCACTCAAAGCTAGGACCCAGGTTATCTTCCTTCCCCACATACTACCTGTAACAGCTTGTCGTGTGTGTGTTCGTGTATGCATGTATGTGTGTATGTGTGTGTGTGTGTGTGTGTGTGTGTGTGTGTGTGTGGCTTTTGCATATCCTTCACCGTGAGACTAGAAGCTCCCGTGGCACAAGACCTGTTCCTGTCTCCTGCCTGCACCTCTTAGGCCCAGCACAGTGCATGTGACATAGTAGGTCTTCAGTAATTAGGTGCCAAATGAAGGCATGCATTCTAGGCATTCTATGATACTTTTATAAGCTCATAACTCTGCTATTACAAGATGTTAAACAGCCTCCTTCCAGGCAACCCAGGGCTCCCGCCTCCAATGCAGCCTTATAAGGAGCCTCAAGGAAAGCCAAGCCCCAATATGGCCGGCTCTCCAGCCCTGGAGCCACGGGGTGGTGCTCCGCAGGGCTTGAGGGGCCTGTGGGGTTAGGGAGGGCCCCTCCTGTTCCTTCCTCAGCAGCCCTTGGGCCCTGCAGAAGTGTCCCTGGTGGCGATGTCCAGACTACAAGGTACGCAGGCACCCTTACACTGTTGAGGGTTTGGGGGACATACAGCACACTGAGCCACCAGGAACTGTCCTGAAGGCCAGCCTGGGGTAGGTTAATGCTTTCTGTCCCCACCTCTTGAGCCCCAGGGCTGCCCAAGCAGGTCTAGACAGGACTGGTGGCAGCAGGTCCCAGCATTCCAATTCCAGCGGGGCCTGGGACAGAGTGGAGAACGTTAACTAACTCCTTAAAGACCACCCTATGGGAACAGCAGAATCCTGCAGGCAAGCCTCTTCTGAGTACATGCACACACACCCTTTACCCAGACACACACCAGCACCCGCATGTGGGCTGCCACTGTCAGTGACCCAGGCAGTCCTCACCCAGTGAGGCAAAAGCAACAGCTATGCGCAACGCATTCCACAAAGTTTCCTTTTCCCTGGGGCCTCCCGGCCCAGGCAGGGGGAGGGGTGGTGCAGGCTGAGGCAGCTGAGACCCCACTGTTTCCAGGAAGGCCTCTGCACTTCCCATTCAGGCCCACTCTACTTCCCAGCTCAGAACAGGGCATCCTCAGGCCCCCTTCTTCCTGCTGCCAGGAACAGGGGATCTGGGGGTTGGGAGAAGGCACATTCCAGGGAAGGCCCTGCCGCAGGCCACCGGCTGGCTGCCAGCTCAGCCATCCCTGACCCTTATCCGGCCCAGGACAGCGGATGCTGCAGTCAGAGGTTTCCTTCCTGATGTCCCCTTCTCAGACTTTCCTGTGACAGTAAGATCAGGTGGGAGGGCTGGTGGGTCAGCCCAAGCCAGGAGGGGTAGAGAAAGACTCCCAGCTTATGTGTGGCGCCCAAACCAGAATCCTGCTACATGAGGTAGTGTGGTGCGTTTTAAAGTCCCCATATTACAGATAAGGACACCGAGGTGCACGGAAGGGAAAGGACTTGTCCTCAGGAAATGGATGACAGGGATGCAGTCGGCACCAAGCCTCCTCCCAGCACCCCACACTTACCATCGATTACAGTTGTCCCGGTAGGTTCCAAAGACTGGGTAGATGCGGCCCCCATGCATGCATCCTAGAAGAATGAAGAGGAGAGGAGTGGAAGCCCTCCAAAGACAGGGCCCAGTACCCCAAAGCCTCCTGAGATCATCCTAGTTACACACTGAATCTAAGGCAAATTATAGCTTAGGCCACCTAGAGGGTGGACAGCTGCCACATGGGAAGCGGCTCGGGGAGGGAATCATGTCCGGCTCTTTGCTGTTTCTCCTGGATATCAGCCATAATATTCCTGGTGACCTTTGCCACTCAAATAAATTGGGATTTGAGCATGGAGCATAGAAGGGGCATAAGGAACCTGAAGCCCCGAGAAGGTAAGTAATACCGTTAAGATAGCACAGCAGTCTGAGAAAGCAACCCCAGCACTGGCTCTGGCCCCATGATAAGCTGGGGCAGGAGCTCCCAAGATCCTCCCAGTGGAGCAGGGTGAGGCACGGAGTGCACTGGCGGAAGGCAGGGGGAGGATCTGGCTACCTGGGGGATATGGTCTATCTTGGAGAGTTAGAATGCTAATCAAAGGCAAGATATGGTGAGATCTGGCCAGCCCCTGTGTGCTCTGTAAGCGCAGGGCTGAGTCACCAGGCAGTCGGCACCTTCCGTGTCCCCAGTGGAACAGGACTGGGAGAAAAGGCGGGAGTCTGCCTGCTGTGTCCCCAGGCCACCTTAGAATCCCAACTAAGGATCTTGTCTTTCAGTCCAGCCTGCGGGAGTCGCTTCGGTAACTTCCAGAAGGGCGGGGGGCCTGGGCCTCACCCAGGTTCTGCAAAGCGTCCCCTGGAAGCGTCCATACAAAGACCAGCCTGTCTCGCTAGCCTGAGTCTGGGGTGGACAGGTAGTCTGCCCTCCTGGCTGTCTGGGTGCCCACCTTGAATGGGAGGAAAGGGCGGTGGCACGCCGAGGCAGAAGTCCCAGAAGTCAGGGCAGCAGTCGGAGACCGTGCGGTTGCAGAAGAGGTCACAGTAACAGGTGGCGCCCAGGTAGGGCAAGGCGCAGTCGTCAGCGCGGCCCCGGCAGCACAGGTCCCTCTCCTGGCAGTACCGGCCGCCCGCGTCCCGGATGCCCCGCAGGTGCAGCCCTGGCGCCAGCTCCCTGCGCCAGCGACTCCGCCGAGCCCCCAGGGCAGCCTGGCCAGCCAGCAGCAGCAGCAGCAGCCGCAGCGGACATCCCCACATGGTGCCTCCTGGGCCCGGGAAGGGCAGAGGGTAGGGGTCAGAGGTGGTGGGCCGCACAGACGCCCTCACACCAAGGACGGATTGTCCCACACGTGGCCCAGAGCTGAGAGCCCAGGGCAATCAGCAAGGTCAGAGATTCCTGAGTCCCGGGGCAGAACACAGCACCAGGCGTCACGCTCTGTTCCTGGGGACTCGGGGACCAGCAATAAGCGGGGCCCCTCCCTGACCTGCCCTGGGACCTTTAAGGACAAAGAAAGGCGAGCCAGCCCAGGCGTTCTCAGTCCGTCCCCGGAGCCCATCCTTCCGTCCTGCTCTCGGCCCCTCTACCCCTCCGACATATCCCGCCGGGATCCTTGACTGCGCCTTGCGAACACCCCTCCAGCCACCTCTGTGGTCCGACCTGCCCTCTCGCCTTCGGTGTCTGCCCCTCCCTCTGTGCCTGCGTGCCCTCAGTCCCGCTCCCTCGACATGCCCGCTCCTCCCTGTTCCTTCTCTCTGTGCCCTCTGAGTGCGGAGCGCCCTACCTGGTGAGGGGTGTGGGCCGGACCCAGGCTGCCCTGCGCGCCTCTGCCTCCGAGCTCTCCAACGCCAGAGCAAGTCGAGAGGAGTGCGGGGCGGGACGCTTTTTGTACCGCCCAGCCGGCAGCACCCGCCCCGGCCACGAGCTGCAGGAGGGCGGGGCGGGCGCCAACATACCTGGGGTAGCCTGTAGCTTGGGACTGGGACTTGGAGCTGGTCAGGAGGCGGCGGCTTGAGGGCCATGAGCACGTGATTGTCCTTTTTGCTGGTCTCTGGTCAGCGGAAGCCTCTCCTTAAGGGGCAGGAATGCGACTCAGGCAGAAAGGATTGTGGTCTGACACTAGGAAGGACTTTCATATGGATTTTACTATGAGGTTGAAGAAGTCTCCCAGAGAATGGAAGTGGCAACCTAGCTTTGGACTCCGTGGGGAGAATATTAGGGGAAACTCCGTAAGACCCTCTAGATTCCTCAGTAGGAAAAATAGCCATGAACATTGTTTTCACAGTGACCCCAGGCTAAGGGCCACTCCAAGCCACAGCAGCTCCTAGGAATGACCGGAATTCCCAGGGGATGGTTCAGGAACCTGCACACTGAGGGCACTTAGGGCAGCTCCACCTGGGTGTGGTACGCAGGCCGTTTGCACCCAGCAGCCCCTAGTGGGGTCTGCCCTCCCAGCTTGGTGGGCTCCTTGCCCAGCACTGTCCCATCCGCCAGGCCTAGGGGCATCCTTCTTGGCACCAGGTCCCTGGGAAGGCCCAATATCAAGATCCCTGGCAGCTGGGGCCCCCTGCAGAGCCCCC
Organism: Rhizomys pruinosus; assembly: GCA_009823505.1. NCBI lineage: Eukaryota > Metazoa > Chordata > Mammalia > Rodentia > Spalacidae > Rhizomys > Rhizomys pruinosus. The sequence goes on along the minus strand of VZQC01014771.1, from coordinate 168,771 downwards.
TTCCGCCCGTGGGCTAACCCCGCCTTGCCCTCACACAATACTGCTTCTGTCCTACTGGCCTGACTGTTGTCACCTTGTGCCTCCTCATTGTGCAAGGTCTCTCTTCCAGCACGTCGGGCTCAGAGCCAGAGGACTCTCCCAGCCTGAAGGAGGAAGGAGACCACACCTGGATGGTTGTCTCCAGCCTTCTCGGATGCCAGCGTGGAGGATACGGGGAAGTGGCGCATCCGGATTCCCTTAGTTCTCGTGCAGAACTCTCTGTCCTCCCTGGCCCCTCCCCTCAGCCGCCAATCTTGGGGCGGGGGGGGGGGAACAAGCACAAGGGGGTACTTGTGGCTGAGCTACCCCCTGCTGTGGGGCATTGGGGGTGAGTCACCAAGTGGGATCCTCCCTGGTGGGTGAGGTACAGAGGCACCCACACATGAAGACCTGTCCATTTGCATCAGGGGAGGACCTTGCAAGTTGTCTTAGAAGAGAAACAGGCTCAAGAGAACAGACTTGTGTTGGGATGTGGCTGAGCTGTCAAAGTGCTTGCTTAGAATGCAGGAAGCCCTGGGTTCAGTCTCCAGCACTGCATAAAAGGTGTGGATGGGGCTGGCGCTGGAGAGATGGCTCAGCAGGCACTTGCCACCAAGTCTGACGAACTGAATTCAATGCCTGGAACCCACATGGCGGAAGGAGAGAACTGACTCCACAACTTTGTCGTCCGACCACCACACACACCCCACACATATGAAATGAGTAAGTAGGTAGATAGTAAACAAATGAATACTTTTTAAAATGAGTGTGGTGGCGTGTACGTGTAATGCCTTCACTCTGAAGGCAGAGGCAGTAGAATCAGAAGTTCAAGTCCTTTATCGTCAGTACATAGTCGGTTTGAAGCTAGCCTGTGCTACATGACCCTGGAGAAAGAGAGAAAGAGAGAGAGAGAGAGAGAGAGAGAGAGAGAGAGAGAGAGAGAGACTTACCCAAGGTCATCCAGCTAGAACATGGGCTCCCTAAACACACTACCCAACAATCTTTGCCAACCCCCCTCTTTCGCCTCCAGGCACCGATAGTCTCTCACAACAGGTCTCAACGCCCTTCTTGTTGGGAAGTCCCTTTTTCTATCTAATCTCCGTTCATCTTACTGCAAGGTGGGCTCCTCAGACCTGGGCAATGTCACGCTCTCTGATATTCACATTCTCCTACCTATATTGTGTGTCTCCATGGAGCTGTGTTGGTGGGGGAATTTTGTGTGAGTGGCTGTCAGTTTGGGTCTGTTTGTCTGCTTGCTACATATCTGTGCGTCTGGACATTTTGGCTATCTGTCAGCACTTCTTCGTCTACCCACTTACCTTTCTGCCTGCCATGCTCCTGTCTTTCTGTGTTCCCGGAGCCATGTGGACAGTGTGTGTCTCTCTGTCTGTAAGGGATCGGTCTGTGTTGAATGCTGGTGTATGCAGCAGCTTGTGTCTGTGTGTGGCTGGAAGACTGCCCGCCTGTGAGCACCTGCCTGCTGGCTGGCTGTGATACCGGTTGTGTCTGGGGTTTGGGCTGTCCGCCTGTCGATGTCTGTCCATGGATAGGAGACAGGAGCCCGGAGCAGGGGAGGAGAGGCGGGCCAGAACCTCCTCCCCATCCCCTCCATGACAGTGTTTGGCAATAAGCCACCTCAATGGAATCTTGTGACTCACTGAGTTCCTTAGCCAAGAAGCAGGGGAAAAGGGCAGGGCCTGGGGGTGCCGGACACCCCACTTTCCTTTTCCACAGACCCCCCGCTCCTCCCTGATGACTCATGCTCTAATTCTTGCTCAGAGTGGGGCCCTGGCAAGGGACACCAGAAGGTTCCCTCCACCCCCTGCAGCTCTCTAGCCATCTCAGGAGGCTGGAGGCCTGGGGTTCCAGGGTGACTCTGTGTTCCTCAGACAGGACCCTAAGCAGGCTGTTCCTCCCTGGGCCTTGATTTCCCACCTGTTACCACCACCTTCTGGGAGCCTTCTCAACCTTTCTACAGGGGGCATGGAAGCCAGCCGAGTGTGGTAACATGTCTAAAGACCTGCAGCAGAGAAGATGCCTGGCCTTTCTCTCTGCAGAGACAGAGCTCCTCGCTGCTGGAGCCTGGAGACCATTCTCAAGAGGCTGAGGGGGGCAGCTGTGCTCTGGACTTGAGGTATCTAAATGACACTCTAGCCACAGCGAGGCTTCTGGGTGCCTCCCGGTTATCTGTACAAATCCAGAGCTTCAAGCAATGATGCTGGAGGCTGAGTCAGAGATCCAGGCCAGGCCTCGTGCCACAGCCTCTTGTGGTGTGTTGGTGGCCTTGAGCTGGATGTGGTGGTACACTCCCCCGCACTGGGGAGGCTGAGGCAGGAGAATTTCTGTAAGAGAAATCAAGGACAGCATGGTCCAGGTAGAGAGTTCTGAGTCGGTTGGACCTACAGAGAGACCCTGTCTCAAACAAAACAAAACAAAACAAAGCAAAACAAAGCAAAACAAAACAAAACCAGCCTCAAGGACAGGCTACTTAAGACCATTTCAAATGAACAAATGGACAAGAAAGAACCAACTTTTGATCAAGGCTAGTGCTGGACGGTATATGCAGCTGTCACATGGAGGTTATAGAGGTGAAAGACGCTGGCCTGATGAACTGTATTGTACCATGCCAGGTCATACATCTATTTTTTTCTTCATTCATTCAAGAAGTATTTGTTGAGCTCCGGCTATGTGCCCGGCTCTGTGCCAGGGACTGAGTGTTGAGGGTTGATCTGCACAGACTCAGGTCTTGCTGTGGTGAAGTATGCAACAGGATGAGCAGATAGACACACAGATAACTGCAAAGCAGACCAGGAAGTCATTCCCGAACATCCAGTGCTGTGAAGACGTGCACAAAGCCCGAGGACCTGGATACTGTGGAGTCAAGGTGATCTCAGAGGACAAGCAGTTGAGTGGACACTTGCAGGATAAGATGATGGACCCAGCCCTAGGGCCAGGGCAGGTGTTCAAAGGGTCAGGAGCAGAAGCCCTGAGGCTGGGCGCTGGTGGGTCTGCTGGGCCACCAGGAGGGCCCAGAGTAGTTCCAGAGGGACAGAGGAGCAGGAGGCTGGGACAAGGCCCGAGGCTTCAAGGAGCCAGAGCTGTCTTTGCCACTGAAGAGATTTAAATCTGGGAGTGAAATCTTGGGTGATGGCACATAGCTATAATCCTAGCACTTGGGTGGGAGTTGGAGGGAGGAGAAGAATGAGTTTGAGGCTAGCCTGGGCTACCTTCTCTAAATAATAAATAACTAGGAGCTAGAGAGATGGCTCAGAGCTCAATACTTGCCCTTTCAGGTGACCAAGTTTTTTTTTTTTTTGTTTTTTGATCTCCTATTTGATAGTCCCAGCTGTCCTGGGGGAACTCACTCTGTAGAACCAGCTGGGCTTGAACTCAACAAAGATCCGCCTGCCTGCTGCCTCCCGAAAGTGCTAGGGATTAAAGGTGTGCGGCCACCATGCCCGGAGTGACCAAGTTTTGTTCCCAGCTCACAACTCTAGTTTAGGGGACCTGACACCTTCGGTCTCCACAGGCACCAGGAGCAAATGTGACCCGTGTGCACACGCAAAAGCGTCATACAATATAAAGAATAAAAAATCCGGTAAGTTTTGAGCTGGGTGTGGTTGGGCGGCATGCCTTTAAATCCTGTACACTCGGGAAGGCAGAGGCAGGTGGATCTTTGTGGAGTTCAAGGCCAGGCCTGGTCTGACAGAGTGAATTCCAGGACAGCTGGGGCTAAGGGAGCCTCATCATCGAAAGGACGCACAAAAAAAAAATAAAATATAAAATAAATAAATAAATAAATAAATAAATGTTTTTCCAAGCTTTGTGGTCCATGCCTTTAATCCCAGCACTTGAGGAGGCAGAGGTAGGTGATTCTCTGTGAGTTCAAGGCCAGCCTGGTCTGCATAGTGAGTTCCAGGGCAGCTGGGACTACAGGGAGACCCTGTCTCTAAAAAAAAACAAAACAAAAAAAAAAAACCCAAAAATAAATAAATAAATAATAAGATAATCTAGTTTACACATGCCATGGTCCCCTCTGCTGCCCCGTAGAGAACAGGCTGTCACAGAGCAGAAGAGGATTCTGAGAGGCCTCGTGCCAGGCAGTGATGGAACCCAGATGCTGAGGCTGACCACGGTGGTCAGAAGTGGTCCTGTTTGAGCCATATTGTCGAGGTGAACTGATGAGACTTGCTGCGGATTTGGATGCCTGGAGATAGAGAAGAGACATGGAAAGGTGGCTGCTTTGCCAGCCTAGCTGCTGAGCCTCTGCTGCGCTTCCTGCTGAGAGGGGAACCCGCTTCTAGCCCCCTGAACTTGAGTGGGCTTAGGAGAGCTTTGGCCAAGGGAGCCAAGACGACTTGTGCTGCCCACTAGTTAGGGTTAGAAGGAGGAAACAAGCCGGGCGTGGTGGCGCACGCCTTTAATCCTAGCACTTGGGAGGCAGGAGCAGGCAGATCTTTGTGAGTTCAAGGCCAGCCTGGTCTACAGAGCGAGTTCCAGCACAGCCCACTGTTGGTCCCAGTTCCTGGGGAGGCTGAGGCAGGAAGAAGGCTTGAGCCCAGAGTTCAGGGCAGGCCTAGGCACCATAGTGAGATCCCATCTCTAAACCTTCTGTCGGTTGAGGGGAAAACAGGAGTGTCCAGTAGCCAAAGGAGAGGCTTTCAGGGAGGACAGGGCTGTAGACGAGTGGCAGGCCATGTTTATCGGACACCCCAGGCTTTGCCTCAGCTCTGAAAAAGAAGGGAGAGGTGAGTTGCATGGTGTGGTGGTTGAGTAAGATGAGGCTAGACAGCCCTGGGCTGGGCAACAAGGAGGTCAGGGCAAGCCAGCTAGGACAGGATCGAGACTCTGTCCCAAAGGACACAGCAAATGGGGGCAAGGAACTTGGAGAGGATAAATAGAGGCTATTTGCTAGCAAGTCTTCATATGAAGAAAAGCAGAGAAGCACCATTGGGTGCAAGGGACAAGAGAGGCGGTCAAGCAAGGGTTGTGTCCAAATATAGAAGAATAAAACATATTTCCATGTCTGTAATCCCAGCACTACGAGAGCGCGGCATGAAGATCAGGAATTCAAGATCGAGGTCATCTTCAGCTACACATCAAGCACAAAGCCAACCTGGGCTACAGAAGACCCTGTCTCAAAATATAAATAAAATAAAACCATGTTTGATTTTATGTCCTAAAAGTAGGAATTGGGGATGTGGAGTGAGAGCTTGCCAGGGAGGGAGGTCCTTTTTAGTTTTTGGTGTTGGTATTGGGGAATTGAACTAGGGCCCCCCCATGCTGGGCTCTGACCACACAAGGTAACTGGTTGAGGTTACTGATCATGGATTTGCTGGTAGTGGTTTCTCAGTATGTTATCCACCATACTGTGCAGGCACCGAGCACAAATCTTTTCCCAGCTAACCCTATTAATTCCAACCTCAGGGAGACTCTTGGACTTGCCCAGGGCTACCCAGATGCCAGAGACAAAGGGCCCTAAAGACACTGCCTCGGCAGCAGCCACAGCAGTCCAAGGACTAGGCAGGCTCTGACATTGGTGTCTGTGGTTGCCACTTGTGGCTGGAAGTGGGGAAATACAGAGAGGAGAAACAGCTTTCTCTTTCCTGTGGTATTTCTGTGCCAGGAGTGTTGGGAGCCAGCTGAGCCCACAGGGCCTCTGAGTGCCGTTTTCTTTCGATGTCCGCTTACTGTGTAAACTCTCACTATTTTGCCTAGGCCTAACCTGAACTTTGGGCTCAAGCCTTCTTCCTGCCTTGGCCTCTCCAGTGGCTGGGACCACCAGGGGTATGCCCCTGCACCCAGCTTCTCTGCCAGGTCCTCCGTGGGGGCGTCCATGGCCTCCCTGCACGCGGCGTCCCCGCCAGGTCCTCCATGGGGGTGTCCACGGCCTCTTGCTGCTTCCTCCCTGTCCAACCGTAGCTGGTCCCGGTCCTTGGAGGCGTGGACTCCGAGTCTCCCTCTTTTACTTTTGCAGAAATGAGGAATGAACGCAGGGCCTCCTGTGTGCTGGGCAAACACTTTACTCCTGAGCTATAGCCCCAGCCATTTCTTTTTTGTTTTTGGTCTTTTCGAGACAGGGTCTCCCTATAGCTCCAGCTGTCCTGGAACTCACTATGTAGACCAAGCTGGCCTTGAACTCACAAAGATCCGCCTGCCTCTGCCTCCCAAGTGCTAGGATTAAAGGCGTGCGCCACCACGCCCGGCTAGCCCCAGCCCTTTTAACTCCTAATCTTGAGACGTCTTAGTAAGTTGCTCAGTCAGCCTTGAGCCTTTGCAATAGTCAGAGCCAGCCTTGGTTTGGGATCCTCTCGTTTCAGCCACCTGAACAGCTGGAATTACAGGCAGCTCCACTAGGCCCCCCTTTGGAGTCTCTTGGTTATCTGCCTCCCTCAGTTGGAACCACTTTTACTGAAGTACTAATGTGGAGCCCTCACAGGAGACTCTCTGAGCCACTCTGTTTACAGGAGCATGTGCGAGCCGAGCCTCCTCCAGTCAATGCTGTTCTGTCTGTTTATGGGAGCCTTTCCACATCTCACTTACATTTCCCGGAAGTCTCCGTTGCTCCAGCAGGCATATCAATAAACAAATGAGTTCTGATAATCGCAAGAGCTCGTCCAGGCTGAGTGCAGCCTCCACTTTCCCTTTTGTCTCTAGGCAGAAGCGATAAAGCATCAACAATCTGCCCCCCAGAACTGCTCTCCATCTCTAAAGCTGGGTCTTCAGAGAAAGCACCAGGATGTAGCCTTAAAGGTCGCAGGTTCCAGTCCACAGAAACAGAGAATTCGATCTGATTTGGAAAAAGAGTTCTTGTAATCTGGGTGTGGTAGTACACACTTGTATTTCCAGCACTGGTGGTAGCAGAGTCAATTCAAGGCTAGCTTTGGGGTACATGAAACCCTGTTGAGGAAGAAAGAAGAAAGAAAGAAAGAAAGAAAGAAAGAAAGAAAGAAAGAAAGAAAGAAAGAAAGAAAGAAAGAAAGAGAGAGAAAGGGAGAGAGGAAGAAAGAGAAAGGGAGAGAGGAAGAAAAAGGGAGAGAGGAAGAAAGAGAAAGAAAGAAAAAGGGAGAGAGAAGAGAGGAAGAAAGAAAGAAAAAGGGAGAGAGAAGAGAGGAAGAAAGGAAGGAAGGAAAGAAGGAAGGAAGGAAGGAAGGAAGGTCCACATTTTTTGTCATCTTAAGCAGCCAACTTGGTCATGGCAACTCCGGGTTTCCATTTCAAGGATAGATAAGGTCTTAGATCTTACGCATTGGCTGGAATGTGCCAAAATCAAGGCCAAGTGCGGAGCCAGCCAGCACAAAGCAGCTTATGCTGGTGAAATCAGAATGAACCGGCTTGGGCGATATCAATCATGTTGAAGCCTGGTACGGTGATGCACAGCCTGCAATCTCAGAGCTCTGGGGGCTGAGGCAAGCGACTTGAGTTAAAGGCCAGTCTGCACAGTGAGACTCTCAAAATCACCTCGAAGGGGCTTGCTCACTCATTCCCTCACCAGTGAGCTGAGAAGCAGACTCTGGCGCCAGATGAAGTCCAATGCCTCAGTTTCTCCATGTGTAAAATCAGCACTGTGCCTGAAAGTTATTTGTGGGATCATGTGAATTTATAGCTGGAGGGAACCTGGAATTGTCACTACTGCCACAGCACAAGTACAAAGTAAGTGTCTACTGTGATTAAACTCACCCCAAAGGAGACAGAGGGACCTCCAGATAGTCCAGTAGACTCACATGGGCTCCAAATAAGCCCACCAGCGAAAACTAGCAGAAACCCGTGTGAGTGGGTGCAAACCTCCTGAGTCAACCCGCACTAAAACCAGATTACACCAGTCAAAACAAGATTAGAGCAGTCAGTCTGGGATCCGTGCATGCTGCCGGCACCCACACAGGTCTCAGCACACATCAGCTTGCAGAGCAGCCAACAACTCTGGCTCCCAGGAGGGGCGGCGATGCCCTGGCAGAGAGCGGGCTGAAGCCGCCTGGGAAGGCAGACAGACAGACCCAGCAGTGTGATTGCTGCTAAAGAAACACTTAAATTCCTATGTCAGCTCAAAGCTCCAGGATCAGAATCCAACTTCACATGAATTAAACAGGAAACACAGGATATGTGGACCAGGATCCTGAGAGGCAGCTCGGCAGGTAAAAGTGCTTACTGCTAAGTCTGATGATCCGATTCCCAGGACTCGCATGGTAGAAGGAAAGAACAGATTCCTGGAAGTTGTCTTCTGACATCCACAAGCAAGCTGCAGCACACACGTGCCAACCGCCCCCCCCCCCGCAAACAAATATAAAAAAGAAATGCGGCTACAGCCTGTGAGGATCTAGAAGTTTCTCTGGGGCCTCCAGCGCACCTCACTGTGGAGAAAGGGCTAACACAAGCCAGAAGTTCAGTGCATGGTATTGGGGCTGGAGGCCCGAGCTGTAGGTGTGTGTTTATATATACTTAGTGGACGCCAGGCACTTGGAAACCTGGAGTCCTACAAGCTCATGACTCCATCCTCCCGGCAAAACCCCTCCACCATTGACACAATAGTGGTGTCGACTGGTATCATTCTATGCCTCCTGGTGAGGTAGATGTTGTGGAGCCTAGCTGGGTAGCAAAAGTCCTTCTGTCCCTGTAAACAGACCCTGAGAAAGGAGAGTCCCCAGGTCCCCACATGGATTCTTAGACACAAATGTACAAAGAGGCATGCAGATGAAGGCCTGGTGCAAGTCAGGGATCCCCGTGAGTTTCTGCTGCCCTTCAAGCAGAAGTAGTCACTCTGGGCCTCACAAACCTGTATCTGAAATGAACACGTGCCTTGTGTGCTCTAAGTGAGTGCATGGAAAGCCAAGGGCTTATTGGGTCCAACCCTCTTACAGGAGCAGAGCTGTGGAGCAGAGAGAATTGGACTACACCCTGCATCAGGCATTCACCGTGGGGTGAAACATGGGCTGTCTCATTCCTCTCCCAATACCTAATGTGTTATCATTCCCATTTCACAGATAGGGAAGCTGAGTCCCAGACAAGACCTGCTCAGATGTAGGTATCTGAAAAGTATTTATCTCTAGGGCCCCTGGAACAGAACATACAGGCGGGAAGGCCAGGGGTCATGGAGGATAAAGCCCAGAATCAGCCTGCAATGCAAGGAAGAAGACTGCACAGGGGGCAGCCAGTCAGAAGCACGAGGAGAGCGCCCCACCGAGCCGTCCTTCAGGAACTATCTTTATTTTATTTTTCTTTTTATAAAATTTTATTTATTATTTTTATTTGATGTATAGGAATGTATTGCCTACATATATGTAAGTGCACCCTTGTTGTGCAGTGCCTTCAGAGATCAGAAGAAGAAGGTGCTGAACCCCTGCAACTGGGGTTAGGATGGTTGTTATCTGGTGCATGGGTGCTGGGAATCAAACCCGGGTCCTCTGCAAGAGCAACCAGTGATCTTAATTGCTGAGCCATCACTCCAGCCCCTCTTTATTTTCCATCTGTTAGTAGGGTCTTATGAATGAAAAAAATCTGTATGTGTGGCATGGTGGCTCAGGTCTATAATCTCAGTGGTCAGGTGACTGAGGCAGGAGGGGTTCTACGAGTTCAAGGTCAGTTTGGGCTATAGACTGAGACCCTGTCTCAAAAAAAAAAAAATCTCAACCAGGAGAGACAGCTCAATGGGTAAAGTGCCCACTATGCATAGGGACCCAGGTTTAATCTCCAGTAACAGAATAAAAGCTAATGTGAAGGCGTGTGTCTGTAACCACGGTACCAGGGCATGAGGTGGGGCACGGGTCAGGGCAGAGATAAGGGGATCCCAGGAGCACACAGGTCAGCATTCTAGCTGAACTGGCAAGTTCCAGGTTCAGGGAGAGACCCTGTCGCAAAAAAAAAAAAAAAAAAAACCAAGGTGAAGAAGCAACTGAGGAAGACTTCAGTCACAAAGCCAGCACATATGTGTACACAAACATACACCAAACACACAAAACACATACAACAAAGCCAAAACCAGGCATAATGGTACACGTTTATGATCCTAGCACTTGGAATGCTGAGGCAAGATGTTCAAGTCCAGCCTTGGCTATATAGCAAGTCTGAGGATAGCCTGGGCTACAGGAGACTCTAGTCAAACGAAACAGAAACAAAAGAACAACAGTTTATAAAGCAGGTAGTCAAATGTCTCACTCTAACTGTGCCGCCTTGCCTTCTGACTCTTCGGCCCCACCTCCCACAGGTCACTTTCTGTTATTTCCTGCATTCTTTCTGAGTTTGTTTTTGCAAGTACAAAAATGACCCTGTACTTCTAGCATCTGTTTCCACATAAGAGCTAACTACACCAGGCTATCTGTGCCTTGTCCACTAGCTGCACACCTGAGAGCTTTTCATCAGTAACCAGAGGGCTTCCTGATTCCAAGATCCCTGTGCATAACATCCCATTATACAGATTGAACTAGTTCATACAACTAATTCCCCAGTGGCGAGTATTTTAGTTGTTTGGAGGTGTTTGGTGCTAGGATGGAGCCCAGGGCCCAGCACATGCTCAACATGTGCTGTACTTCTGAGTTCTACCTTCAGCCTCAGAGTTATATCTATTTTTTTTATTATTATTTATCTTTGTATGTGTATGAATGTACTGTCTGCATGCAGGTCTGTGCACCTGTGTCGTGCAATGCCGCGGATGTTAGAAGAGGGTCTCGGATTCCCCTGGAACTGGAGTTCTCCTGGAATTGGAGTTACAGACTGTTCTTAGCCGCCATGTGGGTGCTGAGGATCGAACCTGGGTCCTCTGCAAGAGCGTCAGTGCTCTTAACCGCTAGGCTATCTCTCCAGTCCCGAGTTGTATCTATTTTATTTTAAATTTATTCATTTGAGACAGATGCTCACACTGTAGCCCAGACTGGCCTCAAACTCAGGTAAATCCTCCTCTCTACTTTCTGAGTGCTGGGACAGTAGATGTGAGTCATTATATCCTGCTTATTTTTTTAAGATTTTTTTTTTTTGAGACAGGGTCTCCCTATAGCTACTGCTGGCCGGGAACTCACTATGTAGACCAGGCTAGGCTTGTTCTCATAGAGATCTGCCTGCCTTTGCCTCCTGAATCCTGGTGTTCTTAGGCGTGCACTGCCATGCCTGGCATTGATATTTATTTTATGTGTATGAGTGTTTTGCCTGCTTGTATGTAGGTGCGGCACATGTCGAATCCCCTCAGAGGTCAGAAAAGGGTGTCAGATCCCCTGGAACTGGAGTTACAGATGGTTGAGTTGTCATGTGGGTACCAGGAACCAAACTTGGGTCCTCTTCAAGAGCAGTACGTGCTGTTAACCGCCAAGCGTCTCTCTAGGCTGTGATATTTTTTTTTTTCAATCTTAGAATCATAAACAGTGTTACCATAAACCATTGTGTGCAGACACAACGTTGTGGAAAAACACTGAGAGGATAAATCCTCCATGTGGACTGAAGGCACGGTATTAGTTTTCGATGGCCGCTAATGTGTTAACATTAGCCAACATTCAGCAACTTAAGACAACATGGCTCAATACATGGCCTATAGAGCAAAGTCTGGCATGGTGTGGCCAGTCTGAGCAAAAAAGCAAGGTGTAGATAAACCTTAGTTCCCATTTGGAGGCACCGAAGGAAAGCAACTTCCAACTCATCCCTGTTGGAAGTATTTGGCTCTTGTAAAGACAGAGCTGGGGTCCCTGCTGTTCTGCTAGCTATTGGCTGGGGGTTCCCAGGGGATAGCCCTAGTCCTTGCCGTGTGGCCCCTTAAAGCCAGAATTATCGCAATGGCTTTCTCATGCTTTAAACCAATGAATTCTGCCAAGGGAAGCCAGTGCCCTTCAAGGGCTCACCTGATCTGGTTTCACCCTCAGGGTAATCTCCCCACCTCAGTGTCAACCGACTTGGGACCTTACCTACATCTGCAAGATCCCTTTTGCCATTTAATGGACTCTAATCACTGAACTCAATCTGGCGTTCACAGGTCTGACACACACAAAAGGGCAGGGGTTGTGAGGAGAAGAAGGCAGCGAGGATCACATCAGGACTCTGCCGGCTGCCCCTATCTCTGCAACTTTGTGAGAGATCTTGTCCCTAATAAGGGCTGTGTGAAGGCATGCTTCCCCCAAGGAGTAACGTCATGCTAGCTTAAAGAATGCCGCCCAAAGAATGTTATCAAGCCTTTGGATTCCTGCCAATCTGATAGGAGAATACTAGATTCTCAATGGATTTTAAGTATGTGATAATCTTAACGAGGGTGTGTATTTCTTCAAAAGCATAAGAGAAATTCCCATTTTTCTTTGTTATAGCTTCTTTTTAATTTATTTTTATGTTTAAGTGTATGAGCATTTATGTGTGTTTATGTGTATGAGCATTTGTGTATTTGTGTGTGCGTGTGTGTGTGTGTGTGTGTGTGTGTGTGTGTGTATAGTATACCTGTGCATGCAATGCCTGCAGAAGTCAGAAGAAGGCATCAGATTCCGACCTGGAGTTACAGATGGTTGTTACCCTCCATATGGGTGCTAGGAACTAAACCCAGTTCCCCTGTAATTTTTTTTTCTTTACAAAGTAGCTCATGCCCTCATTTTTAAAAATTTTTTTATTAATTTTATTTATTTCTGTATGTGTATGAATGTACTGCCTGCATGCAAGTTTGTGCACCCATGTCGCGCAATGCTGCGGAGGTCAGAAGAGGGTCTCGGATTCCCCTGGAACTGGAGTTCTCCTGGAACTGGAGTTTCAGACGG
>VZQC01014771.1:130412-154903 GCA_009823505.1 Rhizomys pruinosus | reverse complement strand
AAAAAAAAAACAAAGAATGACAGAGTGGGGGCTGGAGAGATGGCTCAGTGATTGAAAGTACTAGCTGCTCTTGAAGAGGATGAGGGTTCAGTTCCCAGCAACCACATGGTGGCTAACAACTGTCTGTAACTCCAGTTCCAGGGCTCCCGCGCCCTCTTCTGAACTCTGTGGGTATTGCACGACACGTGTGCACAAACCTACATGCAGACAGTACACTCATACACATACAAAAATAAAACATTAAAAAAAAAAAAAGAGGGAATGTGTCTTATAGGAAGCAAAAACAGGCAGGTGTGAGAACCAATGGAACTCAGCGTAGATCTAGAGTGCTGCCGGCCCCCTGGTCCTCGGGTACACCCAGCTCATGATTTGTCTCTGCACACTCCCCTCATCAGCCAGAGGTTGATAACTGGAATGACGCAGAGAGGAGATGAGGCTTGGAAACAAGTTCTCTTTATTTCTAGTGAAAACCGAAGACCACTATGGGGAGCCCTGGGCTGCGCTGTCATACCAGGACCTGGGCACTCTCTGCACACCACCGCCCCCTCGTGGCTGACATGGAATTCTCTGTGACTGACTTCCTGCGTCAGGTCTAGTGTGGAACTGAAGGTGAGGAGGTTGCATGGGTCACAGAGAATTGAAAAAGCTACTAAGTCTGGGTCTGAGAATGCCTGAATCCCATGACTTCCAGGGCCAACTCCTTTATTGCAAAAGGAGACGTCAAATCTCGAAGAGGGCCATGGAGTGGGAAGAGGTTAAGATGCTAAGCCAGCCTGTTTCCTGCCTGGCTGTAAGAGCTGAGCCAGGTGACCCCGCCTCTCTGAACCACAGCTCCTATCGTAGAGCGGAGGCCGGCATCACTCATTAAGTATTGCAGATCACATCTTTTACTGAAACAACCCAAACCTGGGTGTGGTGGTGTGTCCCTGTAATTCCAGTACTTGGGAGGTAGAGGAAGGGGGATCAGGAGTTCAAAGTCTGAGGCCAGCCTGGCCTATGTGAGATCCTCTCTCCACCCTGCCCTTCCCCTCTCCCTTATAAAAGAGGAGACAACTGAGAAGGCTGGAAGCTGGGTGGTCAAGGTCAAGGAGTTCCCAAAATAAAACTAAAGGGGAAGTGGTAACCAAGATAAATCAGGCCGGAAGCTCACTTTCATGATGACATTTATTGGACATTTCCTGATTCTGGACAGTCTGGGATGTTTTCATGGCTCCACTGGGCAAGGAAGACAAAGAAAGGCCCAGAGCACAAGGTGGTGCCCACTGTGGTAGCTCAAGCCTGGGCTATAAAATGAGACCCTGCCTCAAAAAATAAACCAAGGCCTAGGAGATAACTCTTTAGGTAAAGGCAGCTTCTACCAAGCCAGATGACCTGAGTTCCGTCCCCAGACCTCATATGGTAGAGCAAGAGAGTGGATTCCCACAAGCTGTCCTCTGTCCTCATCATGGCACATGAGTACACACACACACACACACACACACACACACACACACAATACATAATAAATAAATATTTCTTGGGGCTGGAGAGATGGCTTAGTGGTTAAGAGCACTGACTGCTCTTGCAGAGGACCCAGGTTGGATTCCCAGCACCCAGATGGTAGCTAAGAACCATCTTTAAGTAGGCCATGGTTGTGCATGCCTTTAATCCTAGCACTTGGGAGGCAGAGGCAGGTGGATCTCTGTGAGTTCAAGGCCAGCCTGGTCTACAGAGTGAGTTCCAAGCCAGTTGGAGCTATAGGGAGATCCTGTCTCAAAATATATTCATACATAAATTAATTAAAAATATAAAAAATAGGGGCTGGAGAGATAGCCTAGCGGTTAAGAGCACCGACGCTCTTGCAGAGGACCCGGGTTCGATCCCCAGCACCCACATGGCGGCTAAGAACCGTCTGTAACTCCAATTCCAGGAGAACTCCAGTTCCAGGGGAATCCGAGACCCTCTTCTGACCTCCGCGGCATTGCACGACACGGGTGCACAGACCTGCATGCAGACAGTACATTCAAAACAAACACATACAAAAAAAAATTATATATATATAATAAAAAAAAAATACAAATAAATAAATAAAATATTTTAAAAAACCCATTAAAAACCCAGCCATGTGGTGGTGGTGCATACTTTTTTAATTCCACCCATCTGGGGGGTAGGCCATAAATCTCTATGAGATCCAAATCAGCCTGGTTTACATAATAAAATTCCAGACCAGGTGGGGTGGACCACAAGGAGAGAATCCAGTCCCTCAAAACAAACGAAACAATTCATAATACCAAAACAGAGAGTCAACCAAGGTAAGATAATAATAGGGGTCAAATAATAAAAAAATCAAACCCCTCCCTTTGGCCATTAAGAAAGAGCTTGGGTCCCCAACTGTCCAGCCAGTCCCAGGATCGACTTGAAGCCTCTTCTTGGGGCCTGTGTGCAAGCGCAAGCCTTAGGTGGCCATAGACAACTTGTACCTCTGACACCTAAAAGATGCAAATGGAAATCTTTGGAGGGAGCGCCTAATCCACATTAGTTACCAAAATAAGTTTTCAAATCTCCTGGCAAGTACATGGTGAAGAATAAGCACCCGGAAATGGACGCCACAAGCAAGAGGTGGCAAATCAGCCAGGCTTTTTCCTTGGAAGAATGTGGGATTGCTGGCAAGTTACTGTTTTTCCACAAAGATGGGTGAAAGACTCATCCTTTTGAAGGTGACCAGTTTTAAAGCTTGATTGAATGTATTTTCACATTGAAGAAAAGGAAAAAAAAAAAAAAAAAAATTTTTTAAAAGTTAAAAAGTGGACAAGGTTTGGGTTTTTTGAAGAGACAAAAATTTTGAACTTCTAGAAAATGAATAAAAAACAAGTTCAAAAATGCAGATGGCTGGCACATATTTTTGAATAATAGTAAAGAGAAATAAAAAAATAACAATGAGTACATGCTTAGGAAAAGAGAAGAATTAAAAAAAAAAACTAAATAACTAGGGCCCTTGGTAAGATAAATTCACAAAACTGGGGATCAACCAAGGAGGGGGCTTTGCCTCCCATCCTGAAGGACCTGAGAAATGGAATACCCGAGAAACCCCACCAGTGAAAGGAGAGACACCCCCCCCAATTATAAACTCCTGACCTCCACAAATGCACACTCTGGGTTACACGAGTTGTGGCCCCCAAACCCTACACAAAAGACACAAATAAGTAAATAAATGGTAAAAATAAAAGCCCTAAAAATAACAAAAAAAAGGACAAAAAGAGGGGCTGGGAGAGATGGCTCAGTGGGTTAAGAAGAAGCACTGCTGCCCCCCCCTTCTGTCAGATGGAACCCCAAGTTTCAGTTCCTAACACCCACAAAGAGGCCCAGCTCACAACCATTGTTAACTAAACAAGCTCCCAGAGGGTTTCATGCCCTCTGTTTCTCTGGTCTCTCTCTTTGGGCCATTGTTGCGACCAACACAGGTGTACGTACATACATACAAAAAAGGCACACAACAAAAAAAATAAAGAAAAAGTAAAAAAGCCACAACAGGTGGTACGTTATATGTCAAATGGGCCAGAAAAAACAGGCCACACAACTAAAAAAATAAATAAATAAATAAATAAATTAAATAATAAATAAATAAAAAAGACAAAAAGAGGGGCCAGGAATGGTTTTGTTACACCTTTAATCCCAGCACTTGGGAGAGGGAGGCAGATCTCTGGTGAGTTTCAAGGCCAGCCTAGGTCTACATAGTGAGTTCAAAGCCAACGTGGTCTACACATTGAGTTCCAGGCCAGCTGGGGCTACAGGGAGACCCTGTCTCAAAAAGACCACAAATAAATAAATAAATAACGAAAAAGGATAAAAGACATGGAGAATAAGCAAGAAACATCTGACATTCATTCCACTGGAACTGAAGAATGGAAAAAAAAGTGTTATTTGAAGGGTCAGTGGCTGAAAAGTTCCCGGCATCCTTACTTGAAAACTTTACTGGGCCACACTCCTCCCACGCTGAGTGTTGGCCCTGCGTTGTAATTAAATTAAACCCTCCTTTAAAATTCCACGTGGTGGGCTGGAGAGATGGCCTAGCGGTTAAGAGCGCCGACCGCTCTTGCAGAGGACCCGGGTTCGATCCCCAGCACCCACATGGCGGCCGAGAACCGTCTGAAACTCCAATTCCAGGAGAACTCCAGTTCCTGGGGAATCCGACACCCTCTTCTGACCTCCGCGGCATTGCACGACACGGGTGCACAGACCTGCATGCAGACAGTACATTCATGCACATACAGAAATAAATTTTAAAAAAGTAAAAAATAAAATAAAATAAAATTCCACGTGGTTAAGTGAGTGATCTCTCCACTGCAACTTTACAATTTGAGGGGGGCCCCTGGACCCTAACAAAACATGCACCAAAAAAAGTCATGGTAGCTGTTGGTGATCCGCCGCAGGTCCCATGATGGTTTTCTGAATCCTGGTGAAATCGTCACATCTGAGACACATGCTCAGAAAGTAAAAAAAAATTATTGATTCAAAGAGCTGAACAAAACCCCAAGCCATATATTTTAAAACATTTTTTCCAGAAAAAAGCTGCACATTATGTGACTCCTGAGACAAAGCCAGGGAGACAACGAAAGGACCAGGGAGTTTCCGGATGGCAGGGAGGAGGGTGAGCAGGAAAGACACTGCATGCATTTTTCCTTGTTTTTTCAGTCCAGGGATTGAGGGTAGAGACCACTGGGCCAAGCTCAACTTCTGAGCTACACCCTGCCCCTGACAGGGGAAAGTTCTGGAACAAACAATTAGACATTTGTCAAAACTCACAGAAAGAATAAGAAGAGAGAACCCTAATGTAGACCATGAATGAGGGTTGTCAAAGATAGTGGTGGCTCAGAAATTGTAACAAATGTACTGCATGCATGTAGAATTTGGTACTTCCTTGATTCTGCTAAGAATCAAAACCACTCTGGTTGTGCTAGCACACGCCTTCGATCTCAGCACTTGGAAGGCAGAGGCAGGCAGATCTCTATGAGTTCAAGGCCAGCCTGGTCTACACAGCAAATTCCAGGCCAGCTGGGGCTAGAGGGAGACTCTGTATCAAAAAGACCAGAAAAAAATCCTGGGGATTTCTGGGCTTGGTGGTGCATGCATGTATTTATTTATTTTATTATTATTATTATTTATTTTTGTATGTGTATGAATGTATTGTTTGCATGCAGGTCTGTGCACCCGTGTCGTGCAATGCCGCGGAGGTCAGAAGAGGGTCTCAGATTCCCCTGGAACTGGAGTTCTCCTGGAATTGGAGTTACAGACAGTTCTTAGCCGCCATGTGGGTGCTGGGGATCGAACCCGGGTCCTCTGCAAGAGCGTCGGTGCTCGTAACCGCTAGAGGGGCTATCTCTCTCCAGCCCCCCCAGGTGCATACTTTAATGGCACCAATTACTAACCTCCCTCCAGCTTCAGGGGTCTGATGACATCTTCTGGACTCTGGGGTACCGCCACACATTTAATACAAAATTATCAAGAAACACCCCATAGACCAATAACCTTCTCGAGCATAGTGGCAGAAACCTTTAACAAAATAGTAGCAACCTGAATAATACATAATAGGATGAAACAAGAGAAAATGGGGTTTAATCCTAGTAATTTAAGACTAGTTGAATATTTTACAAATCAGCTACTGTAATTCACTAAATTAACTTATTACAACAAGATGAAAAAAATCAAAAATAATGTCCAAAATAAAGTCAGAAAATATTATTTTTCAAAATTAATAGTGCCAGTAAATGCCCCGAGGAACTGGAGGGAGATGGCCTGAGGTTTAGAGCCCAAACCCTACTGCTCTTACAGAGCGACCCAGGTTCGATCCCCAAGTCCCACATGGGCGCCTGAGACCGTTCTGAAACTCCAAATTATACAGGAGAACTCCCAGGTCCAGGGAGAATTCCGCGCACCCTGCATTCCTGAACCTCCACGGCAGGTGCACAACAAACAAAGGGGTGCAACAGACCCCGACATGCAAAAGACAATACATTCATACACATAAATAAATAAATAAACTAAAATAAAAAGTAAAAAAGTAAAAAAAATAATTCCCATTTCATTACTTTAAAAAACAAACTTGGGGCTGGAGAGATGGCCTAAGCGGTTAAAAGCCGCCGACCGCTCTTGACAGAGGACCCGGGGTGTTTCGATCCCAAGCAACACACAACAATGGCCGGCCAGAGAAAACCTCCTGAAAAAAGCCTCCAATCTTTCCAGGAAAGGAACGCCAGTTTCCAGGGGAAATACGAAGACCAAGACACTCTTCCTGAGACCTCCGGCGGCGTTGCAAACGACACGGGTGCACAGACTTGCCAAAGCCAGACAGTACAATTCATACACATACCAAAAATAAATAAATTATAGATAAAAAAAATTAAAAAATAAAAAAAAAAAAAACTTGGGAGGCAGAGGCAGGCAGAAGACTTCCCTGTGAGTTCAAGGCCAGCCCCTGGTAACAATGCCTTTTAATCCCAGCACCCAGGAGGCAGTGGCGTTGGCAGGAGATTCTTCCCCTCTGGCTGGCCTGGACCGCACGTATATGACCAGGATGGCCTCAAATCACAGAGATCATCCCTGTCCTCTGCCTCTCTGAAGTGCTGGGTATTAAAGGCCGTTGTTTTTTTTTTTTTTAAGACAAGGGGTCTCCCCCTTTTAGTCCCAGCTGCCTACTGGAGCCTCCGTTATGTAGACCTTGCTTGGCCTTGAACCACAGAGATCTGGTCTGCCTCTGCATCTGCTTTGCCTCCCTGAGTGCTGGGATTAAAGGCATGCAACCACCAGCCCCCGGCTTCATTTTTTTTTTTTATCAGAAGTTTAATTTCCTATCCTTTAGCCAAGCCATGGTGGCGAAATACCTTTAATTCCCAGACTTGGGGGAACAGAGGCAGGTTGAATCTCTAATGAGTTTGAGGCCCCATAACTGGTCTACAGAGAGAGTTCCCAGGCCAGCCAGGGCTACTTAGTGAGATCTTGTCTAAAGAGAAAAAAGAAAAAGAAAAACAGGAGGGAAGGAAGAACAAAAGGAAGAAATATATATTAATATAGCCTCAAAAGAGAAATTGAGTTCAACTTTATCAAAATAAAAAAAAATGTGCTCCTCCATCGAGAGACAACAGCTAAGGCTAAAAAAGAAAGGCAAAAAAGACTTAGAAAAATATCCACAATACTTATGTCTGACAAAAGACACACTTGGAACATATAAAGAACTAAAAAAGCCGGGGCCTGGAGAGGATGCCTAGCAGTTTAAGAGCCTCAACTGGCTCTTGCAGAAAAGAACCAGGTTTCGTACCCAGCACCCACATTGGCCACCTCACAACCATCTTTTTAACCGTTCAGTTTTCCCAGGGAATTCAATGCCCCTCTTCTGACCTCCGTGCAGTTGCATGACACAGGGTGCACAAACCTACATGCAGACAGTACACTCATACACATAATAAATAAATAAATAAATAAAATAAAAATATTTTAAAAAGCAAAAAAAAAAAAAAGCAAAACTAAATGCCAGGTAGAACAACAACCCAACAGAAACAGGTAACTTGTGCTGGTGGAAAAATCAACATGGGGGGCTGGAGAGATGGCCTAGCAGTTAAGAGCGCCAACTGCTCTTGCAGAGGACCCGGTTTCGATCCCCAGCACCCACATGGCGACTGAGAACCATCTTTAACTCCAGTTTCAGGGGAATTTCTGATCTCCGCGGCATTGCATGACACTGGTGCACAGATCTACATGCAGACAGTACACTCATACACATACAAAAATAAATATTTTTAAATTATTTTTAAAAAAAGAAACAACATGGAATTGCTTGTGTCACCCCCAATAATGTACAGATAGATAAAGCTGAGAAAAGTGGTGCACAGCTTGTAATTTCACAATCAGGAGTCTGAAGCAGGAGGATTGTGAATTTGAGGTACTAGCCTGGGCTACATCACAGGATACAGTTTCAAAGTTTAACCTAACATTACAAAAATAAAATAAAACTGAAAAGTTCTGAAAGAAGCGTTCTCATAGGTGATGGGCTGGAAGTTCCTCTCACAAAAGACTTTTTCCAGAACCACAAGGTTGGGCCGTTCTGGAATCTGAGTGAATGTCTCAAGTTCATACTCCCAGGGAACTGAACCTCCTGGTATTCGTGCCCCAGATATTCCCACGTGACTCTGGGCTTGGTCATGTGACTCTCGTAGGTCTTCTATGGAGACCTTGTCCTACATGATGCAAGGAGATGAACTCCACGGTGTGTTACATCTCCTTCATTTTGGAAACCTTAGTCACCTCCAACCAGCTTGTAAAGCCATCTGGCTCTATTAGCTGATTATGATGTCCACTTGCCTGGATCTGAAATAAACTAAGAGGAAAGCCTCTGAGCACACTGTGAGGGGTGTCTTTGAAGGGGTCAACTGAAGTAGGAAGAGTCACCCTGAATGTGGATGGAACCTTCCAGCAGCCCGGATATGAGAGTCGGAGGTGGGGAAAGCGTTTGCTTTTCACCTGCTTGGCTTTGCATCTCCCTGTGATCATCTACGCTGCAGCTGCTGCGCCACCGCGGCATCTGAACGCAGCTCTTCAGCCTTTCCACACAGACTGAAGACCAACGGCTCTCCAGGGATCCTCCAGGCCTTCAGCAGTCGATGGGAACTGCTGAGACATCAGCCTCCTGAACTGAACAGCTGTCAGTTGTCAGTGTAAAGACAGCCGCTGTTGGGGACTACCCAGCCCATATTGTGGAAACCAATCTAATAAATCCCTTTCATTTTTATTTTATATGTATAAGTATTTTGTCTGCATGTATGTAAGTGCACCACATATGTACCAGTGCCCTTGGAGGCCAGAAGAGAGCATCACATTTCCTTGAACTTGACTTCTAGGTAGTCGTAAGCCACCCGATGTGGGTTCTGGGAATTGAACCTGCATCCTCTGCAAGGGCAGCAAGTGCTCTTAACCACGGAGTCATCTCTCTAGCTCCAAATCTCTTTTTAATATACATTCAGACTGAGGAGCCAAGGAACCAGTTTCCAGCGGTGAACACAGCTGTGTGTTAAGCCATCTTTGATGTCTCATTGTGTGTTAAGCCGGCAGATGATTGCAGTTTATTCTATGTATGGCAATAACATTGCCCCATCAATTCACACTAGAATCACCAAACAAACAAACAAACAAACAAAAAAACCATTGCCCCACCAAGCCTAGTTCTGATCACAGGACAAGAGAGCCTTGTCTCCAGCCAGTCACAAACATGCACAGATGGTCAATCCGAAGAAAAGGTGTCAGGCCAAGTGTGGTGATACATGCCTTTAGTCCCAGCACTCAGGGAGGCAGAGGCAAGCAGATCTTTGTGAGTTCAAGGCTAGCCTGGTCTACATAGTGAGTTTCAGGACAGCTGGGGCTACAGGGAGACCTTATCTCAAAAAAAAAAAAAAAAGTCCAAACTTTCTTTTGGCCCTTACCTGTCTTCAGCTGTGTGACACAGCTTCTAGAACTGTGTATCACTGCTAGATCTATTTTTGGGATTCTCATTAATCCCTTAATCATTTTTCTTTTTATCCACAGAGATTGTTCTCCTGAAGGCTGCCAGTGACCTCCTGGTCAGTGAACAGCTCTTCAGCCCAATCCCTTTGCCTTCTTTATACCATTTGACCCTACTGACCTCCTCTTTCCTTGAAATTCTCTCCTCTTTAGCCTCATGGGGTTCTTTTTTCTCTTGACAGAGATGAGTGTCTTAATATGTTTCTCAAATCAGTGAATGGCTTCCTTAACCTCTCCTTAAATGTGAGTGGTCCCAGCCAGGCATGGTGGCACACACCTTTAATCCTAGCACTCAGGAGGCAAAGGCAGGCAGATCTTTGTGAGTTCAAGGAAACCCTGTCTCAAAAAGACCAAAAAAAAANAGAGATTTAACTAATACATTACAAAAATAAAAATAAACTGAAAAGTTCAAAAGAAGCGTTCTCATAGGTGATGGGCTGGAAGTTCCTCTCACAAAAGACTTTTTCCAGAACCACAAGGTTGGGCCGTTCTGGAATCTGAGTGAATGTCTCAAGTTCATACTCCCAGGGAACTGAACCTCCTGGTATTCGTGCCCCAGATATTCCCACGTGACTCTGGGCTTGGTCATGTGACTCTCGTAGGTCTTCTATGGAGACCTTGTCCTACATGATGCAAGGAGATGAACTCCACGGTGTGTTACATCTCCTTCATTTTGGAAACCTTAGTCACCTCCAACCAGCTTGTAAAGCCATCTGGCTCTATTAGCTGATTATGATGTCCACTTGCCTGGATCTGAAATAAACTAAGAGGAAAGCCTCTGAGCACACTGTGAGGGGTGTCTTTGAGGGGTCAACTGAAGTAGGAAGAGTCACCCTGAATGTGGATGGAACCTTCCAGCAGCCCGGATATGAGAGTCGGAGGTGGGGAAAGCGTTTGCTTTTCACCTGCTTGGCTTTGCATCTCCCTGTGATCATCTACGCTGCAGCTGCCTGCGCCACCGCGGCATCTGAACGCAGCTCTTCAGCCTTTCCACACAGACTGAAGACCAACGGCTCTCCAGGGATCCTCCAGGCCTTCAGCAGTCGATGGGAACTGCTGAGACATCAGCCTCCTGAACTGAACAGCTGTCAGTTGTCAGTGTAAAGACAGCCGCTGTTGGGGACTACCCAGCCCATATTGTGGTAAGCCAATCTAATAATCCCTTTCATTTTATTTTATATGTATAAGTATTTGTCTAGATGTATATAGTGCACCACATATGTACCAGTGCCCTTGGAGGCCAGAAGAGAGCATCACATTTCCTTGAACTTGACTTCTAGGTAGTCGTAAGCCACCCGATGTGGGTTCTTGGGAATTGACCTGCTCCTCTGCAAGGGCACAAGTGCTCTTAACCACGGAGCATCTCTCTAGCTCCAAATCTCTTTTTAATATACATTCAGACTGAGGAGCCAAGGAACCAGTTTCCAGCGGTGAACACAGCTGTGTGTTAAGCCATCTTTGATGTCTCATTGTGTGTTAAGCCGGCAGATGATTGCAGTTTATTCTATGTATGGCAATAACATTGCCCCATCAATTCACACTAAGAATCACCAAAAACAAACAAAACAAACAAACAAAAAAACCATTGCCCCACCAAGCCTAGTCTCTGATCACAGACAAGAGAGCCTGTCTCCAGCCAGTCACAAACATGCACAGATGGTCAATCCGAAGAAAAGGTGTCAGGCCAAGTGTGGTGATACATGCCTTTATCCCAGCACTCAGGGAGGCAGAGGCAAGCAGATCTTTGTGAGTTCAAGGCTAGCCTGGTCTACATAGTGAGTTTCAGGACAGCTGGGGCTACAGGGAGACGCTTATCTCAAAAAAAAAAAAAAAAAAGTGTCAGTGCCATTGTTAGGAAACTTCAAATTCTGCAACCCCAGCATCGCAGCCCTCAGGAGACTGTAAATTTGAGGCTAGCCTGGTTAAGTACTGAGAGTAAGAGAGAGAGAAAAATAGAGAGAGAGAGAAAAAAATCTGTTTATTTACACAACTTATTTTTAATATTTTATTTTTATTTTTAAGTGTATGAGTGCATTGCCTGCCTGTGTGTAAGTACACCCATGTTGTTCAGTGCCCAATAAGCACTAAGAAGAAGAGGGGCTGGAGAGATAGCCTAGTGTCTTAAGAGCACCGACGCTCTTGCGATGTGAACCACCGGGTTAATCGATCCCCAGCACCCACAGGCGGCTTAAGAACCTGCTGTAAACTCCAATTCCGGAGAACTCCAGTTCCAGGGGAAATCCAACGTCCTCTTCTGACCCCCCGGCATTGCCACCGCATGGTGTCATCAGACCTGCCATGCAACAATACATTCATACACATACAAAATAAAATAAAAAAAAAAATTTAAAAAAAAAGAAGTCAGAAGAAGAGGTCAGATCCTCCTGGAATTGGAGTTATGGATAGTTGTTAGCCACCATGTGGGTGCTGGGAATCAAAACCAGGTTCTCTGCAAGAGCAGTCAGTGCTCTTAACCGCTGAGCTATCTCTGCAGCCCCAACAAACATTATTTTTTAAAAGCATGATGAAATAGTATTTCATACCACTAAAATGGCTCCTAATTAAGAAAAATTAGCAATACTAAATTTGGAGTAATTAGGACTCTTATACATTGCTAGTTAACAGATTCTCAGAAAGTTAAACATTTTTCTACCTTATTATCTAGTAATGCCATGTATAGATATTTATCAAGATTTCTGAATCAATTTCAAGTCTACAGTAAGAATTGAACACAAACACACACACACACACCACAGAGATAGATGGGGGGGGTCAAATATCCTAATGCTTATTACACATAGAAAGCAATGTGTAATAAGGCTTGTCAAAAAGAAAAAAACAAAGAGTCAAACATAAATCTGATTAAGCCTGTAATAACCAATAACAAGGCACCAGTGATCGGGAAAGTGGGAGAGAGATGCTGTGGGGCTGCATGCAACTGGTAGTGATGGTGGGAAACTCCTGGGGGAAACTCGTGGTGGGAAACTCCTGGGGGAAACTCATGGTGGGAACCTCTTGGATAAATGACCTGCTTTCAGTAACAAACAACTTACAAGAAAAGCTATAGAAAAGAAACTAAAGGCTATGTGATGGTACGTCAAGACAAACACAATTCTAATTACTTGTGACAATGAAGGATCTGATCTTTAGTGTCCTCCAGGTACTATTTAAGTTGGTATCTAGAAATCCGGCTAAAAGCAGAGCTTTGTTGCAGACAGCTGCAAGGTGCTCTGTGGGACAGGAGGCTGGACATATCATACAACTGGTAGTGTTTTCCATCGTGAAAAGTAAACTACAAAATCTGCCAAGGGCTGGGCATGGTGGCGCGCACCTTTAATCCTAGCACTTGGGAGGCAGAGGCAGGCGGATCTTTGTGAGTTCAAGACCAGCCTGGTCTACAGAGTGAGTTCCAGGACACTGGGGCTACAGGGAGACCTTGTCTCGAAAAGACAAAAAAAAAAAAATCTGCCAAAAAAATAAGAACCCACGGAAAACAAAGTGAAACTGTGGTGGTTAAAATTGTCAACGTGGGGCTGGAGAGATAGCCTAGTGGTTAAGAGCACTGAATGCTCTTGCAGAGGACCTGGGTTCGATCCTCAGCGCCCACATGGTGGCTAAGAACCGTATGTAACTCCAATGCCAGGAGAACTCCAGTTCGGGAGAACTCCAGTTCCGGGAGAACTCCAGTTCCGGGGGAATCTGAGACCCTCTTCTGACCTCCGCGGCATTGCACGACAAGGGTGCACAAACCTGCATGCAGACAGTACACTCATACACATACAAAAATAAATAAAGTTTAAAAAAAAATTGTCAACGTGACAGGCTCTAGGATCACTTAGAAGACAGGCCTCTGGGATTGACTGCCTGTGGGGGAGTTCCTAGTTAATGAGGTGGGAAGAGCCACCCTATATGAGGGTCCCTCCCATTCCATGAGCTGGGGTCCCAGCCTGACAAAGGAGGAGGAAGCCAGAGGAGCAGCAGCAGTCTCTGCTTCTTGACTGCTGGTGCGATGTGTCCATCCGCCCCGAGCTCCTGCCGCCAGGCCTTCCCTGCCATGATGTACCGCACCCCTGAACTGTGAGCCGGGATGAGCCCTCCTTCCTTAAGCTGCTTCTGTCGGGCGTTTTGTCACAGCAATGAGAAATGTAATGAATATAGAAACCATAAACACACACACACGCACACGTAAAACAGAAGTGGGGTGAGGCTCTGGGTGCAGGGGTGAGGCTCTTGGAAGGGAACAGGGAGAGTGTTCAGGCGAGTGGACAGGAATTGCCTTCAGACATGGGTGGCAACAGGGGACTTTGCTTTATGATAGTTTTTTTTTTTTTGCACAACACGGGTGCACCAACCTACATGCAGACAGAACATTCATACACATAAAAAAATATTTATTTTTAACTATGTGTATGGGGGGGTGGGGAGTGTTGCACGTGAGTAGAGGCACACAAAAAGGCCAGAAGAGGGTGTCAGACTTCTGAGGCATTTTGGGGGAGGGTCTCTTTGAGACAGGGTCTCCCTGTAGCCCCTGGAACTCCCTATGTAGACCAGGCTGGCCTTAAATTCACAGATATCTGCCTCCTGAGTGCTGGGATAAAAGGCATCTGCCCCCATGCCCAGCTTTTTTTTTTTAATTATTTTTATTTGGGGCTGGAGAGATGGCCTAGCAGTTAAGAGCGCCAACTGCTCTTGCAGAGGAACTGGGTTCAATCCCCAGCACCCACATACTAGCTAAGAGCCATCTTTAACTCCAGTTCCAGGGGTATTTGACGCCCTCTTCTGATCTCCGTGGCACTGCACGATACGGGTGCACAGACCTACATGCAGACAGCACATTCATACACATAATAAAATAAATTTCTAAAAATTATTTTATGTGTGAGTGTATTATCTGCATGTAAGTGCCCTGGATTGTGCAGTGTCCACAGAGGTCAGAAGAGGGCATTGGGTCCCCTGGAACTAGAGTTATGGATGATTGTTAGCTACCATGTGTGTTCTGGGAATTGAACCCAGGTCCACTGCAAGAGCAGCCAGTACTTTTAACTGATGAACCATTTCTCAAGTCTCCTTTATGGCACGATTTCTTTCTTTCTTTCTTTGGTCTTTTCAAGACAGGTCTCCCTGTGGCCCCAGCTGTCCTGGAACTCACTCTGTAGACCAGGCTGCCTTTGAACTCACAAAGATCCGCCTGCCTCTGCCTCCCAAGTGCTAGGATTAAAGGCCTGCGCCACCATGCCTGGCTTTCTTTCTCTTTCTTTCTTTCTTTCTTTCTTTCTTTCTTTCTTTCTTTCTTTCTTTCTTTCTTTCTTTCTTTCTCTCTCTCTTTTAGTTCCAGCTGGCCCTGGAGCTCACTATGCCAGCCCAGGCTGGCCTTGAACTTCCAGGGATCTGCTTGCTTTCTGTCTGCCTCCCAGATGCTAGTATTAAAGGCAACCAACACCCAGGCCTAAGCTGGTTGTTAGCTGCCTATGTGGGTGCTGGGATCGGAACCAGGTCCTCTGCAAGAGCAGCTGGTGCTATTAATTGCTGAGCCACTCTCCAGCCCCAAGATTTTTTTTTTAATTTTTTTATTAATTAATTATTTTTAATTTTATTTATTTTTGAATGTGTGTGAATGTACTGTCTGCATGCTGGTCTGTGCACCCGTGTCGTGCAATGCCACGGAGGTCAGAAGAGGGTCTCAGATTCCCCTGGAACTGGAGTTCTCCTGGAATTGGAGTTACAGACGGTTCTTAGCCACCATGTGGATGCTGGGGATCGAACCCCAGTCCTCCGCAAGAGCAGTCGGCGCTCTTAACCGCTAGGCTATGTCTCCAGTCCCTAATTAATTTATTTTTTATGTGTATGAGTGTACTGTCTGCATGTAGGTTGGTGCACCTGTGTTGTGCAATGCCACGGAGTTCAGAAGAAGGCCCAAGTTCAATACCCAGCACCTACATGACAGCTAGCAACCATCTGTAACCCCAGTTCCAGGGGATCTGACGCCCTCTTCCAACCTCTACAGTCACTGCATGACATGAAAGCACTTACATACATGCAGGATAAACAGTCCCACACATAAAATAAAAATAATAAAATAATTTGTTTTTGTCTTTTTGAGACAGGGTCTCCTGTAGCCCCAGCTGTCCTGGAACTCATTCTGTAGACCAGGCTGGCCTTGAACTCACAAAGATCCGCCTGCCTCTGCCTCCTACCTGCTAGGATTAAAGGTGTGCACCACCACGCCTGAATAAAATTTTTTTTTAAATAAGGAGAGTGAGGAAGACACCCAAGGGCAGCTCTGGCGTGCAAATGGGCCCCACATAAAGGCTCCAACTTCCTGGCAAGTGTTAACATTTGGAATTCAGGAATAAGAAATTAGAATTCAGGGCTGGAGAGATGGCTCAGCAGTTAAGAGCGCCAACTGCTCTTGCAGAGGACCCAGGTTCGATTCCCAGCACCCACATGGCGGCTAAGAACCATCTTTAACTCCAATTCCAGGGGAATGCGACACCCTCTTCTGACCTTCACAGCACTGCATGACACAGGTGCACCAACCTACATGCAGACAGTATACTCATACACATAATAAATAATAAATAAATAAAATTAAAAAAACATTAAAAAAAGAAATTAGAATTCTAGGAAATTCTCAGAAATTCCTAATACCATCTGTTATTCTGCATTTGTCCAACAGTGTGTTTATATAGTTTGAGAAAATGATTGATCATAATAATAAGTAGTAAACTGCTTATCTTGAGGTATTTCTGTTTGTTTTGTTTTGTTTTGGTCTTTTCGAGACCAGTTGGCTTGGAACTCACAAAGATCCCCCTGCCTCTGTTTCCCAAGTCCTGGGATTAAAGGCATACACTACCATGCCTGGCTTCTTGAGATTGCTATAGCACAAATTTCAGAGGTTTCTCTTTTGGTTATTTATTTATTTGTTATTTATTTATTTATTTATTTACTTATTTATTTAGAG
The DNA here is from genome assembly GCA_009823505.1 of Rhizomys pruinosus. NCBI lineage: Eukaryota > Metazoa > Chordata > Mammalia > Rodentia > Spalacidae > Rhizomys > Rhizomys pruinosus. Next base: position 138,417 of record VZQC01014771.1, on the reverse strand, counting down.
ACAGATTCTCCCTGTAGCCCCAGCTGTCCTGAAAATCACTATGTAGACCAGGTTGGTCTTGAATTCACAGAGATCCACCTGCCTCTGTCTCCTGAGTGCTACGATTACAAGCATGAGCCACCATACTCAGCAGAGGTTTCTCTTTTGAAAGAGCTCATATGGCTGATAGTACACATGCCTGTAATCCCAGCATTCAGGAGGCTGAGGCAGGAGGATGATGAGTTCCAGGCCAGTCTGGGCTGTGTACGGAGAACTGGTCTTAAAGCGTAGCCATAAACACACACGTACATGAGTACAGCTGTGAGCACAACCACTTCCGTCCCAGCTGGCTCTCTCCTCAGAGAGCCTGTACCCAGCGAGCAAATATGGACCTTGGACTTTGACAGTCACATATTTCTGCCCTGGCTTTTGGAATTTGTTCAGAGTTTCCCTCAAACCAGTAATGACTCTTCATTGGTTGTCAAGCTTTGATTTCATAAGAGGAAATCCATGTCTCACCTGGCATTTGTGTTACACACGTGGAGAGAAGAGCCGGTGGCCAGCTGGGTAGGGACCACATGACCCTGCAGTTCTACTCTGATCTCTACTCAGTTGGCTCAAGCCATGGTGCCATCTCTCTGACCCTCTCCCAGACCCACCCAGAGCTGTCAGCTTCTCTGGTCCCTGTCACAGCTCCTCCCTTCTGGGCCAGCCTTCTCCCCAGCCCTCCCCCTGTGTCTGGAACCTGCTCCTGTGCCATCTCCCGCAGTCACCCTCTGGATTCCCTTCCCACACCCATTATCACCAGCTACCACTCCCTGGCTTATCAACTCATCTTCCCGTCTCCCCCTCCCCCTTGGGATATCCTTGCTAAAGAGGTCAGGTTTAGCACCCACAGCACAGAGTAAGTGTGATAAATATCATGAATGAATGGATTAAGGGGGAAGAACAGATGGCTGTTTAATTTTTTTTTTTTTGACTTTTGAGACAGGGTCTCCCTTTAGTCTCAGCTGGCCTGGAGCTCGCTATGTAGACCAGGCTGGCCTTGAACTCACAGAGATCTGCCTGCCTCTGCCTCCTAAGTGCTAGGATTAAAGGCATGCGCCACCACGCCCGGCACAGATGGCTCTGTGGTAGAGCACTATCCCAGTATGCACAAAGCCTTAGGTTAGATTCCCAGAACTGGGGAAAATTGAAAAAGAAAAAGAGGTAGAAGAGGAGAAAGAGGAGGGTGAGGAAGAGGAGGAGTAAAGAGGAAGAGGAGAAGGAGAAAAGGAAAAGGGAAAGCAAGAGCACCTGCCCAGTCCTGTCCTGTTAGCTGAGCCCTGCGAATCCCACTGGAGCCAAACTCCGGTGCAATGCTGACTGTGGCCGGTAGGTGGCAGAAAGGCACTGTGGTGGAATCTTGAAGCCTGGAAGTTTACCTAAGAGCCACTGGAGTGGAGCTGCCCCGGCAACTTTAGACTCACCCGAAGGGACGCTGAGACCCAGTCAACCCCACAGGCAGAGGTCAGTGTCGACCTGGGGCGGAGTATGAATATTCACGGTCCCACAGGACAGCACGCACAAACAAACAGAACACACCAACTTTTGCACGAGACCCACTAGACCCCACTAAGGCCGGGGTGGGAGCAGGCTTTTCCTAAGCTCAGGGCCCCCAAGCTCAGCCACCAGCTCCCTTGGCCAGGTCCAGATTGTGGCGAGAGTTCCCACCCAATTGCCCCTCTGTGCGCTTCCCCCAGAACCCTGAGCTGGGGGCCCAGAGACAGCCGAAGGTGGGAAGCCATTGAAGATGGAGCCCATAGAGCTCTTCTGGGCACCCACACAGGGGTGCAGGCAGTCACCCACGTCCAGCTCGGGCAGTTGAACTTCCTACAAGGACAGCCTGTCAGAGGCATCACCTTTGGGGCCATAGAAAGTGCGAGGGGAGAGTTGAGGACTCTGAGGGGAACTCCAGGAAGCAAGGATGTGAGGTCAGAGACAGAGAAGGAAGAATCTCCCCAGTCACCAGGATGGTGTCCCCAGGGGACAGTGGCCATATACAGCACCATTCAACTGTGACAGAGTGGCCACTCTGCTGGGTGGTATTCCCTGCCTTTGGAATACACAGGGAAATAAGCAAACACCCTGCCCTCCTAAAACCTGCCTTCCATCAGAGCCACGTTCCTGCTTGCCAGGCAGCGAGCACACCACACACGCATGCGGTTTTCCCATCCTTGACTCAGGAGAGCTCTATGCTACTCAGAGGACCAGGTCTCAGAGTCTACTATTACACACGGGAATCACCTGGGGCATTTTAATGATGGACTGATACTGGGTTCCACCCAAAGGATTTAAATGGATTTATACGATCTGGGGGCACAGCCTGGTTAGTGGGAACTTTTAAGACTTCCCGGCTGATTCTAATGTGAAGTAAGTTTGAGATCACTATTGTCCAAGTCTCCAGTATTCTAGAAATATTCTCGCAGCACATATAGAGATGCATATGGAAGTAATGGAGAACTAAACAGGCCTGTGCTGCCTCCACACACGAGTACACAAGGAAATGCATACAGAGGAGCATGTGGATGGCGTCAAACCCATGCCTAGCATGATAGTCTGTAGAGCACAGGTGACTCGAGACCCTGCTTCTCCAGTCTCACCACAATGGATGTTCTGGGTTGGGTTCTCTGAAGAAGATGAAGAAGGTGCCATAATGGTGCTTGCTGAGATGGTACACCAACTTCCGGTGGCCTCCGAGGAGCAGGGAGTGGACCGAATAAAGCATGCTTGTCTCCCTGTTATAAGTCCCAGCTCCCCTGGGAGAGACTCAGATCCTGGCTCAGCGTGCAGAAGTGATATCAGCTGGTTCGAGGCCCTGTCGGGTCATGAAAGTGGGGGCCAATTATTTGTCAAAACAGAGAAGATCAAAGTCTCCATTTTAACATGAAAATGGCTCTGATTCATTCTCTGTGAACGGAGCAATCCTACCTTCCTAGCAGCAGAAGAGCTCTCCTGGGAGGCCTGGCGATCGCTCTCGGAAGTTTCCAGTCACTGGATGTCAACACCGGGAACTTGACCCGGCTGACAATGTGGCCTTACTTTGTCTACTGAGGGCATGTTTATGTACACACTCTTGTTACTCATGATAGGAGTTGTTGCCTCCTGCATCTGTGGGCTTGCTGAAGGTTGGCTAGCTTTAGTTATGGGGTGTCTGGGACTTTGTAAGCTGTACCTGTGACTGCACCTCCCTCAGGACAGGGCAAACATTGATCGCTATCCTTCCCTGCCCCTCTACCAAGGAAGTGGACAGAGGCAGACCAGTCAATCCTATGTCTGCTCTGATCTCATCTCCTATAATTGGCTACCCAGGGCATACCCCAGACCCACTGTACATCCTCTCTCTGAGTCCTGGACACCTGGACAGTGTCTACCACCCGGCATTCTCCCGGGCCATCCACCCAGGCCTTCGTAGCTACAGTGTTCACAGCAGGAGCTATGCACAGAGCCTTGGCATAGAAGTGGCCAGTCTCTGGGATGACCCTGACACGAGTCCCCTCAGGGAAGTCCTGGGCAAGGGCAGCATCGAGCGGTCCCATGCAACTGTCACCTGGCCCTTTTCCCTTTGTCTCTGCAACAGTCCTATAGGGGGCGTGCTCATCCCCTTTTACTGAGGGATGAAACAGGTAGACATGGGGTTAAGAGAGGAGAAAGCACCCAGCAAAGGTCTGGGCGCCAGCACCTATGGACTGTGACGCTGGAAATGGATAAATCAACACACAGTCAAAGAAGGAATGTTTGCAGAGTCTGAGGGACCATGAATTTCTACCTGACTTCCACAGAGCCAGGGCCAGCAATCAACATGTCTAAAGACGAATGTGGAGGGGGCTTGAGATGTAGCTCAGTGGTAGAGCACTTGCCTAATGTATGCAAGTCTAAAGAATCTTTTCTATGTCTTTCTCTGAATACGTGCTGTCCAAGCAGGCACTACCTCCTTTTCTTGACATAGGGTCTCATGTAGCCCAAGATGGCCTCCAACTCACTTGTAGCTGAAGATGACCTTGAACTTCCAATCCTCCTGCCTACGCCTCCTGAATGCTGGTTTACAGAATGTGCCACCATGCCTGGTTTTCTGCAGTGCCAGGACTGAACTCAGTAAGCTAACACACTACCAACTGAGTCCTATGTCTACTCCTACCTAAGCCCCTTTTGAGACAGGGTCTTGTGTGTCTGCCCACCCTTGAGTTCTTTAGCCTTTTGCTTTGGCTTCCCAAGCACTGGAATTACAGCTGTGTGTCACCACACCCAGCTCTCGAAGTCTTTGAAAAAGACAGATGAATGCAAGACTCCATGAAAAATGAAGTAGGAAAACTATAAACAGAGACACGATCCACAGCAGTGATTAGACCCCGAGGGAGAAGAGGAAGCAGCAGCCTCCATGCTGGCTTCATCTAAAATTCCAATTTCATCACGGACTTTTTTGCATTTGTTTTGATTTTTTAAATACTGTTTTAAAATGTTACATATCTGAAGTGTTGTTTTTTTGAATGTGTGTGTGTGTGTGTGTGTGTGTGTGTGTGATGTGTTCAGTTCAGCTTTATCTCCAACTCCAATGCCTCACATCCTCTAGGCCCAGAAAATACTCAAATCAAGGTGTCCCTTGGGGTGACCCCACTGTCCAGGACACAAAGTAAGTCAATGGCTTAGGGACAAGAGAAGAAGCTGAGAGTGTACCCTTCCAGAAGGAGGCACCAACCACAGCCAAGCCCAGCTCTTTGGCATCCTATAGCAGGTGTCCAGGGGCCTCCAGCTGGCTCCCAAACTTGGCACTGAGTGGCAAGGAACTCTGGGTACCCTGCATCTGTATCCAGAGGACCAACCCAGATGAGGATGGAGAATGACAGGGATGAACAACACAGGAGGCCCAAGACCCTCCACCCCTCACTCACCCCAAGACCCTCCACCTCCCACTCACCCCCACCTAGCTATCTGGACTATCATCTCACTGAGGCCCAAGGAATGAATACATGTTCCTTACAGAATTCTGCCATGTTGCAAGAATGACAGAATCAGAGATGTTGAGTCACCTTCCTAAGATCTCAGCATATGACCAATGAACCTAAAATGTGAGACCCAGTTTATTTATTTATTTTTGTTTTATTCGTATGAGTGTTTTACCTACATGTATGTTAAGTGTATCTGTGCTATGCAACATCTGAGGAGACCAGGAGAGAGCATTAGGTCCCTTGGAACTGGAGTTACAAATGGTTGTTAGCGGGGCTGGAGAGATGGCCTAGCGGTTAAGAGTGTTGACTGCTCTTACAGAGGACCCGGGTTCAATTCCCAGCACCCACATGGTGGCTGAGAACCGTCTAAAGCTCCAATTCCAGGAGAACTCCAGTTCCAAGGGAATCCGACGCCCACTTCTGACCTCCGCAGCATTGCACGACACGGGTGCACAAACCTGCATGCAGACAGTACATTCATACATAGTAAAAATAAATAAAATTAAAAACAAAAACAAATGGTTGTTAGCTGCCATGTAAGGACTGGGAACTGAACCTGGGTCCTCTGTAAGAGCAACCAGTGCTCTTAACTGCTGAGCCACCTCTCCAGCTCTGAGACATGATTTGACTCTATTCATTATGAGAACTTTTCCCATGGGATGTCAGATCTCCTCATTCGAGGCTCTGTCCAGTGTCTGCACACAGACACCAGGAAGACACCAGGCCCTGACAAACTCATGCTTGCTGCTTGGATCGCTCTGTTCCCAGAGGTTTCCTTGGGACCACTGCTACCTGGTTCCTGAGGCCCAGATCCATCTGTCAGAGGTCCTGAGTGGCCGTCCCTTGACCTACTGTCTCCAGTTGGTCCTCAGCCGCCTCACCTAGCCACAGGGTAATGTTGGGCCACTTAGTCAGCTCCTGCTTGTTGTTGAAGGTCAGAAGTTGGCACCACAGTGGGCTACATACTGGATGTGGGAGATAGCTTTGCAGGGGTTCACAAAGATCACATATGCAGGGGCCATGCCCAGGCCCAGCCCAGCCTTGCGCCCACTCTAGTCTCTCCTGGCATGGATGAAAACCAGAATTGGGGTGCCTTAATGCCCCCGTCCTCTCAAACTCTTTTCTTCTTGCAACACAGTTTTACTATGTAGCCCTGGCTGGCCTCAAACTCACAGAGATCAGCTTGCTTCTGCCTCCTGTGTGCTGGGATCAAAGGCACGTGTACAACCACACCAGCTGTACTTCCCTACTCTTTGATGGCAAGACCTTGGCCTGAGTTAGTGGGACTGTCCTTACAATAACAGAAGTCTTCTGTGTATCAGGCCCTGAGCTGGGAGAGCCGAGTTGGTCCCATTTTATTTATTTATTTTTTAATATTTTTTAATTTTATTTTTTATGTGTATGAATGTACTGTCTACATGTAGGTTTGTGCACCATGTCGTGCAATGCCGCGAAGTTCAGAAGAGGGCATCGGATTCCCCTGGAACTGGAGTTAAAGATGGTTCTCAGCTGTCATGTGGGTGCTGGGGATCAAAGCCAGGTCCTCTGCAAGAGCAGTCGGAGCTCTTAACCGCTAGGCCATCTCTCCAGCCCAAGTTGGCCCCATTTTAAAAAGGGAGAAACTGCCAGGCGTGGTGGTGCACTCCTTTAATCCCAGCACTCAGGCACAGGCAGGAGGATCTCTGGTCTACAAAGTGAATTCCAGGATAGCTGGGGCTACAGGGAGACCCTGTCTCAAAAAGACCAAAAAAAAAGGACGAAACTGAGGCTCAGAAATGTGCCTGGCTGTGTCAGGAGGAGACCCAAGCAAGCCTGGGGCCAATGCCTCTGCTCCCTCTGTTCCTTGTCACACAGCTGAGTGTAAGGTTGACCACAACCATTTGTTCATTTATTCCTTTGAAAGCACCTGAGGGGCTGGGGATGTAGCTCAGTTGGTAGAGTCCTTACCCTGCATGTACAAAGTCCTGGGTTCGAGGAGCTCTGAATAAACTGGGTGTGGAGGCCCATGCCTATAGTCCATCCCAGCACACAGGAGATAGAAATGGAAGGATCAAAAAGATTAAAAAACAAAGAGAAATGGTAGGGTCAAATGTTCAAGGTCAACCTTGGCTATGTATTGAGTTTGAATGTGAGACCCTGTCTCAAAACAAACAAACCCCCTGAGCCCTCTACAGGCCAGGTGCATTTGGAGGGCCTCTGTGCTCACTCCAGGGTGCCTGACGTTGGCAGCCCTCCAGAGAGTGCCAGGCCCATGGGGATGAAGTCGAGAACTGGCACAGGCTTACCTGGCTGACACAGTCAAAGCCAGTGCCCAGGGCAGCTGCTGTACTTCACTGCATAGAAGGGGCAGGCTTCGGGTGAGGCAGGGCCTGGAGGAAGGGCTGATGGGGGCAGGCCCGTCCGTCCAAGTCAACTACCCTGAAAGGGTCTTGGAGGCCCTCCAGGGACAGGGACAAGGGCCAGAGGTAGGTAGTGGGTTAGCTTCTAAGTCCTCTGCACTCTATGATGGAAGTGCTACTGTTCCTCTCGTTGTCTGTTCCTTTCATTCCATTTGATGGCTATTTTGAGACAGGGTCTTACTGTGTAGCACAGGCTCCTGCCTCAGCCTGCTAAATGCTGGTTGCAAGTCTGCAGCAGCACGCCTAGCTTGCTTCTCCCTTGTAGAGCGAGGGAAACAAAAGCTCAGATAGGTAAAGTCACTGCTCAATTTTCCCATTCAAGATAAGAAACCGAGGCTCAGAGAAAGGTGGAGCCCGACACTCCAGAACATAAGACATCAGAACTGGGACCTAATCGTTGACAGGTTGGATGGTCAGTGGAAACCTGGGCTCCCTGCGGCAGCCACAGGTCCATGAAACCAAAGTGGGGTTACCTGTAGCCAGAAGGAAGCCAGGCATGGTGGTGCACGCCTTTAGTCCTAGCACTTGGGAGGCAGAGGCAGGTGGATCTTTGTGAGTTCAAGGCCAGCCTGGTCTACAGAGTGAGTTCCAGGACATCTGGGGCTACAGGGAGCCCTGTCTCGAAAAGACAAAAAAAAAAAA
>VZQC01014771.1:91128-130313 GCA_009823505.1 Rhizomys pruinosus | reverse complement strand
AAAAAAAAAAAAAAAAAAAAAAAGAAGGCTTGCAAAACACAGTTGGGACTGTGACCTATGGTCCCTCCACACCTAAAGTCACCCTGTAGCCATCACGTCTGGCTTCCTCAGGCGCAGCTCCAGGAGCTCTGTTGACAGCGTTTCTAGGCATCGGGGAAACGCCTATAAGGAGGAGCAGGTCCCAGCCTGATCTCAGGGCTCAGCGGGCATCCCTCCCCTCCTCTGTCTCCTCCCTTGCTCAGCCTCCAGGGCAGATTATACCTTCTGAAGTCTCTTCATAGACAGCTATTCAGGGTGGCTGGGGACACCTGTTAAAAGCCAGCATTGGGGCTGGAGAGATGGCCTAGCTGTTAAGAGCGCTGACTGCTCTTACAGAGGACCTGGGTTCGATCCCCAGCACCGACACCCTCTTCTGCCTCCGCGGCATTGCACGACACGGGTGTACAAACCTACATGCAGACAGTACATTCATACACATACAGAAATAAATAAAATTTTAAAAATTAAAAAAAAAGCCAGCATCCAGCACTTTCAGAAGGGGCAGCCTGGAAACCTCTAACCCTTCAACCTTCTCCCTCTTCAAGTACAAAGCCAGACTTAGAGGTGTCCAGGTCACTCCTCAGACCTGAGAGAAGAGATGGGATGACGAGATATCACAGGAGAAAAGCTAATGTGACAGATGGCAGGAGGTCCCCCTGTGGTGAGCTTAGTCCAGCTCTCCTGGTAATCAGGGCAATAAACATGGCAGAATGCATGACAGTAGCCTTTAAAAGGTGTCACGGTTATGCTTTCATTTGTAGGGACTTTTTTTTTTTTTTGGTCTTTTCGAGACAAGGTCTCCCTGTAGCCCCAGGTGTCCTGGAACTCACTCTGTAGACCAGGTTGGCCTTGAACTGACAAAGATCCGCCTGCCTCTGCCTCCTAAGTGCTAGGATTAAGGGCGTGCGCCACCACACCCGGTTGTATTTATTTTCTATGTGTATGAATGTACTGTCTGCATGTAGGTTTGTGCACCCGTGTTGTGAAATGCCTTGGAAGTCAGAAGAGGGTGTCGGATTCCCCTGGAGCTGGAGTTCTGGAATTGGAGTTACAGATGGTTCTCAGCTGCCATGTGGGTGTTGGGGATCGAACCCTGATCCTCTGCCAGAGCAGTCAGCGCTCTTAACCATTAGGCCATCTCTCCAGCCCCACTGACCTTTCTTAAGATCCAGTAAGCTGCCTAAAAGCAGCTTTTGATGAATTCCTTTTCTGTTTAAACTAGGTAGAAGGGTTCTATCTTGTGTTTGCAAGTGGGTCACAGAGAATTAGTTGTAGTGATACACACGCACACACACACACACACCTACCTAATGTTAATTACAGACTATGTAATTATACTCACTAATGTAATTTGGGCAGACTGGCTTGAAGGTGTTGAAGATCCATCTGGTATTATGAAAGTAACAAATAGCCATGGTGTATAAATTATGAAATATACTAAATAAAATTACCTGTTGCTGCCGGGCATGGTGGCACATGCCTTTAATCCTAGCACTTGGGAGGCAGAGGCAGGTAGATCTCTGTGAGTTCAAGGCCAGCCTGGTCTACAGAGTGAGTTCCAGGACAGCTGGGGTTACAGGGAGACCCTGTCTCAAAAAGACCAAAAAAAAAAAATTATCTGTTGCCACTTAAGACTAAAATTCCCATGAGGGGTAAGGCTTTAGTGGGCTGGAGATACAGCTCTGAGGTAGAGCACTGGTCTAGCATACAAAACGCCCCGAGTTCAGTCCTCATTGTCACACACAACAAAGTAAGGTGTAGATACAAAACGTCTACTGCTGCAAAGTGGAACAAAAGGCCCGAGAAACAGAGAGGGCGGGGTAAGATCCCCGGAGAAACAACAGTCAACTCAAGGTCACAACTTACTGGACACTGTGACTACAGAATTGGCAACTTTGTATGGTGGCAGTTTAAGAACCTCTAAACAGGGGCCGGTGGTCCTCATTTGTAAATCCCAGCACCCAGGAAGCTATGGCAGTATGATTGGAAGTTTGAGGCTAACCTCAAACTTTTTTGAGACCCTATCTGAGAATAAAGAGGTGGGGGGAGGAATTTTGACTCTGGCAGATGTAAGGCAACTGGTGTTAGAACCCAGGCCCCCAAGGTGCTGCTGGGAAAGATCTGACGGAAGGACTGAAGGACGCAGCCCTACCTGCCTGCAATCTCTCTCCCCTCACGGCTGTGAGAGCCTCACAAACCTGGATCCCCCTCCCCTCGACTCTTACAAAAAGCCTTATCCTGTCCTTCTCCCAGCCACCTGGGCTCCAAGGCAGCTTGGCTATGGTCAGACATTAACCAGTCCCACTCTCCCTATCCATCCAGCACTGTGTGACCCTGTCACATGTGCCCTGTAGCATATTTTTTTTTAACTTTATTTATTTCTGTATGTGTATCAATGTACTGTCTGCATGCAGGTCTGTGCACCCGTGTCGTGCAATGCCGCGGAGGTCAGAAGAGGGTCTCAGATTCCCCTGGAACTGGAGTTCTCCTGGAACCGGAGTTTCAGATGGCTCTCGGCCGCCATGTGGGTGCTGGGGATTGAACCCGGGTCCTCTGTAAGAGCGGTCGGCGCTCTTAACCACTAGGCCATCTCTCTAGCCCCCCTGTAGCATATATTAACAAAGCCTTCTTCCTCTGGGTCCAGAACCACGCCTTCCCTCAGAAACCTTTAATCCTAGCACTTGGGAAGCAGAGGCAGGCGGATCTCTGTGAGTTCAAGGCCAGCCTGGTCTACATAGCAAGTTCTAGGCCAGCTGGGGTGATAGGGAGACCCTGTCTCAAAAAGACAAAAAAAAGGGGGGTTCTGGAGAGATGGATCAGCGGTTAAGAGCACTGACTGCTCTTGCAGAGGACACAGGTTTCACTTCCCAACACTCACATGACAGCTAACAACTGTCCATAATTCCAATTCCAGGGGATCCAATGCCCTCTTCTTGTGTCTGCAGGCACTGTACAACATGGTGCACTTTCATACATGAGGCAAAACACTCCTATATATAAAATAAAAATAAATAAATAAATGAATAGTTTAAATATGCATAAAAAGTTTATAGGAGGGATATTTATAGTATCCTTAAGGTAGAAACAGCAAAAAATTCATGAATGGTAGAAGTTATACATAAATTATAGTCTGTTCCATGGAATCATACTGAATAGAAATGAAAAGGAACACACTAATACTAAAAAAGACCTAAGTGAGCCGGGCGTGGTGGCGCACGCCTTTAATCCTAGCACTCGGGAGGCAGAGGCAGGTGGATCTCTGTGAGTTCAAGGCCAGCCTGGTCTCACTCACAGAGTGAGTTCCAGGACAGCTGGGGCTACAGGGAGACCCTGTCTCGAAAAGACCAAAAAAAAAAAAAAAAGACCTAAGTGAATCTCAGACATCATTTTGAGCCAAAGAAACCAAATTTATACCCACTAAACTATACATGCTATAATAATTTATGATTCTTCTTTTTGTACTTAGTAGAAAGTACTCTAACACAGTACATCACCAGCTCTTTGTTTTAAATTTTTTATTTTGAAAGCTAGGCATAGTGGTGTATGTCTTTGATCCCAGCACTTGGAAGGCAGAGGCATGCAGATCTCTGTGAGTTCAAGGCCAGGCTGGTCTACATAGGGCGTTCCAGGCCAGCTGGGGCTACAGGGAGACCCTGTCTCAAAAAGACAAAAAAAAATTTTTTTCTATCTTCAGACAAGCTATTACTAAGTTAGCCACGCTGGTGTTGAACCCTCAGTCCTCCTGCCTCAGCTTGCAGAGTATCAAAAGGTTTCATACATGTCCCTCCATGACCAGCATGTAGAAATTTTTTCATATGTATGACTGTATTGCCTGCATGCGTGTGAGTGCACCCATATCATTCCATGCCCACGAAGTCAGAAGGCATTGGATACCCTGGAATTGGAGTTACATACAGTTGTTAGCCACTCTGTTGGTGCTGGGAATTGAACCAACATCTTCTGCAAGAACAGCCAGTGTTCTTAACCTCTGTCTCTCCAGCCCTGTATGATGTTTTTATTTTTTATTTTTTAAACTATTATTTTTTTAATTTGATTTATTTTTGTATGTGTATGAATGTACTGTCTGCATGCAGGTCTGTGCACCCGTGTCATGCAATGCCGCGGAGGTCAGAAGAGGGTGTCGGATTCCCCTGGAACTGGAGTTAAAGACGGTTCTCAACCGCCATGTGAGTGCTGGGGATCGAACCCAGGTCCTCTGCAAGAGCAGTCTGCACTCTTAACTGCTAGGCCATCTCTCCAGCCCTGTATGATGTTTTTAATATGAAGTTTAAAACCAAAAATGTCTATCTTGACTGTAGTCAGGAGTCCTTACTGCTGAGCAGAACCCTACTGACTGAGAGAGGGCACCAGGGAGCCTTTCAGGGGTAATGGATGCTTTATGCCTTATATCTTGTTCTAGATGGTATTATGCAGTTGAACCCTCAAAAAAATGTGTAAGGACTAAGGAGATGGCTCAGTCTGTAAAACACCTGCCACATATGAATGAAGACCTGAGTTTGGATCGGCAGCCCCCACATCAAAATCAGGGCATAGCAGCAGGTACCTGTAATCCCAGCACCAGGGAGACAGACACAGGAAGATCCCTGGGGCTGGTGGGCTTGCTGAATGGGTGAATTCCAGGTTCAGTGACAGATGCTGACTCAGAAAGTAAAGTGGAGAGCTGTAGAGGAAGACACCTGAAATCTGACTTTTTTTTTTTTTTTAGACAGGGTTTCCCTTTAGTCCCAGCTGGAGCTCACTATGTAGACCAGGCTGGCCTTGAACTCACACAGAGATCCATCTGCCTCTGCCTCCCAAGTGCTTGGATTAAAGGTATGTGCCACCACACCCGACCCATTTTTTTTTTCTTCTAATTGACATTAATAATACCCTGAAGAATCTGTGAGAGTAGACATTCAGGGTGATAGATTCAGTGGGCAGTTAGATCAAACCCATTCCTTTGTAAGAGCTTGCTAACTTCGAAATACCAGTTCATCCATGAGGGGGAAGATCTACCAGGCGTGTCCTATCAAGTGACAGCCTATGGGCCACATGTGCCCCAAAACAGATATTAACTTGTCTCAACAAAAAAATTGTAAACCAGGGCTGGAGAGATGACCTAGCGGTTAAGAGCGCCGACCGCTCTTGCAGAGGACCCGGGTTCGATCCCTAGCACCCACATGGCAGCTGAGAACGGTCTTTTAACTCCAGTTCCAGGGGAATCTGACACCCTCTTCTGACCTCCACGGCATTGCACGACACAGGTGCACAGACCCACATCCAGACAATACATTCATACACATAAAAAATAAATAAAATTTTAAAAAATTGTAAACCTGATTAAAACATCATATTTTCTGCATGATATTTTTTTTTGTAACTCAATTTCTGCAGGTGGATCTCTGTGAGTTCCAGGTACCAGCTGTGGCTAAAAGGAGACCGTGTCTAGTTGGGCATGGTGGCACATGCCTTTAATCCTAGCACTTGGGAGGCAGAGGCAGGCGGATCTTTATGAGTTCAAGGCCAGCCTGGTTTACAGAGTGAGCTCCAGGACAGCTGGGGCTATATAGAGATCCTGTCTCAAAAAGACAAAAAAAAAAGGAGGTCTAAAAATTTAAAAAAAAAAAAAAAACAGTCCTTGCCTGTCTCCAGTCTCTCTTTCTTGACTTCCTGTGCTTATTGCAAGATGTGAACCTCAGCTTTCTGCTCCAGCCCTGGCCACCATGCCTCCCACCACAATGGACTCTGATTCCCTGGAACTTCAGTTGTAAACTCAAATAAACTCTTCCTTTTATAAGTAAAAATAAATAAATAAATAAATAAATAAATAAATAAATAAATAAAAATTAAAATAAAAAAAAGGTTAAAATGTTTGCTCAGTTGACCAGCTAAATGGCAAAAATTTCTGGCAGAAAGGAATCCAAATACTTAGGGAGACTACTGTTCTCCCTGTTTCACACTCAGAGATGCAAACCATGTCCACTGGATTAAAGGGGAAAAAGAACAAAAGGCAGCTGCCTGCTGCTGTCCTTTAGCCTTAGGGGATAGTGGTTGATAACCTTCCTCTAGCCCACCGGTTAGCACCTAACATCTACACCAAGCAGTGCCCTATCCAGTCCACTGCTGGACCCCCAGACTGATGCTTGATCACACTCCTCAGTCTAAGTCCACCAGCACAGACTCACCATTCGCACCAGGTGTCATGCTGCTGGCTCCAGTACTGGACTTCACAGGCTGCCACTGGGTTGGTTCTCCCCAGCCAAGTTCTGCTGGCACACACCACTCAAGCCTGATGGGCTTACACACGAGTGGAGGCGATTAACAGACTGGGACTCTCGTCAGGTAGCAAAGAAGAATCTGTTTATTGTTTTACAGCATCTCCCATATATATACATATATATATACACATATAGCAGAGTGATGTCATCTCTCAAGGCCATATATATATATATATATATATATATATATATATATGCACCTCCCTTATATAAGCAGAGTAATGTCATCTCTCACAGCCTGCTCCCAGACCCCCTGCCTCATGCTCATAAATAACATGAGCTCTGTTATCACCAGTTTGTCTCACATGGTTTGTTGATACAAGCCATTTTCACCTAGGGGCAGATTCCAGTGCAAAATGACAGGCAGGCAATTAAGCACAGTGCAGCCACAGGTGGCCTTCTACTGTCAGACTACCCCAACCGCTCACCCACCACCTATGTCCCAACACAGACCCAGATACACAGCTTCTCTGAGGATTGAGAGAGGCCCTGAGACCCGTATCATCCATACAGGAGCCCAGGCATCTTTGGAAAGTACTGAGAGGAAATTCCACCACTGACATGGAGGATGAGGCTGGGCTGCACAGCAGAGGTCAAGTGACCATGAGGCCCCAGAGGCCAGGCAGATATGGCTGCCGTGATGGTTAGCCAAGTCCAAGTAAAACGAATGTCAGGCCTTCTAGGGGCCCACGGCACAGCTACAACCCATGGACTGTAGGAAAAGGCAATTCTAGTTAGGCCTAGTAATCCCAGCTACTCCAGAGGCTGAGGTAGGTGGACTGACAAATTCAGGGTCTGCCTGGGCTGCAGAGCGAGTTTAAGCCTGGGTAAATTAGGGAAAGCCTATCTCAAAATGGAAAAAAAAAAAAAAAGCAACTAGTTCTAGGAAAACCCAATAGGGTTTTTTTTAATACTTTATTTATTACATTTTTATGTATATGAGTATATTACCTGCATGTATAAGTGCACCCATATTGTGTGTTGCCCACAGAGGTCAGAAGAGGGCATCAGATCCCCTGAAACTGGAGTTAGGACTGTTGTTAGCCACCATGTGGGTGCTGGGACCTCTGCAAGAGGAGCTAGTGCTCTTAACCCCTGAGGCATCTCTCCAGCCCTCCAACAGGAATTTACTCTGTAGGCCAGGGTGGCCTTGAACTCAAAGAGATCCACCAGCCTCTGCCTCCCAAATAGTGGGATTAAAGGAGTGCGCCACCACACCTGACCCCAACAGCTTTTTTAAAAAGACAAAATAGAAGCCAGAGAGATGGTTCAGCAGGTAAAGGCAAGTGACCATGCCTGAAGACCTGAGTTTGATTCCCAGGACCCACACGGTGGAAGGAGAGGACCGACTCCCACAGGCTGCCTTTGTACCTCCAAATGTACACTGTGGTGGTGAGCACACGCATGCACGTACACGCATATACCACATTCCTCTGTACGTGTGTATGCATCATTTCCACATCTTAGCTATTGTGAAAAACATTGAGGTGGATGAGGGGATGCAGAAGCACTTTAGGATGCTGACATCATTTCCTTTGGCTACACACCCAGACATCAATTGTGAGATCATACCATAGCTCTATTTTTAATTTTTTGTGAATTTCTATATTGTTTTTTTGTAAGAACTTATTAATTTACTTCCTCACCAACAATTTCTAGGAGAGTTTCCTTTCTCCACACCCTCAACAATACTTGTCCTCTTTTGACTTTTTTGGTTGTTAGTTGGTTTTGAGACAGCGTCTCCCTGTAGCTGCATCTGGCCTGGACCTCTCTATCTAGACCAGGCTGGCCCTGATCTTATAGAGATTCCCATGCTCTGCCTTCTGAGTGCTGGAATTAAAGGCTTACGCTACCACTCCTAATTCTTTTGACATTAAAAAAAAGATTTATTTATTTATTTTAACCTTTCTGTATGTGTGTCCGGCATAAGTCTGTGTGTACCATAGGTGCACAGATGTTCTCCAAGTTTAGAGGGTGTTGGAGATGGAGTTATATAGATGGTTGGTTGTTAGTTACTATGAGGGTGCTGGGAACTGAACCCCAGTCCTCTACAAGAGCGGTCAGTGCTCTTAACTGATGAGTCATCTCTCCAGCCCATTTTGACCTTTTTTTTTTTTTTTGAGACAAGGTCTCCCTGTAGCCCCAGCTGACCTGGAACTCACTCTGTAGACCAGGCTGGCCTTGAACTTACAGAGATCCGCCTGCCTCTGCCTCCCAAGTGCTAGGATTAAAGGTGTGCGCCACCACACCCGGCTATTTTGACCTTTTTAAAAAATATTGAGAGACAAGTTCTTTTTTGTATGTGTATGGGTGTACTGTCTGCATGTAGGTCTGTGCACCTGTGTCGTGCAATGCCACGGAGGTCAGAAGAAGGAGTTGGACTCCCCTGGAACTGGAGTTTAAGACAGTTCTTAGCCGACATGTGGGTGTTGGGAATTGAACCCGGGTCCTTTGCAAGAGCAGTTGGTGCTCTAAACTGCTGAGCCATCTCTTCAGCCCCAAGAGAGACAAGTTCTTACCATATAGACCAGGCTGAACTCACAGAGATCTACCTGTCTCTGCCTCCCACCTAAGCCCCCCCCCCATAGTGCCTGGTGCTCAGGGCATGTACTACCACTCCTGGCATTTGGCTTTGTGGTAACAACCACTCCAGTAGGTGTGAGGTGAGATCTCACTGTGATTTTAATTTACATTTCCCTGCTGATTAGTTATTGAGAACATCTTTTCTTGTTCTTGACCTTCTGTTTGACTTCTTTTTTTTTTTATTTTTTTTTTTTATTTTTTTTTGTATGTGTATGAGTGTACTGTCTGCATGCAGGTCTGTGCACCCGTGTCGTGCAATGCCGCGGAGGTCAGAAGAGGGTCTCGGATTCCCCTGGAACTGGAGTTCTCCTGGAATTGGAGTTACAGACGGTTCTTAGCCGCCATGTGGGTGCTGGGGATCGAACCCGGGTCCTCTGCAAGAGCAGTCGGCGCTCTTAACCGCTAGGCCATCTCTCCAGCCCCATCTTTTAAAGATTTAGTTCTAAGCCAAGCGTGGTGGCGCACGCCTTTAATCCTAGCACTCGGGAGGCAGAGGCAGGCGGATCTTTGTGAGTTCAAGGCCAGCCTGGTCTACAGAGTGAATTCCAGGACAGCTGGGGCTACAGAGAGACCCTGTCTCAAAAAGACGAAAAAAAAATTTTTTTAAGGTGGAGAGTGACCTAGGAAAGACATCCAACATTGGCTGCTGGCTTCCCCGTACCTCATGCACATGTACACACACACACACACACACACACACACACACACACACACACCTTGAAGGCCTTGCAGAACTGTGTTCTCCTAATCCCTTCCCCACACAGCTTGAGCAATCCACAGATGGGACGTCCTCCAGTACAGTCAGCCCTGCTTGGCCTAGTGTCCCCAGTTGCCATGGGCCCATCCTTTTCTTTCATACATGGAGGTGATGGAACTCACCAAGATCACATAAGCAGTGGCCATCACAGACCAGGATCTCGGCTCAGTGCTCCCCTGACAGATACAGAACAGGGACTCTCTCGGGGTGGTGCCTGTGAGTTTCATTGTACTGTGACTCAGTTTCCTGATGACCCCACAGGAGGCTGGAATCACCCACACCCACTTCACCTGCGGATAACCCCGTAAGGCAGAGCCAGGTCTCCACCCACCCGAAACAAGACCTGGGCCCTGACCTCTCTGAGTGTGTTCTTGTCTGCTTCCATGTCAAGAAAGGGACACTCTCATGTCATGAGCACAGCCAGTGGGGAGAGGCTGTGATCTCCATTTCTCAGATGGGCAAACTGAAGTGTAAAGAGTGGGAGTAACTCGCTCAAGGCACACAGTCATTACCACACAAGCCTGGCTCCAGTGCCCATGTTCTTGCACAATCAGAATAGCCTGGGCTACAAAGTAAGCTCCAGGCCAGCCTGATCTACACTATAAGAGCCTGTCTTCAAACAAAAACCTGGTCTAAACTTGCTAAGACCTTCCTCTGCCTCCTGAGGAGTGAATTGCGTCAAATCAGATGAAACCAGCTCAAACTGGTTCAAAGCAAATAAAAATGGAGTCAGGCTGTGCTGTGCAGCAGTGGTACTCGCTTTTAATCCCAACACTCTAGAGGCAGAGGCAGGTGGATCACTGAGATTGAGGACAGCCTGGTCTACATAGCAAGTTCCAGGCCAGCTGGCTCTAAGAGAGCCCCTAAATTTGGAGTCAGTCCATCCAAGTTTGAACAGTTTTCCAACCTTTCCACCATTTTGTGGTCTCTTCTGGCATCCTCAGACTCCTAGTCACACAATAAGCACACAGCCCAAAGGTGCAGACGGTCCCACAGGTGCAGGACAGCCCGGTTCCCACCCCCATCCGCAGCATTGCAAGTCTGCTACAAGATGTTTTCGCCCTAGTCCAAATTTTTGGTTGGTTGTTGTTGGTTATTGTGGGTTTGGTTTTGTTTGATTTGTGTTTTGGTTGTAGCCCCAGTAGACCAGGCTGGCCTTGATCTCACAGAAATCCACCTGCTTCTGCCTTCAAAGTGCAGTTGTTTGGTTTTGACTGCAAGAAAAACTACCTTCCTGCTGACAGCCGCTAGAGTGATTTCCTGGCAGGAAAATGAGATATCTCAGAGAAAGAAGGGACCAAGAGTCGGAAATCCATGCGGGCAGAGGGGGCCACATCCGCCGTCCCTGCTGAAGGAGGGAAAGTGTAGTGTTCAAGCCAACAGGACCAGGGCCATGGCAGAGGTGTGGGAGACCCCCTGGGGTACCTGATGTTGACCAGCTGGTTCCAGCTATGGTCAGTGCCCTGGTCCCTGCAGGGAGTCCTAGGCTCCCACTGGCTCAACTGCAGGCCCCCAGTGACCCTGCCTTCCCTCTGAAGTCCCTGAAACCCAAAGAGGTTCTGTGGAATCTGAAGTTAGTCCAATTGAGGACCTCTTTATTTTATTCGTTTGTTTGTTTTTGTTTATGTGGGTGTGCATATTTCGTGAGTGTAGAGGTCAGAGGATGTCTACCATGTAGGTTCCAGGGATCAAACTCCGATCATCAGGTTTGGTAGCAAGGGCCTTTACCCACAGACCAGGCTGTAAGATTTAAGGACAAAGGGCTGGAGAGATGGCCTAGGGGTTAAGAGCGCCGACCGCTCTTACAGAGGACCCGGGTTCGATCCCCAGCACCCACATGGTGGCCGATTCCAGGAGAACTGGAAACTCCAATTCCAGGAGAACTCCAGTTCCAGGGGAATCCGACACCCTCTTCTTACCTCCGCGGCATTGCACGACACGAGTGCACAGACTTGCATGCAGACAGTACATTCATACACATACAGAAATAAATAAAAATTTTAAAAAAAAGATTTAAGGACAGGGGCTGATGAGATGGCTCAGTGGTTTAGAGAACTGGCTACTCTTGCAGAGGTTCAGATCCCAGCATACACATCAGGCGGCTCATAACCAACCACCTCTAACCCAGCTCTTGGTGGAGTCGTTGTCCCCTTTGGTCTCCTCAGACACCTGCCAGATCCTCGAGGCTTGGCCAGGCATCTGCAGCAAATACAAGTATTTTTGCATGCTGCTGCCCTCTGGTGGCCAGAGTCCTCAGTGCTGCGGTCTGAATTCAGCTGGGTGTCTTAAGGAATAAAAGCATCCACCAGCCAGTTGCTCCCTGAATGCGGCTCTGTCTCCAAATGTGTGGGCACTAGTATCTCCACTCACTTCCTGAGTCTCTCTTCCAGGGAATAATAACGATAATATCCCCTCCATAAAGACACAGCGGTTCAGGCCTGTGGTCCCAGCGTTCTGAAGGCACAGAAAGGAGGATCACTGCAAGTTCAGGGCCAGCCTGATCTACCATGATCTAGTGAGTTCCAGGTCATCCAGGGCTACGCAGTAAGACTACTTCTGTCTCAAGAAATAAAGGCACATACGAATGTGACATCTTCCCTTTGCTGGTGGGACCAAAGGACAAGACTCTGGGCACTAGAAGCCAGAGTCAGCCTTGGGCAGCTGTAGTCACGAATCGGAGACACACCACGGCCCGAGAAGTCACACACCACCAAGTGCCACCTGAGCAGGACTGGCACCACCAGGAAGCTAGATGAGCCCACAGGGCATAGGGATAGATGGAAGTGGTCCTGAGGGCACAGAAGCCAGGGCACAGTATTCACGGAGCATACAGAGCAGGCGCTCACAGACTCTGAACTGGCTTTCAAAGCACATGGATGGGGTATGAATGAATGGGGGCAGACCAGAAGGATGTTCTGCAGAGGGGACAGAGTGTGTGAAGGCTGTAGCCAAGACACCAAAGGTGAACTTGGAGAAATGCTTTGTGGAGGGTGTAGATGTACCTCAGTTGGGTAGAGTGCTTGCCTAGAATGCACAAAGCCCTGGGTTGGATCCCTAGTACCACATAAACTGGACATGGCGGTGCACACCTGGAATCCCAGCATTCGGGGAGGTAGAGGCAGGAGGATTGGAAGTTCAAGGTCATTCCTGGGCTATATGAAACTCTGAGCAGAAAAAGAAAAGAAAGCCAGATGAGCTAATATATGCCTTTTGTCCTAGCACCTGGGAGGCAGAGGCTGGCAGAGGCAGATCTCTGTGAGTTTGAGGCCAGCCTGATCTACATAGTGAGTTTGAGGCCATTGAGGGCTACATAGTAAGACCTTATCTCAAAAAAAAAAGAGGGGCTGGAGAGATGGCCTAGCGGTTAAGAGCACCGACGCTCTTGCAGAGGACCTGGGTTCAATCCCCAGCACCCACATGGCGGCTAAGAACCGTCTGTAACTCCAATTCCAGGAGAACTCCAGTTCCAGGGGAATCCGAGACCCTCTTCTGACCTCCGCGGCATTGCACGACACGGGTGCACAGACCTGCATGCAGACAGTACATTCATACACATACAAAAATAAATAAAATAAAAATAAGTTTCACTGGGTGTGGTGGGGCATGCCTTTGATCCCAGCACTCAGGAGGCAGAGGCAGGTGGATCTTTGTGAGTTCAAGGCCAGCCTGGTCTACAGAGTGAGTTCTAGGACAGCTGGGGCTACAAGGAGACCCTGTCTTGAAAGACCAAAAAAAAAAAGAAAAGAAAAGAAAATCCTTTGGTTGGAGTAGAGAGCTAGTGCTCAGAGTAGACTGGACAAGTCAGCACAGGTGAATTCTGGCAGATCCAGAGGTGAAGCCAAAGCATGGGGACTTCATGCCCACATAATAGGGTGCTGTGGGAAGGAATGAAGTCCCAGGTCCTAAAAGCCGGTCAGAAGGACCTCAGATCATGTTCACTGAAGTCAGCAGACCATAGCAGGCAGGACACCAGGGTGGTGACACTCCCACTAGACAGTGCCAATGAGGCCTTGGCTCCCACAAATGTGTGGGAGTCGGGGTGCAGAGGCACTCTGGAGGCTGAACACACCACAGACTCCACCAGGTAATCCAGTGTGAAGGAGGGGTAGCCACTGATGAGGGAGAAGCTCAAAGTGGGTGACAAGGCTCCTCTGTGTGCTCAGTGGTCAGGGACATTTGGGCTGAGTGGAGCAACCCTTTCTATGATGGAGGTAAGGGAGTAGGTGTGTGGAGTCTGAGCGGCTTTGGGGACACCCTGGGAAAGGCGGCCGAGACCTGGAGTGTGGGACGGTGGCTGGAGAGAGAAACCTGGGTGACAGCAGCTGATAGGTGATGCTTAGGGCTCTGGAGAGCAGGTGGGCAGAGAGCTCTAGCCACACTCACAGGTGCTGGGAAGGCCGTATGTAACTGAGCACTGGGAGCACTGGGAGCACTGGGAGCACTGGGAGCATTGGGAGCACTAGGTGCACTGGGAGCACTGGGAGCACTGAGAGCACTGAGAGCACTGGGAGCACTAGGAGCACTGGGAGCACTAGGAGCACTGGGAGCACTGGGAGCACTGAGAGCACTAGGAGCACTGGGAGCACTGGGAGCACTGGGAGCACTAGGCACACTGGGAGCACTAGGCGCACTGGGAGCACTGGGCGCACTGGGAGCACTGAGAGCACTGGGAGCACTGGGCGCACTGGGAGCACTGGGAGCACTGAGAGCACTAGGAGCACTGGGAGCACTGGGAGCACTAGGAGCACTGGGAGCACTGGGAGCACTGGGAGCACTAGGCGCACTGGGAGCACTAGGCGCACTGGGAGCACTGGAAGCACTGGGAGCACTAGGAGCACTGGGAGCACTGGGAGGAGCAGGGGCATGGGAGGGGCAGTCTGTAGGGGGAGCTGCAGGTCAGGGTGGAATACAATACACCTTCAAAATTTGTGCTTATGAGGATCTCAAAGTGTAATTTTTTTAAATTTTATTTATTTTTATGCATATGAATGTACTGTCTGCATGTAGGTCTGTGCACCCGTGTCATGCAATGCCGCAGAGGTCAGAAGAGGGCGTCGGACTCCCCTGGGACTGGAGTCAAGATGGTTCTCAGCTGCCATGTGTGTTCTGGGGATTGAACTTGGGTCCTCTGCAAGAGCAGTCGGTGCTCTCAACTGCTAGGCCATCTCTCCAGCCCCTCAAAGTGTAATTATTAAGAAAGCAGCATCCTCTAAGTCTGGGATTTAGGGTGTGACTTACCTCCAGCTCCTAGAGTCTTCATAGAACAAGCAGAGGACACAGACCAGAAAAGTTTATGAGGTGGAGATCATCCGAGGGAGGCTGCCCCGGCCAAGGAAGGCCTTGGTAGCGACCAGATGCTGGAAGGGGCCGAGCAACCTTCTTTCCAGGACCTTCAGCGGTGGCGAGGCTTTAGGACATGTCAGCATCAGGCTTGATCTATAGAACTGGGAAAGAGCCATTTCTGCTGGCTTAAGCCATCAGTAGTGGTACACTGTTGAAGGAACGGCCCTAGGGAGCCAGTCCTCAGGATGGACGCCGGGCCTCCATCGCAGATATTCTTCCACTGCTCTGCCTGCCGTGATGTTCTGCCACCTCCCTGCCCTGCAACCCTAGCCTCTCACCTGCACCAAGCCACGACTTTCTTCATGCACTGACTGAGCCAGCACACTTGGTTCTCCATCCCCAGCACAGCGTGGTACCTACTTCTGTCAAATCTATTCTCTTTCCTTTCCTTTCTTCTCTTTCTCCCTTCTCCTTTTTAAAATTTTTAGAAATATTTTATTATTTTTGTCTTATATGTATGAGTGTATTGCCTGCATGTATGAAAGTGTACCCGTGTCATACAATGCCTGTGGAAGTCAGAAGAGGGTGTTGGATCCCTGGAACTGGAGTTATGGGTGGCTGTCAGCTGCCATAGGGATGCTGGGACTGAACCCTGGTTCCTCTGCAAGAGCAGGCAGCGCTCTTAATCACTGAGCCATCTCTCCAACCCTCAACCCCCACTTTTTCAATTTTTATTTGGGGATAGGGTCTTACGGTATAGCCCACGTTGGCCTCGAACTCTCCATCTTCTTGTCTCACCAGGTTACAGGACTCTACTATACGAGCACACTCATCTGGACCAAGTCGAAGTGACTGCAGTGGCCAGGCTGTTTCCAGATGCCTCATTTGCTTGTGGTAACGGCATATTTATGTCTTGCTAATTTGCTCATGTTTGTGGGCAGGAGCCACGACTCCCCAGAGGAGATTTTATACGCTTCTGCCACAAGATGGGGATTGAACATCCTCAGGATATTACCAGCCGCAAACCGCTGAGCAGATGAATTTAACAGCTTCAGAGTTCCTCAGATCACACACAAAAGTCCAAAATCAAATGCCAACCCCTGGGAGGTTTGGCTGGTGGTTGCAACTTATTGCTCAAAGGAATGAGGTTTCATTTTGTTTTGTTTTGTTTTCAGACCAGAGACCAGGTCCGGATTTGTTATTCCCTATCTCTGCCTTGGGCAGAGGGGGCACAGCACAGGGCTCTGGGTTTCCCTATGTGTTGGGAGGACGATGGCCTGATTCAAACACCCGTCCCCCTCTCACTAAACTTCTCATAGCTTGGCCCCAAAGGGCAACAAAAAGTCAACCTACTTGGTTACTCTCAAGTCCTCAGGTTCCTTCTCTGTGGAGACAGAGAACCCACAAGTCCTAATCTCTTTCCTGTCAGCTTCAGCTTTCCCTCCAGGCCTTTCTCCACTTTTTCCTGTACTACCAGCCTGGAAACCTGAGAACTACATTTCCCACATCCCCTTGCCAGGTGGGGTCCATCTGATCTGACCTTCCATCCTGCCAGAGCAGAAGACAGGAGGTAGGTGCAAGAGCCTGGCTGGACCTACTGCAGGGACAGAGAGGGCACAATGCGAGTCACAGGGTGACTCTAGCTCCTGAACCTGAAGCCATGAGGCCTGGCGGCCAGTCGTTCTGACAGTGGCGTTGGCTACATCTAGTGCTCCAGACTTCTTCAATCCTCACCTCTCCATGGTGAGCATGTTCTTAGAGCACCACCCAGCTCCCAGGCTCCTCTCCTTCAGAGTGTACCTTCTGCCTCCTAACCAGAACACCAGAATTCCTGCTGCCTGTCACCATGAGGCCAAACAGAGCCGAGAAGTGAAATTAAACAAAGGCAGCCATCAACCCAGAACTCAGGCCTGTCCCTTTGGGAAGGTGGCCAGCCACATTTCTGAGGCGTGTGCCGTGTTTCTCACAACCCTTGCGTTCTTCTCCGCTTCTATACATGAGTGAGCTCAGGTACTTCTTCAAACGCTAAGTCTAGTCAGTGTCTGCAGGTGTCAACTTTGTCCTCCTCTGGGGCTGGGAGTGGGGTTAAACTCAACAGACAACCCATTTATTATCTGTGCTGCTAAGCTATTGATAATGTATATGCAGATTCCTTTCTACAATGGAGAATACAGGTGTGTCTTTATAATCCAGAATATCAAAGTCCTTCCTTCCTGTCCCTGTTAGCTTCTGAGTCTCTGTCCTGGGACAGGTATGTTCCCTGTACTCAAGTAGATTAGAATGCTCAGAGGATCCGGCTCCGCTCCCAGAAGCCATCAGCTGATAACTTGTGAGAATTGGTGCGCACACTCCATCCTGACCACTCACATGGAGCCACTCTGAGACAGGTTTTTTTGTTTTTGTTTTGTTTTGGGGTTGGGGTGTTTTTTTTTGTTTTTTTTTTGAGACAGGGTCTCCCTGTAGTTCCAGCTGCCCTGGAACTCACTATGTAGACCAGACTGGCCTTGAACTCACAAAGATCCACCTGCCTCTGCCTCCCAAGTGCTAGGATTAAAGGCGTGCGCCACCACGCCCGGCATTATTTGCCACTTTTGAACTTTGTACTTGGCCAGTGTTGATGGAGAAAGGATGAAGAGCAAATTAAAGGAGATAAGACTAGGCTGAGCGTGGTGGCACACACCTTTAATCCTAGCACTTGGGAGGCAGAGGCAGGTGGATCTTTGTGAGTTCAAGGCCAGCCTGGTCTACAGAGTGAGTTCCAGGACAGCTGGGGCTACAGGGAGGAGGGGACGATCCTGTTCTGAAAAGACCAAAAAAAAAAAAGGAGGACAAGTACTAAAAAAAAAAAAATCAGTTTCAGGGCTGAGAGATGGCTCAGTGGCTAAAAAAAAGTATACTGCTTTTGCAAAGGACCAGGTTCAATCCAGCACCCACATGGCGCTAAGAACTGTTCTTTAACTCAGTTCAGGAGGACCTCCGAAAGCCCCTCCTTTGACCTTGAGGCATGCACGACATTTGGGTTGTGCACCAACCTACCTGCAGGACAGTACCAATTCATACACATAAAAAATAAAATTTAAATAAAAATAAGTTTCACTGGGTGTGGTGGGGCATGCCTTTGAATCCAGCCACTCAGGAGGCAGGCAGAGGCAGGTGGATCCCTTGAGTTCAAGAAACGCCTGGTCTACCTAGTGAGTTCCAGGCCAGCTGGGGCTACCGGGAGACCCTGTCTCAAAAAAAAACAGAACAAAAAGAAAAAAAAAAGTATTTGCAAAAGGAGAACATACTTCCTGAGCAAACTATGAGTCAATATTTGGAGATGTTCAGCAGAGCACATGAAACAGTGGCCATCATCCATGGTTATCTGTGACACATATATTAAGATTACAAGATACTGCTACACACTCTTGTTTCAGGCCTTCACATGAGACCCTCCCCCAGAGGAGTTTCCATACTCTTCTACAGGGGTGGATCTTCCCATCACAGGAAAGCCCAGCTCCTGACACTGGCCACTTTTCCACTTGACACATGACAGATTCACATGTGTTTGTGGGGCTGTTAGACCTATGTCCATGTACTCTACCAGACCCTCAGCCCCATGGTGCAGGCATGAGGTCTACTGCTGACCACCATGTCCCTGATGCCTGAGCAAGGCCTGCTGCAGAGATGTAAGAGGATGGAAGGATGGGTGGATGGTGACGGAAAGAAGAGTGGATAGATGAGTAGTGGATGGGGTGGGTGGATGGGTGTGGTGGATGGATGGATGGATGGGTGGATGGGTGGGTGGGGGGTGGGTGGGTGGATGGGTGGGTGAATGGGTGGAGGCTGGGTGGGTGGATGATGGATGGGTGGGTGGTGGATGATGGATGGCTGGGTGGATGAGTAGATGGCTGATGGGGTGGGCTGGTGGGTAGGTGGATGGGTGGGTGAACAGGTGGATGGATGGCGTGGATGGATGGATGTCTGGGTGGGTGGGGTGGATGGACGGGTTGGATGGTAGATGGGTAGGGTAGCTGGGTGGAGGGTGGGTGGATGGTGGGTGATGATGGATGGTGGGTGATGGATGGTGGATGATGGGTGGTGGGTGGATGGATGGATGGATGTGTGACTGGGTGGTGGATGGCTGAGCGGTGGATGGGTGGGTGAACAGGTGGATGGATGGGCGGGTGGGTAGATGGATGGGTGCTGGTTCGTGGGTTGGATGGGTTGGATGTGTGGGTGGCATGTGTGGGTGGATGGTTGGATAGGTGGATGGGCTGGGCGGATGGAGGGGAGGGTGGGTGGTGGATGGGTGGGTGTGGAGGATGGGTGGAGGGTATGGGTAGATGCGTGGGTGGATGGGTGTGTGGGTGGATGGGTGGCTGGGTAGATGGGTGGATGGTGGGTGGGTTGGTGGATGGATGGTGTGGATGGGTGGAGGATGAGGGTGGATGGATGGATGGTAGATGGAGGGATTGGTGGGTGGATGGATGGAGGATGGGTGGATGGTGGGTGGATGGGTGGGTGGGTGGATGCGTGGGTGGATGGATGTGTATTGATGGGTAGATGGATGGATGGGGGGTGGAGGGTGGGTTGGACGGGATGGATGGGTAGGTGGGTTGGTTGGATCGGGTGTATGGTGGATGGATGGATGGTGGATGGCTGGTGGCTGGATGGTTGGATGGAATGGATGGGTGGATGGTGGGGTGGATGGTTGGGTGGATGGGGGATGGATGGGTAGGTGGGGGTTTGATGGGTGGATGGAGTGTGGATGGGTGGTGGATGGGTGGATTGGCTGGGTGGGATGGGTGGTGAGGTGATGGTGGATGGATGGATGGATGGGTGGATGGATGGATGGATGGGTGGATGGGTGGATGGATGGATGGGTAGATAGATGGATGGGTGGGTGGATGGGTGGATGAATGGGTAGGTGGGTAGTTGGATGGGTGGATGGATGGGTAGGTGGGTGGCTGGATGGGTGGATGGATGGGTAGGTGGGTGGATGGATGGGTGGATGGGTGGATGGGTGGATGGATGGATGGATGTGTGGATGGGTGGATGGATGGATGGGTAGATGGGTGGAGGATGCATGGACAAAGAAAGCATTACCACTGCCATTTTGCAGAGGAGAGAAGCACGTCTGTCTTTATTCTACCCCCTCCCCAGTTCAGCATCACTTACCCGCAGTCATCAGTGCACCTCAGGGCCCAGGTCTGAGAAAGGCATGGGTGAATGCTCTGTCTTAATTGCTGAAAATTCCATAGTTTCCCAACTGAACAGAGGCACCTGCTCAGGCTGAAATGTCTGATCTGACCAGAAAAGCCTGGGAAGGACAGTCAGATGAAAGACTGGCTTGGGCTGGCCTGTGACCAGGTTCGAGCAAATGAACGTTTTTGTTATGTGAATCAATTAAGAGATGAGATCTATGGCATGCACAGCCTGGCTTTCTGCTCAGAGGCAAGGGCGCAGGAGCTCTGGGTGGTCTCCTCTGTCCTGCTGTGGGCACCCCCAGCACAGTGTCCTGATACCAGTGCGGGACATCCATATGTACACAGACACACAACTTTAAATTCCACTTCTAGCTATATTCCCAAGAAAAATGAAAAAAGTTAAAAATGTGTGCACAAGTGTTCATATGAGCAGAATTCATAGCAGTTAAAAAGATGAAAGTGGTGCTGCAGTTAAGAGAGCATACTGCTCTTGCAGAAGACCCGTGTTCTGTTCCCAGCACCCACACTGGGCAATTCACAACCACCTGGAACTCCAGCTCCAGGGGCTTTAACACTGTCTTCTGATCTCGGAGGGCATCAGCATGCATGCAAGCACGAGCACCTACATGTACATAGACATACACATGTCACTTAAAATAAAATCTTTAAGAAATTAAAACAAGAACTTCAATAAAGATGGGGATGTTGTGTGATGTGCAGCAATTTCTCCATCTGCCTGGTTCTGGTGCTCCTTTTCAGTCACCTGCCTAGTCATCTGCACTCAAAGTCTGATGCAGGGCCAAGTAGGCTATGAGCAGACTGTTGCAAGTGATGGAGATGCTGTCCTGGGGACTGTACACTCAGCCTTTGTCTATTCACTTCCCTGTTCTATCCCAGGCTAGTGACACCCTGGGACCCTGGTTTCTGTCATTTGAAGGGCCCTTGGAGAGGTAGCGCCAGGCGGTGGTTG
The DNA here is from genome assembly GCA_009823505.1 of Rhizomys pruinosus. NCBI lineage: Eukaryota > Metazoa > Chordata > Mammalia > Rodentia > Spalacidae > Rhizomys > Rhizomys pruinosus. Next base: position 109,214 of record VZQC01014771.1, on the reverse strand, counting down.
GACCCTGAGTTTGGAGTCAGGCAGGCCTGGGCTCCTTTCCTGATTCCTCTGTATACTCCACCTTCTGTGCCCAACCTTCCTTGACTGAAACAAGGATTGACAAAATTAAAGTTCCCACCCCCCAGGGTGCTGCAGGGTCTGAGTAGCCCAGAGAATGTGAATTGCTCAGGGCGGGGCTTGGAAAGTCTTTGTGCACGATCTCCACATGCCGCTCATTTGTTGAACATGCCGAGGCGCAGGGTTTAGCCAACTGTACAGGCCACAAGATCACTCCACTTCTGACACCAATTACTGGTCAGGGCTTTGTCAAATGTCCCTCAAGCTCAATTATTCACTAAAGAATCTGTGGAACTGACCAAGATCTACTGGGTTCACAGATGCTGTCCATAAAGAAAGGCTAAAGATTAAAATCAGCCGAAGTATAGAGAGGAGTCTGGGCAGGTACAGAATAGAGCTGCCCTGTGCCCCATCTGGGGTCAGAATGCATCCACGTGTGACCACATGCATGGAGAACTGTCGATCACATATTTTCCCCAACCCAGCCCTGGTGTTCAGGCCTCTGTAATATAAGCATGATGGCCTGATTGCTTACATGGTCCACATGGTTCTCCGAGTCAACTGATAATGTAGGTCCCAACGTCTCTAAATCACAAAGTGAATATTCCCAGCTCCACCAACCTGGCCTAAGACCTCCAGGCAACCAGATTACCTGCTAGAAGCCAACGACAAAGGCTAGAGTTCATTGTGGCTAGCTTGTAGCTATCCTACTTCTGCCTGTTAGAAGGTCGCAGAAGAGTCCCCTTGCCTCTACCCTCACTTATAGCCTGGGCACTTTGGGGCTGGCAGTAGGGGGACACACAGCAAACAGACACCAGGCTAATAGAGACCCTGCCATGGGTCAGGTGCCAACTCTTATCTTTTCTGTTCATTAACTTATCATTTTCCCATCTGCTCCAACAGGGGCGATGTCGTGACACCCTGGGGATCCGTGAACCAGTGTCTGCTCATGCCAGTTAGGTGAACCAACAACAGACCAAAATAAGGACACCACTCAGTGAGCCAGTGAGCTTTAGGACAGGGGTAGGATTGGTGAGGAGTTACTTACAGGCACATAAATGACTCAAAGATAGCTGCATCACCCAAAGCCCTCCCAAGCATGGGTCACAGCTCACAAAAGCTGGAAACCTAGAGCTTACTGCACAGCCTGCAGGCAACTCACCAGCTTGGGAAGTGTCTCTTTCAGGAGATTCAGGTGGCCCGAGCCTCTTCTAGACACTTGTGCTTGTCTGAGACTGTCGTCTCTCAGCAGTCCTTACTGCTTATATATAAGCTTGGGGGAGGGAGAAACCTAGCAAATCTGGTCAGTTTCTAAAGCTACCGGGTTGTTCACTTCCTCTGAAGGATGGAATATTTCACCTCCCTTCAGAACATTGTGTGTCTTAAGAAGCTTCCTTCTTCCCACCAAAGTGGAAGGTTTGATCTTGGAGGAAATTGCTAGACAAAAGGGAATTCTTCATGGCTTCCTTTTATGTAGGAGAAGGCGATAACCCAGTTTTCTGTTTGAAGGCCTATTAGAAATCCCATGGGCTTTCACCCTGCCTAACGGCTGCTGAGAGCCTGGGCTCTGGAACAGACGGCCTGAGCTGATTCCTCACCAGGTGATAACCCTGTGGGCAGGTTACTTCAACTGCCCCATGCTTTAGTTTTCTTTTTAATATATTTTTTCAGATGGGCTCTTGCTATGTTGCTCAAGCTGGTCTTGAACCCCTGGGCTTAAGTGATGCTTCAGTCTTGGCTTCCGGTGCAGCTGGGTTAATAGGCATGCACTGCTGTGCCCAACCTCCATGGCTTTGTCTTATTAGCTATACAATGGAGGTAAGAATGACTAGGATTTTGTAGGATTAATGAGGATTAATGAGTTGAGGTAGATCCAGTACCTGATACACATATGTATTATGCTGTTTTTCCTACCTGGCAATCACATCAACATTTCCTCCCAGGGCTTAGAGGAGAGGCTGGGGCTAGAGCCATTAGCTTGTTTTGTTTGTCTAATTACCACACAAGATGAAACCATCCCAGAAGAAAATGCAGAAAGGAATATGGTCACCCTCCTCTTCCTCCTGCTTCTCCTTCTCCTTCTGTTTCTTTTTTTAGCTCAGGCTGCCCTCAAACTGGAGATCCTCCCGCTTCAGCCTCCTGAGTGCTTACAGGCATACCACACCAGGCCTGGCTTAGCCGAGCAATTCTGATAGGTCCGACACATTTTTTTTTTTTTTTTTTTTTTGAGTCAGACGGGGTCTCCCTGTAGCCCCAGCTGACCTGGAACTCACTCTGTAGACCAGGCTGGCCTTGAACTCACAAAGATCCGCCTGCCTCTGCCTCCTGAGTGCTAGGATTAAAGGCGTGTGCCACCACGCCCGGCATTCTTTTTTTTTAAAGGTTGATTTTATTTTTTATTTGTGTACATATGTATACGTGCATTTGGATGCCTGTGAAGGCCAGACGAAGGCATTAGATGCCCTGGATCTGGACTTATAAGCAGTTGCGAGCTTCCTGATGTGGGTTCTGGGATCTCAACTCTGGTCCTCCGCAAGACCAGCATGTACTTCTTAGTCACTGAGCCATCTCTCCACCACAAATAGTAGGTTTTGAGATAGGACATGCTATATAGTCCAAACTGGCCTCAAGCTCACTATGGGTCTGTTCCTCCCCCCCCCCCATGCCTCTGCCTTGGCCTCTGAGTGTAAGGATTACAGGCATCCTTCACCCACACCCAGCTTTCCCACGTTCTTTGTCATGGTTGACTCTCACCTATTCTGCCAGCCCCAGCTTCAGAGTTACTCCTTGAGAGATTCCTCTGATCCTGTGCATCTCAATAAGAGAACTTGGACCTCCTGACCTAACCCAGAAGCCCTTCCTGTAGCTGCTTATTCAGATGTTCAGTCAGTCAGCTGAGCTCACTGGTACTGAGTGCTTGTCCTTATCAGCTCCGTTCTAGTAGCAGGGGAGCTGCAGACAATAACCAGAATTTCTGACTCACACTGGCTTTCGAGGCAGTTGGAGTAGATAGCGTCAATCACACAAATGGATCCATAGTCACACCAGGTTCCAGAGTGCTCTATGAGAAATGGGTGCCAATTAGACCAAAGGTCAGAATTCTGTTTTCCTCTTCCCTAATGAATTTCTTTTTTTTTTTTTTTTTTTTTTTTTATTTTGTCTTTTGAGAAGGGTCTCCCTGTAGCCCCAGCTGACCTGGAATTTGAATTTGCTATGTAGGCCAGGCTGGCCTTGAACTCGCAAAGATCTGCCTGCCTCTTGCTCCTCAAATACTAGGGCATGAAAAGTGTACCACCACATCCAGCTCCTAATGAATTTCTTTCTCTGAGCACAAGCACAGAGTTTGAGATGAGGGTTAAAGCCAGTCTCTCCAGGCTGGTCCAGGACACAGTAGACATGGACTGACTCATTATTCTCTGAGCCTCCACCCCCAGCCACCTCCAGAGGGGCCAGGGACACGGGGAGAGAGGGGCTGGCTAAGGTGACCGCATCTGTCGACGTAGCCTTTGTTCTTAGTCCCAAGGACATGGAGACACATCACAATACATCAGGACACACAAACACACAGCAGACGCAACACGCACAACAGCAAGACACCACCCACACAAGCAACAGACACACACACACACACAGACACACAACACATTCAGAGAGACACGCTACACACACAGAACCACACACAACACACACACAGACAACACACACACACACACACACACACACACGATAGGAGCTACTTACTCTAGTCCCTCTCTGCAGTTGAGGCTGAGGTGAGACAAGATCCAGGCTCTGGACCCTGTAGTCTTCCTAGGACCCAACCCACTGCTCAGAGTAGCATGGTGGCTGGCGGTCAGGCCTGATGGCACACATGCAATCCTAGCACAAGGGACCCTGAGGCAGGAAGATCCAGGCCAGCCCTGTCTGCACAGTGAGACCCTTGTCTCAAAAACAAACAAAACAACTGAAGGAGCAGGCAGGGGTGTGGCTCAGTTGACAGAATGTCTGCCTAACATTCCTGGAGTCCTGGGTTCAATCTGTAGCACCCCCATAAAACTGGGAGTCGTATCGCATGTCACCTGTCACCCTAGCACTAAGGAGGTGAAAGAAGGAGACTCAGAGGTTCAAGGTCATCTCTGGTGACATTGTGAGCTCAAGACCAGCCTGGTCCAAAACACAAGGGGATAGAGAGAGAGACAGACAGACAGAGATAGAGTCACAGAGAGTCAGAGAGGAAAAGAAGGACGGAGTACAGGGAACAGCACGGACGTCCATCAGTTGACACTTAGTTAAATGAATTATGAAATGTTCATTCAATAGAGTCCCAGGCCACTGCTTTGAGAAATTAAGCAGTAACGTGCCTATGTCTAACACTATAAGAAAAGGGTGTTGGGCTGGAGAGATGGCCTAGCAGTTAAGAGCACCGACCGCTCTTGCAGAGGACCCAGGTTTGATCCCCAGCACCCGCATGGCGGCTGAGAACCGTCTGTAACTCCAATTCCAGGAGAACTCCAGGTCCAGGGGAATCCGACACCCTCTTCTGACCTCCATGGCATTGCATGACACGGGTGCACAAACCTACATGCAGACAGTACATTCATACACATACAAAAATAAATAAAATTTAAAAAATTTAAAAAAGGGTGTTAGCTCGATCACAGGTGTGCAAGAAACACATCTGCTCATGCTTCCCATCCCAGGCTGGTGGGGCGTGTCCATCCTCCCTGACTCATATGCGGCCCTGCTTAGTCTGGGGTCCACATAGCATCAAGGCAGTGGAACACCATGTTCACTAGTACAAACCACCAAGACTTTGGTCTTCTGGCCAGCAGGGGGCGAGGGCAGACTGGTCACTGCTCTCCAGCCTCTGAGGCTGTGCCAGCTACCCAGCTTAGCAGAGGCTATCAGCTCACACGTGCTGTGTACACATATGCCTCCGCAGGCTCTTCTCAGGATGTTCTGAGGGACCTGCACTCCCTTCCCTCCAGGAGTCACCAAGCTGTCCCCATCACTAACCTGCAGCTCCTTACCCAACCCCCACAGAAGCCAAAGTGGAGGAGGAAAGACACTGCTGGTGACCTCTCTCCTCCCCGGCCTCTGTTCCTCGTACCTCTCCCAAGGCAAGGAGGTCAGAACCTTCTCAAAACAATGATGTCATGAGCCAGGCAGATAGTTCAGCTGGTGGGGAGCTCGCCTAGCATGCACATAGCTAATGGTGAATAAACTGACCATGGTGATCCTCGTCTGTAATCCCAACACTCAGGAACTCAGGAGGTGAAGGCAGAAGGATGAGAAGTTCAAGGTTCAAAAGGTTTGTGGGCATGGTAGCACACGCCTTTAATCCCAGCACTCAGGAGGCAGAGGCAGGCAGATCTCTATGAGTTCATGGCCAGCCTGGTCTACATAGTGAGTTCCAGGACAGCTGGGGCTACAGGGAGACCCTGTCTCAAAAAGACAAAAAAAAAAAGTTCAGCTGGGTGTGGTGGTGCACACTTTAATCCCAGCACTTGGGAGGCAGAGGCAGGCGTATCTCCGTGAGTTCAAGGCCAGCCTGGTCTACAAGGTGAGTTCCAAGACATCTGGGGCTACAGGGAGATCCTGTCTTAAAAAACACCAGAAAAAAAAAGTTGAAGGTTATCCTCAGCTACATACTGAATTCAAGGCTAGCCTGGGCTACATCTCTCTCTCTCTCTCTGTCTCAAAAAAGAGGATCCAGGGGGCTGGAGAGATGGCCTAGTGGTTAAGAGCGCCGACCGCTCTTACAGAGGACCCGGGTTCGATCCCCAGCACCCACATGGTGCCCGAGAACCGTCCGAAACTCCAATTCCAGGAGAACTCCAGTTCCAGGGGAATCCGACACCCTTTCTGACCTCTGTGGCATTGCACGACATGGGTGCACAAACCTGCATGCAGACAGTACATTCATACACATACAGAAATAAATAAAATTTAAAAAGTTAAAAAAGGGGGATCCAGTCATAATTCTTTCTGTCACAATCACATGCATCTCTGTATATTATAACTACATTAATAAACATGAAACATGCACATATATGTGGGTCCATGTGTACATGCTACACTGTGGCTTCCCAGTGGTCCTGAGTAAGCGAGACACACGTCTCCTGCTTGCTATTATTATTACTAATATTAATGACCATCTCACTACTCATATCATCAGTGCATTCAGATCCAAGGAACTGATCTGTTCCAACTAACAGAGACTTATGTTGGGATTTGTTTCCCTGACATAACAGAAATCTGGAGCCAGGCATGAGAGCTGACGCCACACCTGCCACATCAAGGACCCGAACTCGTCTGATCCTTCTAAATCATCATGACGTGTTGATTTTCCATTCACAGGTTTGTGTCTCATTGTCCCAAGGAAGCTGCTGCAGCTCCAGGCACTACTTTGTGTTAAAAGCAGAAGCAGCAGCACCTTGTGAAGAGGATGCTAAAGGCTTTCCTAAAAAGGTTCAACAGTCCCTTTCATATCCAATCAGCTCAGACGTTGTGCACAGCCTACTTCTAACTCTCAGAGGAGATAAAAACAACCAGTGGTTTCTCAAACTTTGGAGGAGGAAAAAGAGGAGGGGGCTGGGAATGTTCCCTTTGTAACCATGGGTGAATGCAAAGTGCTTTATGGTTTACCAAACAGCTGCTGTTACATTTCATAAGTGCAAGCAAGGCCCAGAGAGGGGAGACTTGTCAGGTCACACAATGAGATGGGGAGGTGTGAGCTTGCCTGAGCTAGGCCTGTGTTAACACTTCAGCCAGTATGTTTTGGAGTCATGAGCCAAATCACAGGACTTCTCTGGTTATGAGCCATGAGCTGGGAAAGGTCTGGCATTGGCTGCTAGGAGGTGACATCACGCAGTCTGTCTCCACCCTATATAAACCCACTGCTCTGCAATAATAAAGAGGAATTTCCCACAAGCTTTGCCACTTGACTGAGGTTTCCAGGTTGTTAACTCGTGCATGCCTTCCTTAACTAGATCCATCATGGGACTGTTAATCTTTCAGCATGCTTTTCATCTTGTCCAGTCATGGGGCTGGATCCCATGACTAGTGGATGGTCTCGAAGGCCAACAGCCTCCAGCCACGGGTTCGTCCACTCGTGGGGACCAGGAAAGCCAACAGCTTCCTGGCCGGGTGTGGCTGTGGAGTTACCAACTCCACAGCTGTGGGTTTTCCCATGAGGCCATCAGCTTTGTGGGTGTGTGTCATGGGGCCACCTAGACACAGGTCTGGCCAAGGGGTCATCAACCTTACATGACTGCCAGAAAGTCAACGACAGCCTCTTGGACATCTGGCTCTTACAATTGCAGGAACCTATATTTTACCACAGGGATGCAGACAGAACTAGCCGAGTGCAGCACTCTTCTGGGTACATACATTGTAGTTTTCTGATGTGATAAACCTGACGTCACTCCACAACTTGTACAGGGTGGGTGGGGCTGAGAGTGCCAAGAACCTCTGCAGGGACTGCAGTCTGGTCCTGGGGACACATATATCCTGAGACCTGAGACAGCTCCTTCCTCATTTCAAGTCTGGCGGGGAAGCCCTACAGAAGGACAAAGGAGGGGAGGGGACAATGTACGAGAAAGAATGAGACAGTGTGAGTGAATGGGAGAAGAGTATAGAGAGAGCATGGGCAGAGGGCATGGAAGCTAGGATGCTGGGCAGCAGGGGAGGGGACACCCCTGACATCCAGGTGGACTCGTGTCAGCTCCACCTCAACCACCACCCATCTAGTGAGAGTGACCAGCCTCCTTGCTGGAGGAAGAGGGCCCCTCACCCGCTGGGGAGACCAGGCAGCTTCTCGGGGGTGGTGAATGCCCCCCCCCGGGGTTCCGTGCTCTGTCACCTGCTCCCCCCCCTCCCCCACCTCACAACAGTCAGGTCCGGCCCAGACTCACAACACACACCAGGAGCACCCGGGGATTTCCCCCGAGAAAGAGAAACAAGGAGAGACAATGTGTGTGCCTGACAAAAGGGGTGCTCAGGATCCCCATGGAGAGGGGTCTCCGGTGGAGAGGCGCAGGGACCCAACATCCTCACGGCCAGTCTGCAGTGGAGAGCACTCCTCAACCCCACCTGGTCCAGCACCCCACCCCGTCCTCCTACCTGCCCCACTTCACCCAGGGAAAGCTGTCGAAAACAAATTTGACTACATTACCAGTCAGCATCAGAATACCAGGGGTTCCCCAGAATCTGCTCAGACCTCAGAGATTGTTCCAGTCCAGCATTCCCATGTCTCCGGTGTCTGCAGGATAACCTGGTCTCCCCACAGCTCCAGGGTCCCTGCCCATCTGTCAGCTCACTCTCCTCCAGCCCCACATGCGCTCTCTCTCTCTCTCTCTCTCTCTCTCTCTCTCTCTCTCAGCCAGTGTGCACTTGCCTTCGAAACCCCAAAACCTTGGGCTCCTGCAGCACATTCCCGGAGTTCCAGTCTCCTCTGCTTTGAGCTGTCTTCTTTGCCTGGCTCCTCCCACTCGTCGTGGATTCCATTCCTGCGCTCTCTGATGACCCTGTTCCCAGCACCCAACCAAACTGTCCCAGGACTATACTGGCTGTGCTACCTACAGGATGGTAAAGGCTTTCCTGAAAAGGTTCAACAGTCCCTCTCATATCCAGTTAGCTTATTGTGGGGAGCCTACTTCTAACTATACCTACACATGGAATGAGGGTCCCGCAATGGGTCCCGAATAACTGGAGCCTGAGCCTATCACACTGTTCGCAGCGTGGGGAGCCAACGTTAGTGAGCAGCTCCGGCCAGCCTGCTGCACAGGGCCATCAATCAGCCCAAAGCAAGGGGGTGGCGCCCCTTGCCTCTGATCACGGAGGACCTCAGAGAGCCCCACCGTCTATCAAGCTCAGAACAGTCAGATGGGCTTGGTGGCTCCAGAGCACAAACTCTTTCCCAGGTATCTCAAGGCCTGGGGCTCGACAGGGCCTTCTCTGTACTCCCCCGTGATAGCAAGGCATGGGGGCGGGGGGGGGCTGTCCAGTGGAAACCAGCCCTTCTAGTCCTTGCTGTCCACCCTGCCCTTCCCCAAAGCCCTAGTCTGTTCCCTAGTCCCCACTCCATCTGCACACCATCCTTTTCAAGATTCTCAGCCACAGGCATGACATTGTGCTCCCAAACCCCAGGATGGCCGGGCATCGAGCCTCACGCTGAGGGTGAGGGGGATAGGACATAGAAGACACACACGCACATGGGCTTGTTTATTGGGTGGAGTCTTCGAGACTCCGTAAGGCACAGTGGTCCAGGAAGGGGATGGGCTCTGGAGCACGGGCCTCAGAGTGGACACCCCAGCAGAGCAGGCACCCCCTGTCAGCTGGGCAGCTTTGAGAAGCTCTCTCCTTCAGCACCCTCTGCTGCCCCCCCCCCGGGGCCGGTGGGCTCTTCTGTCCCAAGGGTGAGTGCACATGGCTGTGGCAGGGGAGGGTGAGGCTTGGGCCAAAGCATGATGCTCCAGACCCTGCAGGCACTGAGAACAGAGGGCCCTGACTTGGAAAAGTCTTGGAGGAGGGTGGGCAGGTTAGGAGAAGGGTAGGCTGGCCCTAGCAGAGCCCCAAGGCACCAGGTGGGCAGGTTGCGGGGCGTTCTCAGCTGAAGTCTCGGTTGGGCAGGAGTAGGGGGGCCACCAGGGTCCAGAGGAACAGTAACAGCCCTGCCCAGCTGGCACAGATCTTCACCCACACGGAGGTCCACGTGCTGATCATCTTCTGGGTCTCACCAGGGCTGGAACACACAATCCAACTGGTGAGTCTGGCACCTGATCCTGTGATCTCCTCCTGTTCTCTGATCTCATGAGCTCGTTGTGTCATCTAAATTTAACACTGACTCTTATCCTATAATTCTAATCCTGCCTCTGACACTGGAGACACTTAACCTTATGACCCTGGACAAAGCTCCTGGCCTGAAACACAGATCTGATCCTGACCTCAGTTCTATCCTTGACCCTAGTTCTACACCTCAAAGTGACCAGACTCCTGGTCATCCTGGGCCAGGCATGGGGGTTCCCAGCTATGATCCCAGTACTTGAGAGGCAGAAGCAGGAAGAACAGGAATTCAAGATCACCTCTGGCTACATAGTAAGTTAGAGACCAGCCTGGGATACAAAGGACACTGTTTCAAAACCAATAAATGAGTCCTAGATCTAGCCGGATCTGGTGGCCCAGGCTTGTAATCCCAGCCTCTCTGGAGGTAAAGCAGGAGGATCTCAAGTTCAAAGTCTATCTGGGCTACATCATGAGACCTTGTCTTAAAAACCTTGCTATATGGGGCTGGAGAGATGGCTCAGCAGTTAAGAGCACTAGCTGCTCTTCCAGAGGACCCAGGTTCGATTCTCGGCACCCATGTGGCAGCTAACAACTATCTGTAACTCCAGTTCCAGGGGACCCAACTCCTTCTTCTGAGCTCCACAGGCATTGCACGAAACAAGTGTATTTACATACATGCAGGGAATACACTCATATACATAAAATATACCCCAAAAAACCCCTTGTTGTATGGGGCTAGGGAGCTTGTCAGAGGTTACGAGCACCCAGGCTTAGTTCCTAGCACCCACATGGTCCCACACCCAGAAGAGGGAACAGCAAGGGCACTCCGGGTCCGTCCCTGCCCACCAGGCAGCCGGTAGCTCACCTATACCAGTTGGTGAGCGTCATCATGATGTACAGGGAGGCCAGCACCAGGCAGAAGTGGAAGAAGGAGTAGCTGTAGGTGACACCATCCTGCTCGTTGTCATAGACTCGGCCCTCACAGACCTGCTGCTGCTGCGTGGTCTCCAGCTGGCAGTCGTCTGTCTGCATCAGGCTGTTCACCTGCCGGTGGTCGGAGGAGCGCACACTGGGGGGAGGGAGGCAGGCTGTCAGGTGGCTGCTGTTGTAGTTTTGTGTGCACAGGTGTGTGTGGGTGTACTTCCCTATGGGGTATATATGTGTATATATGTTCATGTGTATATACATGCATGTGGGTTTGCATGCATGTGTGGGTGTGTATATGTGTGTAGGCCAGAGGTCAATGTCATATATCTCCCTCTATTTCCTCTCCACTTTATTTTTTGAGACAGAATCTGTCACTGAACCTGGAGTTTGCCATTTCGTATACATGGCTGACCATCAAGGCCCTGGGATCCTCCTGCATCGTACCCCTGCACTGGGCCTATAGATATGTGCCACTATGACCAGCTTTGTGTGTGTGTGTGTGTGTGTGTGTGTGTGTATGAGTGTTTTGCCTGAATGTATGTAAGTCCATCTGTGTGTATAATGGCCATGGAGGCCAGAAGAGGGTGTCAGATCTCCTGGAACTGAAGTTACAGATGGTTGTACATGGCCATGTGGGTGCTGGGACAGGACCCAAGTCCTATGCAAGACCAACAAGTGCTCTGAACTGCTGAGCCATGTTTCTAGTTCCTCATGGCCAAGTTTTTGTTGTTGTTGTTTTGTTTTTGTTTTTTTTTTGTTTCTTGAGACAGGATCTCTCTGCAGCCTTATATAGTCTGGAACTAGATCTGTAGATCAGGCTGGCCTTGATCTCACAGAGATCTCACAGAGCCTGTTTCTGCCTCCCAAATGTTGGGATTAAAGGTGTGGAATCATGGCCCATGGCCAGCCTTTAAACGTGGATGATGGGGGCCCAAACTCAGGTGCTCATTCATGTTTACACAGAAAGCACTACTCACTGAGCTATCTCCACAGCCCCCTGATTGTTTTTTGAAACAGAACTTTGATATGTAGTCCAGGCTGGTCTTGAAGTCATTCACTATGTAGAGGACAATATCCTCAAACTTATAGCAATCCTCCTGCTTCAGCCTCCTAGGTGTTGGGATTACAACCACGAGCTATGTCTGGAAACTTTAAATTTTATTAATCTTAAGTATTTAGTTTTACCAATCTATTTCCTTCATGTTTACACAGTGAAAAGAAAATAGAGGGTAAGGTTAATGGTAGGGTGCTAGGTTAGCACACACAAGGCCCTGATTGGATCCCAACACTGAAAAGAAAAAATCAAAAATGCCAGGGGATGGTGAGATGGTCCAGCAGGTAAACACACTGCTGCCCAACCTAATGGCATGAGTTCAGTCCTCAAGACCCAGAGTGGAAGGAGAGAACCAACTATCCAGAAGTTGTCTTCTGACCCCCACACATGTACCGGGGCATGCGTGCACACACGCACACATACACAGAGAATAAATAATTTTTTCATTGAAAAACAAAACAAAACAGGGCAATGCCAGGTGTGGTGGCACACACCTTTAATTCTAGCACTCGGGAGGCAGAGGCAGGTGGATCTTTGTGAGTTCAAGGCCAGCCTGGTCTACAGAGTGAGTTCCAGGACAGCTAGGGCTACAGAGAGACCCTGTCTCGAAAAGACCAAAAAACAAAAAACAAACAAACAAAAAAAAACAGGGCAGAAGAGAGAGCTCAGGGGTTAAGAGTACTTGCTGTTCCTGCAGAGGACACAGGTTCAGTTCCCAGCACCACGTCAGGCAGCTCATAGCCTACCACTTCAGTTCCAGGGACCTGGTATCCTCTTCTGGCCTCTCCACTTACATGCATATACAGACATACAGACCTACACATAATTTAGATTATTTGTTTTATGTTTATGAAACACATTTGCTTGCATGTACGTAAGTGCACCACATGAATGCAGTGCCCATGGAGGCCAGAAGAAGGTGTCAGATCTCCCAGAACTGGAGTTATGGATGGTTGTTAACAGCCATGTGGGTGCTGGGAACTGAACCAGGTCCTCTGCAAGAGCAGCCAGTCCTCTTAACCACTGAGCTATCTCTTCAGCACCGATGAATTTTTTTTTTCATCTTTTTGAGACAGGGTCTCCCTATAGCCCTAGCTGGCCTGGAACTTATGATGTAGACAAGGCTGGTGTTGAACTCACAGAGATCTGCCTGTCTCTGCCTCCAGAGTGCTGGGATTAAAGGTATGCACCACCACACCCAGATAACCCCCAAAATTTTAAAAATAAAAATAAATATTTTTATTTTATTTACTATTTTTATTTCTGTTGTGTGTGTAAATATATTGCCTGCATGCATGTAAGGGCACCTGTGTTATACAATGCCCCAGGAGGTCAGAAGAGGACGTTGGATCCCCTGGGAAATGGAGTTATAGATGGTTGTTAGCAATGTAGGAACATGATCCATGAAATGGCCTTATGAAAAAAAAAGCTGCAATATTATTTAGTTGGCACCTACTATTTACAAAGTTCCTTTCTAAGAGTTTATACGTAAGTCACACTACCCTTCCGAACTCCAATGAGGAGATACGACCTTCATCCCTGCTTTACAGGTAAGGAAACAAGGCACCAAGAGGCTAAGTGACACACTTACAGGTCACACGGTGACAGCCACACAGCCGGGCCCCGAGCCCCACACTAATAGGCATTAAGAGGCCACCTTTTTTTTTTTTTTTTTTNCACTAGAAGGGCTGCTGTGAGTTTCATTTCGGGTCAATCTGAATTACACCAAATAACAAAAAGATTAATTTTTTTTTTTTGTCTTTTTGAGACAGGGTCTCCCTGTAGCCCCAGCTGTCCTGGAACTCACTCTGTAGACCAGGCAGGCCTTGAACTCACAAAGATCCGCCTGCCTCTGCCTCCCAAAGTGCTAGGATTAAAGGCGTGCGCCACCACACCCGGCAAGAGGCCACCTTTTAAAAAATGTTGCTGTTCTGGGGCTGGAGAGATGGCCTAACGGTTAAGAGCACCGACTGCTCTTGCAGAGGACCTGGGTTCGATCCCCAGCACCCACACGGTGGCTGAGAACCATCTTTAACTCCAGTTCCAGGGGAATCTGACACCCTCTTCTGACTTCCGGGGCATTGCACGACACAGGTGCACAAACCTACATGTAGACAGTACATTCATACACATAAAAAAAAAAGTTGCTGTTCTATTTCCAGGCTGGGTGGCCTCTCTCAGGGAAGGGCGAGGGGCCACCACCTCCATGGAAATTGCCAAGGTGTCACCAAGGGTTTAGGAAACTAAGGCTCAGAGGAGCCATTTAACCAATGCCACACAGTAGGTGGGGAATGAGCCCAGACCCCCAAAAAGGGATCTGGGCCATGCAGGGTCCTGCTTACCTCTGCTGCCTACCCTGCAAAGCCCTCTAGGGGACTCAGTTCCCCAGCACAAGGCAGGGGCTAGGCCTCCTGCTTGCTGAGGGCACCATCTGCTATTATGTCTTGGCTTCCAAGTCCTCTCTCATTTGCCCACTCGTTACCCCTCCTGGAGCCCAGAGCCCTTGGTACCTGATGAAGAGGGTACACAGGATGAAGATGACAAGGCCCACGATGCTCGGGGCATCCCACCACATGGTACTGTAGTTCTCCAGGCTTGCCAGTCCCGTCCCATTACTGGTAGGCAGGTGAGGGTTGCATTTCTGGTCTGGGGGAGTGGAAAAGTCACCCTCAGCCTAAGCTTACTGGGTCTAGTAGATGGAGCACTCCAAGGACGGGTAGAGTAGTGACCCAAGAGGCCAGACAGACAAACATACACACACACACACACACACACACACACACAGCCCATCCTTTAAGGTCTACCTGCAGATAGCACCAGGCAGACCCAATGACAGACAGACAAACAGCTACAGGAAGAGATGAGTTCTTTCTTCTTCCCCTGAAGACTAAGCCTTGGGGGTGTCCCCATGCCTGGTGAGGTTCCCAGCACCTCAGCAGGCTGTTCCTGGACCGGTGCCAAGGCTAGCCCAGCCCACACTCACCAGGGACGTTGGATAGGGCTGACCAGGTGACAAACATGGTGTACAGCGTGATGACAGAGGCCTGCAGCAGACCTGAGTTGGGCTGGGCTTCCTGACAAGAACGGTTCATAGTTAAGAATCCAGCCAGACCTGAGGACCACTTAACCTACTCGCCCCTCCCCAGATCACACCCATCTGCCCACAAGTAGAGCCCTCGGTCTTTCTCTTCACACCCCTAAATTAGAGCACCCTCTCTCCTCAAATGCAGAGGCCAACTTCTCTGGTTTGCTTAACCTCACCCCCTCCCCAACCCTCTCCCACTCCAAACACCCCAGACACTGCAGCTTCCTCCGCCAAAACCTCCCCACCCCAGGGCCTTTGCAACCTGGAATTCTGCCTGCGCCCTCCAAAGCCCCTGCACCCTACTATGGCAGCTCCTGCCCACCAGCCCTTGGCCCTTCATCCTACACCCTCCTCAGTGTTCCACTTAGTTCTCCCCAAACTTGCTTTGTTTCCCCTGGCTCCTACTTCCTGTCCCTCCCCACCCCTCACACACACACTCTGGAAAATATGGATGGAAACTGTGATTTACAGCACAGGCTCTGGAGTCAGCTGTCTTGGTTCAAATCCAGCTCCACTGTTCACTAGCCTTGGCTAAGTCTCTTCCTCTTCCTCCTCCTCCTCCCCCCTTCCTCCTCCTCCTCTTCTTCATCTTCCTCTTCCTCCTCTTCTTTCTCCTTCTCTTCTTCCTTTTCCTCCTCCTCCTCTTCCTCCTCTTATTCTTCCTCCTTCATCTCTTCCTCCTCCTCCTTTTCTTCCTCTTCTTGTTTTTTCGAGTGTGGGTGCATATGCATGCATGTGTACATGCGTGTGTAGGTCAGAGAAGAACCTCAGCTATTGTTCCTTAAGAATCATCTACCTTGTTTATTTTTTGAGATTTTTCTCTACTTTTATTCTTATTTAATTAAATTATTTATTTATTTGCTCTTTTTGAGACAAGGTCTCCCTGTAGCCCCAGCTGGCCTAGAACTCGCTATGAAGACCAGGCTGGCCTTGAACTCACAAAGATCTGCCTGCCTCTGCCTCCCGAGTGCTGGGGTTAAAGGTGTGTACTACCATGCCTGGCTTGTTTTAATTTTTAAAGTATTCTATGTGTATGGGTGTTTTGCGTACAATCAAGTGCATTACCTGCATGCAATGTCAACAGAAACTCAATTATGGCATCATATCTAGTGGAAGTGGAACTGAATTACAGATGGTTGTAACATGCCATGTGCGTGCTGGTAACAAAACCCAGGTCCTCTGTAAAAGCTGCAAGTTCTCTTGACTGCTGAANGTGGTCTTTTTGAGACAGGGTCTCCCTGTAGCTCTGGCTGTCCTGGAACTCACTCTGTAGACCAGACTGGCCTTGAATTCACAGAGATCCGCCTGCCTCTGCTTCCCAAGTGCTAGGATTAAAGGTGTGCGCCACCTTGTTTTAATTTTTAATTATGTATCTGCATGTGTATCAGTGTGGAGATATGTGTAGAAGCCAGAGAGGGCATTGAATCTCCTGGAGCTGCAGTTACATGCAGTTGTGAGCTGCCTGTGTGGGTGCTGGGAACCAAATTCAGGTCCTCTGTAAGCACAATGTGTACTCCTAACCACTAAGTCATCTCTTCAGCCCCATTTGTCTTTTTTTTCCGTATTTTTGAGACAGGGTCTCCCTTTAGTCCCAGCTGGCCTGGAACTCACTCTGTAGACCAGGCTGGCCTTGAACCCACAGAGATCCTCCTGCCTCTGCCTCGTAAGTGCTGGGATTAAAGGCGTGCACTACCATGCCTGGCTTTCATTTGTGTTTCAAGGCAGGGTCTCTCAAAGGGATCCACAGTCTACCAATTTGGCTAGGCCGGTTGTCCAGCAGCCCCAGGGACCCTCCTGGCCCCACCTCCCCACCTCTGGGGTTATAAGTGCACATTACTCATCCGACTTTTTTACTTGGGTGCCAGCAATCAAAGTCAGGTCGTCTTGTATGTGCAGCAAGCAGTTTGCTGACTGAGTAGCGTCCCCAGGCCCTTTCCACTCCTGTCTTTATACCAAATGCTCTTCTGTGAAGTGGAAATGATGACAGTGTGAGGACCAAGTGACACTGACATGGGTGACAGATGCTATTAATGGCTGGCTACATAGCCTTCCTCCTGCACTTCCTCTGAGCCATATCCCGACCTGTGAAACAGAGCCTCATACATGGCAGGTGTGTCGCCCTTCTGGGCTCCAACTTCCACAGAAGGAAACAGATGCTCTAAGTTCCCAGCCTTTGTACCGATGACCCCCAAAGACCGTTTAAACGAACTATGAACACTAAGAGCCAAACTGAGAAGTCCCTCTGGATGCATATGGGGTCATAGAGTCTCTGTAAAGAGCAAATGACTGTTCTGCCATCTCTGCCCACTCTCTCGGAGGGTCTGGCTGGGACAGGATGCCGAACAATTGCATTCCTCACCCAGTACCACTCTATGACTCACCATTCACTGACTCGCCCTAAGGCTCCCGTGATTGGCATGACGTCTGTAACTACAACCGCTTGAGTCTGCGGGATACCTATGTGCCTAATCGGACCCTGACAGCAACTCCGAATAGCATGTACATTTGAGGAGAGAGGAGCTCAGAAAGATTAGGGTGCCTTCCCAAAGACAGCCACTCCTCTAAGGTCAGAAGTCCAGACTTGGGAGGCCAGACCTAGCTCTAGTCTCTGTGACCTGTCTGTACTGTCCAGGGACCCAGCTCCCTATGTAAAGTCCCACCAGCCAAGGGACTGGGCAACAGGCAGACTCACCTGGATCTTGGGCAGGACGGCAATGATGGAGACGCAGAAGCAGAACGTCAGGTTGAGGCTGATGAAGACCTTGCCCTCATAGCAGGCACCAGACTCCGTGTAGTAGACGAACATCAATGCCACAGCAGCAATGGACAGCACGTAGAAGAGGAAGGTGAAGAAGAAGAGGCCTGGGAGGAAAGGTGGCGAGAGGCTGATGCGGGCAGACCCAGGAGGCAGGCAGTGGAGACCCAGGGAGCTGTGGCCTCAGTTTCCCTATCTGAGGAGTGTCTCCCCACAGCACCTTTGGGAGTTCCTGCCCTGCCCTGTCCTGACCCATGGTATAAGGAAGTAAGCACTGCTGGGCATGGTGGAGCATGCCTTTAAGCCTAGCACTTGGGAGGCAGAGGCAGGCGGATCTTTGTGAGTTCAAGGCCAGCCTGCTCTACAGAGCGAGTTCCAGGACAGATAGGACTACAGGGAGACCCTGTCTCGAAAAGACCAAAAAA